>CM052166.1:5938240-5958517 GCA_028455555.1 Augochlorella aurata | reverse complement strand
CAAATCATCGACAGTGAAGCAACAGTAACATTCGTGTTTGGCTAACGGCCCATTAATCCGATCATTTCTTCGCAGCTCCTTCCGCGATCGGCAATTAGCGTCTCTGAAATGCTAACACCTTCTCGTTATCGCGATATCGCGTTACGAGAAGGCTGGGTCGCGAACGAATCGAAGTAACAACCCGTTAACCGGCGTCGACATTTCGCAGCGTGATGTAACAACTGTTCCCAGAGAATTTTCTCTCGGAATCGGATCGACCGATCTCGCGGATGTCATAACCCCCACCAACAACGAACTGTCTATACTGAAATTACTGATATCGTGGGTGTGCGCAACCGCAGTCGCAAACCCTTTGGCGTAAATCCACTAATCCTTTAATCAGAATCGTAGTTCTGGGTGTCAGGGCACAATCGTGGACGGTTTGCCGCCACAACTGAGCAAACATCGTCTGCGCTAACGTGGCCAGCGCAGCGGCGGACTACGCACATTGCCTTTATTGCTACGGTAAATCAAACGGATCTCGATAATGCAGAGTTGACCTTACCTATAAGGCGAGGCCCCGGGTTTATGCTGTAAATTTCGAAACTGCGTGCAACGGTAATTTCTTACTCGGCGTGGCATCCTGGCCCGATCGATAATCCTGTTTCCGGTTAATGCATCCGTGTTGCTCTTCCAATCGATTGTCGGTTTATCGCTGGCGCGTAACGAAAGAAACGCGGAGAAACGCGCCGCGGGGAAAATGCTGCTTTTAGTGCAACGACGCAAGAATGCTAACCCGGACAGGGAATTAATCTCCATTAATTTCACTGATAACGAAGGCATCGCGATTGGACCGTTAGATTAAAAGCTAACTGTTTCAATGACGACGTTATCGGCGCCATCATGAGTACCGGTGGCACAACGAACAATAATTACAATGTGTGCGCGTCGGTCAGCACATCCTGGCTAACGTTTATACCAAGAGCAAATCAGCGACTCGTTGATAATGCATCACGAAGGACCCACAAGGCGGTTGCATGTTAATACGAGCGAGACGAGCAGCTCGCGTACGGACCGTTCCAGCGATCTCATCACAGTTTACCATTATTTACGAGCTTCATGGCATGTTTTTATGATATTTACTTAACGGTGAAAATAGAACATTGCAGCCCGGGATAGCTGGCCCAAAATATTGCTAGGTTGTTTATAGCCTCAAGATCGCATTATTATATCGTTGAATTCGTTTTAACGTCGTTACAATATTATAAAATAAAAAAAATACATTATCGAAATTTTTTATATTGCAGTTCGTAGATGTAAATAATTATTTTAATGCACAACATTTGGATCGTGAAATGTTTGAATAAGTAATACTAAATTAGCTACAAGAATTCTCGAAAATTACTTTATTGCATTGCAATTACCAATTTCTACCTATTTCGTATTAGATATAAGTATTTATGACATAATACTACTCTAGATTACTTGTATATATATTTAGGACATGCGAAAAAAATATGTTTTCGTTTTGAAGGAAATAAAAATGTCAACTTCCGCCAGCTAATCCACCACCCAGTTATTTCCTATGAATTTATACCCAACATCGATAAACTAACTTTGTAATCTTGGGCGACCATCTAAATTGCCTGGCAATGGATGATCTATTTCCTCTTCCGTGATAGTGTACGTAACAGCACATCATAACTGTGCTAGGTTACGTAATATAGGATACGTTTTCCCGTTTACTAGATCAGTCAGTGCTTTAAGGAGTTGTAAAATATTCAGTGGGAATTCCATTCGGACGTATAAATATTCCAGCGAATGAACAATGCGGTTCATAAAAATGTATGTTTCCATCAAGGGTACACGTAGAAAAGATTGCTCGGGGCAATTTTTATACTAATGCACGCGTTAAAGCATTCACGGAGTGTAAGCTTCGTAGCACGGGCGAAAAGTGGGATCTGTCTACAAGGCAGTTTGTTTCTTTTTGTACTCTCCGGCTGCTAACTCGCGCGATTGTGCCATAAATGTTTTTGCCCGGAGCGTGTTTTAATCCTGTACACGTTTCCGGAACCACAACAAACCGTCGCGGATTTTAGTGAGGATTATGCAAGATGTTTCCGAAATCGTGCTACATTTTCAACAATACGTTTTCGAGAAAGATGGACACGGGGATCTGTCAAGTTCACGCTTGTTTGCGTTTACAGCGACTAAAATTCGTATATAATGATCAGACTCGTCAGCCGAATCCTACTTATGTGCACAACACGTACTTTTTTTTCAAAGTCGGTGTTTTCGAAAACGAAGCGACAACAAAAGATTGTTATTTCTTTCTTCGTCTTACTTATACAGTAGAATCTTGTTTATACGAATAAATTAACGGTTTACCTCAGACATACGAAGCCATAATTCATTCATTATTATTCGAATTGCTGTCGAGCATATTCTCAACTAAACGAACGCGTATTCTGTTACATAAGTACATAGTTAAATTGTAAAACAAAATTCTTAGTATCATGAAGCATTAATGTTTAAGAACAACAAACAAAATTATTAACTCTTAATGTTAACATTAAAAATTATGAAAATAGTTTTATATTAAGAAAAATAATAAATTCGTTAAAGAAAAATTACATAACAATCATGAAGATAATTAATTTTCACATATTTACTTTTCCCGCAATAGTATTGATTCATGTTACTTTACTCGACTGCTTGTGGTATCACTTTGAAAACATCATGCGTACTAGTAATGGTGAATTTTTCTGCTTTTTGCATTATATGCTTTCTACTGTTAAATATCAGTTTAGTGCTTTACACATAATATTCATCATACATACTACTGCAATATTGATTTAATTCAATCGCGATTGAAGTCGAACATTTATTATAACATTTTTAATACACTGGAAAATTTGTATGCAGAAACAAGGAAGTATTATATTTCAATTTAGGTACACTATACAACGCAAAAACTCTGTTCTAATTGGCAGTCATAAGCATCAGTTCGCAAAATCCGTGTGCTAATGTATATCCAAGAAATATCCTGCACATATTTTCGTAATATCAGGAAAATTGGGAAACTAGCTATTTCCTTGTCGAATTTCCCTATAAATCAGCCAGCAACTGCAAACGTTAGATTGGCAGCGACCCAGCAGAATCGATAGGCGGCTGATTGAACGGGAGTCAATTTCTTCCAGCGCAACACGATGTCGTCGAAAGTTGAAGTTCGTAGCGAATCTCTGTCGATATCTCGGCTCCGGACTAATGGAACACCCCATAGAGACGCGGAGGGCAACAGTAGCCATAACTCGCTACCGAAATTAGTAACGGTTAGGCCTACAAACGGCCGGTAGCGTAGCGAGTGTCCGCCGGACGAGCCAGCCGTGACATTAATCGTGTCTGTAAATTTCAGGAAAGCTCGACCGACATAGGTGTGTACTTGGAACGCAGCAACGTGGCTCGTGAGGACGAAGGGTGAATAGTAGTTACGTGGAAGGGAGGAAATGGTGGGAAAAACGGGGGTTGGAGGGCGAGCGACGACACGTAACGCGGCTGTCGATCCGATCATCGTAGAGCATCGAACCCTGAAAATCGGGAATTGGAAACGGTGCAGCGGAGCCGGCGATTAGAGCTTCCCTGAGCTTTACCCCATTTCTTCCGGTACCTTCACGGAGCGAGCCTTAGATAAAGACGTTCATCCCCCGGCCGTTAAGCGATCCCCTCTAACGCCAATCCAGGAGGAGATGGTTTTTTAATCCCGGTGAACGCCGGCAGGATAACTTACTCGAAGGTAATGGAAATTCAGATAGCGTTCGACAGGGCTTCCCTGTAAAACACGGCTCGTTACCGGTGTATCATTCGCGAGATCGTTCCCGGATATTCTCATCGAAAATATTGCAAGCTGCGAATCACATCTGACGAACCTCCGTTTCGTTCTGTTGCTCCACATAGCGCGGCTGAACATATACTGAGCACAAGATCACAGATTTTGTTACATGTCTGACGAAGATTGGTTAATCTACTGAAATATTTATAATCTGTTAAACCAATTAAGAAACGAAGTAAATGTCTATGTAACTCTTCCCGTGTCTCGTAAATAGAATAGTAGAATATTATTAATAGTATATAATAGTAGAATATTGCGGTCGTAATATTATTCTAGTAGAATTTTCAGGAATTATGATGACGAAACTACGACGTGGGGTGCATTTTATCGTGAAAATGCGCTCAAGTAACGCATGAGATTTTGCTGTTATTTAAATCTATTTTTTATATTTATTGTATACTGTGACTTTTATGTCTGCGTATGTGACTCGATCTACTTATTAGGGTCTGAGTTACCAGCGAATGGCTATGTTCATACAAGTATTCGTACGGCGCTTGCTGTCACGTTTTACATTGCAAGTGTAGAATTTTAATAATCGAGATTGTAATTAGTGCAGATAATTTTTATTTTACAGAAAATCGCGGACTACTGATTATCTTACCCAGTGCTCCGCATGGAATAGTTGAACAATTAATTAACTTCATTTCATACTATCAGGTTGGAAACAACTCTACTTATCAGCGTTGCAAAGTAACCCACGAACGTACATCTGAATGCCGAGATTATCATCACAACTTTTCCAATAATTTTCACATAAATAGAAGTCACGTGTTCTCAAAACTAATTTGAAATTCTTACAAACAGATGCTCGCAAAAATTAGAACATGTATAATCTTTTACACTGTATCGTTAGCATTCACAAAACGTGGGGTGTTCTAAAATTAATGAGTTATCATTTGAAGCAGCGGAAGAACTTAAACAATTCGAAAATATAAATATATTACTTTTAACTTAGTAAAACTGTTGAAGGAGGACCAAATACTCTAATCGATTCCAGTTTCTTGCATTCGATGCAAAGATATTTATTTCATTTTCCACGAAGATCCGCCGTCTACCGATCAGGTGATGGTATGGCGTCACACGAGCAACCACAGCAAGGGATATCGGATTGTAAAATCCGAGAAGTATTGTGAATAACGAAGCAGAATCGGTTCGAAGCGGAAGGATCGTCTGACGGAGGACGAAATTTGCGAGCACCGCGGACATCCGACCGATTGTACCTATAGGTGTATCCGTTCTCCGGAGCATCACGGAACACGGAACGATCGTCGGTACGTTCGATCGCGAATGTGACACGTGTCGGCTGCCAGCAATTATACCGACCGCTTGTAGCAGATATCTATCGGGTGTCCAAATATTGTTGCCACCAGCGAACACGTGCCGCGTCCGAGGTCGCGATATTAATCAGATATCTGGGCAGATGTGCACCACGTCGCCGGAATATTGTCACACCGAGTCGTGTATAGGTCGGTGAGGATGTGCCACGCGTAATAACGGATGCCTTCTGAAGATCGGGCCTCGTCGCTGGTCGACATTGTCCGAAGATTTATGTGCGCCGCGATAACGGATAATTAGACTCGAATCGTAGGTCGGCTTGATACCGATCGTCGGCCGGTTATCGCGGAGAAATTTACGGAGCGCGTAACGACTAACGCGCACACGCGACCCTAGAAAAATTGTGTCCCGAGGCTGGTGAACGCTGTCGGCATTAGCATATGCATAGGGATCCGCGGCGGGGGAGTAGGGGCACCTGCTGCGACCGAGATTTCGGTAAAACTGCACGAATGGTCGGCGCGGAACAAGAGCACGCGCGCAAAAGTGGGCGAAAACGGTGCTCGAACTTTCCGGTGAAACGATGGTAACAACGATAACCATCAGACATCCGGCACCGTTATCACGGCAAATCTGCGACAACGGGAACCGCGGACCCATTGTCGGGGCCAATTGTTGCCACTCGCAATTCCTTGTTTTTCGGCTTATTCTACCTCGTCTCACCGACCGCTCCCTCTCCGCCCCTCCGCCCCTGAGATCTCTCTCCCAGAGATTTCACCATTAATCACGCCACACCGTTTCTGGCGTGCTTTGCGCGAAATTCTCCCCATCTCTCCCTCGTTCCGTCGCGGTTGAAACCGCGTAAGCTGGACCTTTGTTTCATCCCCTTTCCGGCGTTCCCTACTTCGTCTGAGTATCCACTCGTGCCGGTCTTTGAAATTTATAAAATTACTGTCGAGCACTTAAACGACGGTTTTATTTCGCGGTACGTTGCAGCCTCATTGTGCGGCTGGTAACATATTCGAGACTTGTCGAGGATAATGTCGTTTCCACGTGTTTTTCAATGGCCGCGGCCGGTGTGTGTAACTAATTCCTGCGCCTTTTTGCCACTTCGTGATGCTCGTTTTTATATTAAGCGCGCAAACATCGGTTCCCGTAATGCGCGTTCTATTTCAGCTGAACTCTTTAACTGCCGCACTCTCTCGCACGTAATCATCGATATTATACGGCGCGATACTTGCAGGCCAGTCGCAGATTATCGCGCGTCGTTACGCTCATTAACAAAAATGTAACTTTCGCTCGCATAGTTGTTCTATAGGTTTATTTACAGAGTAAATATAAGCGGAACTAAGTAGGATGAAGACAGTTAAATTGAATTAAACTTTGAAAAATTTGAAAAGCGCAGATGTACGCCTTTCGTGTATAGATTAACCAGTTGGCTGTTGAAATCTCTTTGAGAAATGTGTAAGTTACTGTAATTATACGTTAGCATTATCATCACTACACTACGGATCTTCATGCAAAATAAAATTTTCCTGTATCAATTACAACACAAATGAGCTATAATATAATGTCATAATTTGAATAAGATGAAACTAGTATACCACTTTTAATCTTCTCACTCTTTCCAAATATACCTACTCATCTTTTTCATAAATATATAAAATCTGCGGTCTATTGATCACTCTATTAATAGAATTTTGAGATCCATATGTTGTGGGATGATTTACAGAGCGAAATATTGGGCGATTCTTTGAATGTTTTAATAGTGTATACAAGGAGAACAATTGAATAATTACTGGAGATTAAATGTGACGTATGATTACATTACCTGCAAAGAAAATAATGGTAAATTTCCATTGAAGATTTCTATCTCTTTCACTGTCATTAGTGTGTGATTTATAGCATGGAGACTAAATGATACTGCCATATTCCAGGATAGGTCTTGTCAGAGCACGGAAAACAATTCTACATATACTGGTCTTTTTGACAAACTTGGAAGCTCTATGAATAAATCTCAGAGCGCTGAGGCCAGATGGAAGATGGTTCAATTTCTGTTGAGGAACAAAAGTGGTATCCCGCACGCTCCGCCCGTCCTGCACGTCCGTAGTCCCCACTTCTCCCGAAACCTACTCCTATTGGTAAATAAGAAGGCCAATAAATTAATCGACGCGAGGAGCAAGGAGGATCGGCCGCTCGCTTCACCTAATCACGTCTCTTGTTCACCGCGTAACTTAACTAATAATAATCAAAAGTCTGGAATTAAAACAAAATGAAACTGCTAGCGAAACTTCTGCGAGAGTGTTAACATGGACGGGTTTCTGGCATCAGTCCTACACTTTTCTTTGTGCCATCATTCCAACAAGGGACAGTACGTGAAGTAATTATCTTGTAATGTGCTATAGAAGATAAGTTTGAGGAGGAATAAATACCGATTTATGTAGATTCCTGATACTTTTGAACGCGAACACGGATTTGCGATCAGTTACAAACAATGAACAAAAACGCAATTGAGACTCTATAAAAGAGTGTAACTTTTCTAATCGATCGACTCGATAGTGCGAGACGCATGAAACGTAAACCGAATTGAGTTTATTGGACCGCAGACTTCGTTTTGACGAGAGAGAAGAGAGAGGGAAAATTCGAATTAGCAACGAGTTAGTGCTTATTTACTGTCAGCTCCAATATTGGACGATTTTGAGAGGAAGTGGACCGTCGAACGATACCCGGCCTGACTGCTCATTTTCGATATAATTTCAGCATTATAACATCGTGAACTCATATAGTAGTACATAATTCTGCACCACGGATGCCCCTCATTCCCATTAAATCGAACCCCGCTCGCTAGCAAATAATGAATTCGCTTCAGTCGTGTGGGATGCCAACGTACGCTGGGGGGCGCGAGCATTCGTGCATTTTCCGATTAATCGGGATCGAATTGCCGCGTTTGAATCGACTCACTTCGACATGCTTCTTAACGTTCAGTCAACAAATAGCAGCGAGGCTGGTCTTGTTACAGACCGATGTATACAAATTGATGCGTTTCAAGCACAGATGAACGATCTTAGTTCCACGTCATGCAGCATACAAAAGACATTTCTTGAAATCAACTGTCTCAACATTCAAGTTAGTCGACTAATTCATCAGCTAATAGAAATGCATCGAATATTATCCATCAATTAATAGGAATACAAACATTCATCACATTCGAATACATCATTTACTCAGAGAATCGAATCTCATCTGACTTTCAACATTTAACATTGTAGATACACGAGACATTTGTAATACACACAACACTGCTACCTACGAAATTACTTGTACTGTCAAAGGAGGGCAAACTAACTAGTTCTGCGCTATTAATTTGCCAACGAACAGTATGCTGTTGCAAATAATTTATGAATTAGTTCACTTGGTAATGTACATTGTGAAACAAAATTTACCGCGATGTTGAAAACAGTAAATCACTGTTCACGGGTAATTCAACTGTAATTATAGTTAATTGATTGAGGACGGATCGATTCGATATCTATTTTTTTTTCTATTTCAACTCGAAAATTATGTACAGTGTTTCCATATGATATGATCGTTTTTATTGAATGCATAAGAAATTGAACCTGTTAGCTTATAGAAGACCTCTATTTTTTTTTTTAATTTGCCGAATAATTTGCTTGAATAATTTGAAAATTCTTTTAAGAAATAGTAAAACAATTTTTAGTGCCATCTCAGAGTCACCAAACGAGTGCAAATCGAGTGTAATCCTAAGAACGATATAGACTGCTCCTGGGAGTAACGCGTTTGTCAGAAGTGCTATCCGAGAGAGAAGAATATTCTATTTTGTACTTTCCGTGAAAAACGCTTTGAGTAGGTATAGATTTCATTACTCTTGGTATCGACCATGACGCGACAGTACCCCCGCGAGGAATCTGTACCACAGACTAGTCTACATTCATGAAAAAGAGCTATATTTATTTTGGTAATAGCAATATATTGTAACTGCATATTACAGCTCCATACATCGGATTTATAGCAGGCATATTTGTAAAATCCACGTAACAAATATAAATACAAAACTCGAACGTAGACATTTTTTACTACAAATGAAGACAAACTTTTGAAAATTGTTTACTGTAGCTTAAATCATGTAAGCTATTATTGCGATATTTATTTTCGGTATTGTTTATTGTTTACGACGATCAATAAAGGTTTCGATTATCGGTTCAGTTTCGTTCTTTACTGTTCGTACATATTTTACGTATCCACCCCTCCTCCTTTATCGCTATACAATACCCATAAAGTAATTTGGCAAATGTTCCAACATGTAAATATATGTGCAACAATCTTTTACACTGCCTGAAAAAAACCGTCCGTCCTCACCCGGAATTTATTCGTCGATCTCGAGGGCTGGAAATAGACAGTTGCACCGGCTGCAATGGGAGTGGACGATTTTATGCAGCAAATTTTCGCAGAACCTTAGCTCTTCGCGTGTACGCGGAGATCTCGCCCCGTTGTATTTTTCCTGGAAAATAATTCCCAAGCGATGACACGTCCTGAACAGTGCTCACCAGCCTCGGATTCCCACCCGACAGTTCTCATTACGTTGGCGCGTGGGTGGATCGCAATCCAACCGGTCGAAAAGCGACCTGCAGACGCGATACTTGTCGAGAAGGCCGCGGGCAACGAGAAAGAGACGCGGTGAAAACCGGTAAGCCCGATTAATCGGCCAGCCTGTGGTTCGAACGGGTGGAGCCGGTCGTGCAGGTTGCTCGTCCTCGTCGAACTGCTTCTGCACCGGTCCGAGCGAGGACGTTTGCTGCTGTTTCACGCTGCTAGCCACCGTCTAAGTTCGCTTTATAATTGACATTCAAAAGCGGCCGAAAAATCCTCGACGGAATTACGACCCGCAAGCTACAGAGGTAGCAATTAATACGCGCAGGGATCGTGATTTACGCGCGAGCCGGGTTGCGTTGTCGATTATCCGACCTAGCCACAAATTTTACTGTTAACCGATGGACTTAAAGGGGCCCCGTGTTAATTAAATGTATTTATTGGGTCGATCGATAACGATCCGGCTGAACGGGCGACGTTAAACAACGCCGGAGGGCCGCTAACCCGTTTCAAAGAATTAACGACCGATACGCGTTATTTATAGCAAATTACTGTTTAAGGAGTTCTTATTCTACTGCCGGCCATGATCGGCGGCTCTTTCCGTGGTACACATAATAAATCGAGCAACGCAACTTTAAGTGCAGAGGAAATTGCCCCGCGGACTGGACTCGACAGCCAGAACGGACGAATACGCGCTCTGCACCCGGAGATCTTTGTTCACGTCTGCTGAGCGTTTCTCTGATCGCCGCTGCAGTGGCCGATCATTTTTCTCGTCAATCTCCGCGGAAACCGACGAATCCGGTCGTACAGGTTTCGCATCCTGTTGCGAGGTCGTAGTAGTTCCACTTTACGCGAAACGGACCGACGGACGCGCTCGATCGAAGGAATCGAGCCGATCGGCCAGCTAGGGCGTGTTCAACAGTTTGTCGGATAAGTAACGCGCAGATCAGACGCCATAACCTCGTTAATAATTTAATCGTTGGCAGAGGTTTCCTGGGTCAATTGCGTATTTAGACCCGTGAGAAATAAAGAACAATCGGTTGGTAGAGGTTCTATTAATTACAGGTAAGCTTACCGAGCGCGGTTCTTACGGATAGATATGCAGCCGATTAACTGGAAAAAGCGCAATATTATCAAACGAAATGATAAAAATACCGTGCGCATGCCCGATCACGCGAAAATTGTATTTCGAGCGTGAACTAATTTGTAATTGATAATTGAATCGAAGAGTTTATACCGCCTGGAGCTGTTTGCAGCACAATGAAACGGAAATTTGAATGAAATTCATTAAAGATTCCGCTTGTGATCAATCGGATAAGGATTTAATGAAGATTAGTCAGCGGCCGAGTGAAATTGCTCTCCACAATCTAATGATAATACGGAGCTCGGCTAATATGTAAATATATGTAAATAAATTATAAATAGATGTTGTCCGTACGAACTAATGGCGACACAAGCTCGGACAATAAAAGTTGCGGCGGGAGAACCTGTTTCGGTAATAAAAGCGAATCGGTAACATAATATTATTTTGAAATAATTACACGGTATTTCGTACGAAAAAGAAAATGTCTTCTCATTTATCCCTTTTTACTTGGCAATGAAATGAAATTTTGTTTTACTTTATTTTGTACGGGATTAAATGTTTCGAGAAAATAATTTCTCAATTAAATGTCGGTGAAAACATATGAGCAATTTGCTCCGGAGAAATGTTCGAAGCGAACGCAATTTCAAGATCGATTACTGTTGACAATTTTCATCGAACAAAAAATTAATTAAAGATAACGTCCTCCGTTATTTCTAAAATGGAACCAGCGAAAACGATCGATTTCTAATCGCAATCGATAGTTCGAATCGCTACGCACGCAGCGTGCAAATCAACTTTTTTCCAGCCGGAGCTTAATCGCAGTAATGTCTCATTTGTCGAACGAGTTGACCGCGAAACATTTCCACTGGGGATTGTAGCTATCGGAACAATCCTCTTCTTTGATGTTCCGTCTCTGCCTAATTCATGTATAGCTTAGAGTCAGGCCGGGTAACATCCAGTCGGTTATCCGGTTGCGGATTAATGCAGCATCGAACCTATTAACGCGACTCTGGATCGCAGGGTGATTGCTGTCCCGCTGGATCTCCTCGCAACCAACGATCTCCGCAAAAGACATTAACCGGACGAGGCGTAGAGGGAACGGACAAGCGGCAAATGTTCGCCAACTAATTTAAAGTTGACCGCGGGCCGGACAGCGGTCGTGCGCTCCGCCGCGTCTTATCGTTTTAAAGAGCTCCGGTGTGATGCGTAATCCGGGCCGGATATGTGTATTATATGTGTATTATATGTGTATATGTATTCGCCAATGAAAACTGGAGACACGTACGCGACACAAGCTGCGCCCGGCTGAGACAAAGATCTAGCAGGCGATACATCGAATATCGCAACCGTGTTGACAGTTTATTCAAGTTTCAGCCAAATTTCCCCTCCCGCCCTCTCGTCAGAGGGCGGATCGCATGGGGCTGTTTACCAATCTGCAGTCGGCGGGCAAATTGAGAGCAACTCGAGCATGAGGTCGGCTGAAACTCTATTGTTCCCGAACTCACTGCCGCGGAATGCGAGGCCGTCGATAGCCAGGTGCCGGGAGTCTACGTAGAAACAGAACTGCAGCTATCAAGTCTCCCGACCCGTTTGCATCTTTCAGTCTCTTCGATCGCGATTACTATACCGGGCCGACACGCCGCCACCCTCGCCTTCTATTTTCCGATACCGCAGCGAACAGGTTGTATCGACAATCTTCGGTTCGCGACCGCTGCTCCCAGGCGACGATGCCGGGATTTGTTTGCTGCGAGTAAGTCGCGGCCAAGCCGCGCCGAGGCCGGGACCAGTAAAAGATGTTTGCCTCGTACTTGATGGCTGTGGGCTGCGCGGAACAGGTGGAGATAAAATGGTGTTGATCGTTGCACTCCGCCCGGTTCGTAAAGGGAGAGTTTACGCTGGCGAAATCCTCTCCTATGAAACTCGGGGAGTTCCATTCTCCATTCTTTCTCGTATTGATCAAACACAATATGAATTTGTCCACTATTTGCGAAGTCTCCGCGGCTCGCACCTCTACGGCCGATCTTATTAGCCGGAAAACAGATTTGCGTAGAACACGCGCGCTGTTCGGCGCGTTCGAAAATTTACGGTCTGCTCAGCTCCCAATGGTGCTCGTGCCGCCGAACACCGATAATTCTTTCTCCGTTGCAACGGAACGTTACCGAATTAATTAATCCCACTGGAATTGACGGGTAGCGGTGGTTCGATCGTCTCCTTGAAACCACGGAAATCAACGGAATTGAAGCACGTTTCGCGAACGCTTGCGAACAGCCGGAGTAATTCGCCTGTCTGTGTTCTTGACGTTCTCTGTATGCGTGCGTCTCGCGAAACATTGCTTTCGACGACGTCGCGATAATTTTATGGAAATCGAGCGTGCTACGGTGCAGCGGATCGAAGAAGTTAGTGACACAGAGGATCAATTTTCTCGGGACGGTAACTAGGAAATTTATACCGTCCCTTTGTACCCATCAAGAACCCAAAATTAAGGAACAAAAATTGTAATTAAAAATTGTAGCCGGAAATTGTGGTTTCTCATTTCTTCATGATGCCCTGTCGAAGTTGTTTGCATCTGCTGTTCAGTTCTTTTTTACGAAGACTATTGTTCCTTTTTATGAGTAATATTGTTCCTAATACGTTGACTGTGTTAACAGTGTGTGGCTGATACTGTTGTTTGACTAAATTTTGATATAATTTGGATATTGTGTAAAAGTAAATCGAATTTTATTCTAACTTGTTAGACATGAAAGGAGCAGTAGTAATCACTAGACCGAATATTTTTATTTTTATGGAAAATAAAAATTGTCTGGATCAATTGTAAGAAATAGAAACCGTATAGCAAGTTAATTCTCTCTTTAATCATTTTAATACATTAAAAGTAATACTTTTTACTGTTATTCTTTTTACTGTCTTAAATTCTTCTTTCTGTCTTAACTTTCCAGTTAAGATTTCATTAGCAGTAATTTGTCGTCTTGATGTTTGACGGACAACATGTTACATTAAGGATGGAAGGAAGGTATTTAAGTCATAATTCTCTTAATTTAAAAGATGTAATTGTAATCTAGAAATTCTTACTAATTGATCCTGAAGCTTGTCCTTGCAGAGGAATTAAGAACCACAGCTTCACAAAAATAAATAATTGAAGACTACTGTATAATTATCTAAAAACATTTCACAATGTTCCATAACAAAAAAGCTGTGGAAGAAAGCAAATATTCGTTATTCGAAGCAGCACCAGAGAATCCACCCCCATGCACACAGTAAACAATGACGCAGCCATCTGGTTCCCAAAAAAAGAGACACTGAACTACTTCAATGAAACTCGCGGAGCAGAAGGTGAAGCTTTTGGGCGCATTTGCATTGGTGACGAAGCATTCTCGTTCGTTCAAGAGCCTGCACCCTGCATATCAGTATCCCGAGAAATATATATTTTTGCCGTGACAAAAGCTGCGGAGCTGGCGGGCTTTCATTTCGCTGGGATGCCGAAAGTCAAGGAAATAGTCCGGGTAATAGAGTCAGCTGGTACACCCAGTATATTAAGGGTGCCGTTCGCTTAAATTGCCTCTCGCCGGCTCCGAACCTTATCGTTGGTAGCCGGGCGTGATTGTTGCGAAAGCTGGTCGGGCTGGCATGGCGTGCTCTCAGATTTGGTACGCGGGCGGTACGCGGCCGGCACGCGCGCGTGCTCCGTCCAGAACGTGTCGATGTAGAACGGAGACGGTGTATCGCCGGGAATCGGTTGTAGGGCTAATCCTTGTCGCGCGCCGCTGCAAATAGAAGTCGTGGGAGGCGACCAATACGCGTGTACCCGACGATGTTTTATCGTGTCGGAACGCGGAAATTTTTCAGCGGATAAACCCCGGAGCGGCGCGTAGCTTTTTGTGCCGTTGGTTTTTGCCCCGTTAGACGGGAGCTCCGGAAACGAGAAAAAAGCGGATCGTTGCGACGATTCGACGGACAACGAGACTGCACGGGGGTAAGAGCAGCACGGCGCGGCGCAGGGTTGGCCGTTAAACCGCGCGCGGATAAAGGGACGGCGGTCGCAACGATCGCCGCACATATTATGATATTATTGCGAGGATGAACAGACGATGACACACATCCGCGGCCACACGTCGGTCACGGAGAAATTGCTAAATCTGCCGACCGCGTCGGCACGAAGCGCGACACGCAAAATAGCCTGCGGCCGCGAATCGATTAGATTGGCCGGTCTGCGTTGCCAAAGGAATTCTTTGCGGTGCGCGCGGTGGTTAATTGGCAGGTAATCGAATAAATGGTCGATCTGTCTTTCCCGAACGAGCGCGGATGCGAGTTTCCACCGAATCGGTCTGAAAAAGCTTGCCTCGAGGTGTGTGGCAATTTTGATAATCATATCGAACAAGGCAGAGAATGCCTCTTGCCGCCACAGCGCCTTTGAAAAGTTCTTTCGGCCGAATGGAGAATATTCGTATTGCTGAATTAGCTGCGCTGGATTAATTCGTATATGTATTAATTCGTGTATGTGCTAATTCGTATATACATATATTCGTATATCGTGTTTATGCACTGGATACTCGTGTGCTGAAGTCGACGCGAAATGAAGCGGCCACTCAAGATCATTGAGAGGAACTTCTGCTACAGTGTCTATGCGATGAATGCGTCTACGGAGATGTTCCCCTGCGCTTCTTTCACGCTACAGCGATTCATTCGAGGAAAGAAGACGCGCTCAACGATCGCACGCACTCGGCGAAGTGGTCTTGAGTGGCCAATTGGTCTGACATCTTTAATGGGCGAGGATAATGTTATGATTTGCAGATTAACTCTCAGCCGATGAATTGCTCGTACGATGTTCGCATGATTAGTTAGGACAACGCGAAACGATACTTTCTCTCAAAAAGTCCGTCACAGTTCATGACTTCGTCCGATTTTTACGAAAATCGCTGCTCTTACGTTTTCGAGGTTGCTGAATTTGAATGTGCCATCAAAAGTGCAAAATTCAAGGTGGAAAATCAGACACTATTGACGTGAGCATTATTTCTAACTTATTTCTTGTGAATATCAATAATCCGATGTTTGGCTATAATTATATAATTGGAATATAAAATTTAAGCAGACGATCTTAATCACATTATTACATCAATCAATTTTTGAGATCAATTTTGTATACGTTTCTATGCAGTTTCTATCGACATGTTCTTCTAGAATTATTGCTATTTCTTTATGACGAATATACTCGTCGTTCAGAACTAAAATGCTAATTTCAACATCTTTAACATTAAAGACTACTCTTGTTAGAACAAGTCTTTCAATGATTATCACAACTTTTTCTTCACCGTTACATTGTAATATGACAAAAATTTAGAACATATTGAGGATGGAAGCATGAGACTGAATTCACAAATATTTTGTGACACTTATGTGCAAAGTTCATGTTTGTAACATATGTTTTAACATATTAACAATTGAATTACAGAATTTATTCAATGTTTCACCATGAATTTGAAAATCTTCTAATTAGAACCATTGGACAAATGAAAATTTTCAAGAATCAATTCTTGGTCTTGGAATAAAATGAAAATCTCATCAACATTTCATTTTTAGTTAACACGAATGCTATGGGAAGATTAAATCAACAGAATATTTATTGGACTTTCGACCCCATGACGATGCGAGAGTGGAGTCACATTTTGCAATTTGTCCCCACAAAGATGCTGACCTAAATACCTAGCCAGTGGCTTTAGCATACATACGAGTCGCCACGTGCACGCGAGCTGGTCTTAATCAATCTCAAACCTGCGCAAAGAATCAAGATCCAAAAAGTTACTTCATTATGCCGAAACTTCCACGTTTCCGTTGATTACATACGCCCCGTGTGCCCTTTCCGCCCTCGCGTTCTGAATAACCAAGGCTACAGCGGTCCAGTAATGTGCGAGGAAAATAACCGTATCGAGTTAGACGTTATATCACTGCGACCCACGTTTTTCGTAACTCGTTAGAAAGGCAATTTAACTTGTCGCCGACCTCGCTTAATGCAGCAACGTTATCGAGTTCCCGGCTCTTTCTCCGTTTGTACTCCGATTGCCCCGTTAGACTAAACAATTCTCGAACGGCTGATTTGAATTTTTCGCGGGCTTCGCATGCCACGGCATCCCCGTCCGAGGCGTCAATTGAGATCGGAATTTTCTACAACTGGGTGCGATTCGAGTTACTGCTGCAGGAACATATTATCCACTTTTACTATGTAAAAAGTTAAAGGCCGTCGGAGTCGCTATAAAATTCTGTTTTAGTAGATGAATTTGTAGACGTTGAAACAATATTTTAATATGTAGCTTCATGTCGTTAATCATTTTGTTGATTTTGGGGTCAAGATAAGATAACAGTATTGGGTGAAAATGAGCGCAACGTTCTGCCATTTCTTCTACAGAAAACCAGACGATACTTTAAAGACACAGTTTCACATGTTTTAGATTCAAAATTATGAAAAACGTTTGGATAAGATGATTCACATGCTGAGGTAAGGTAGTTCTATTGATATAATGAATCAATCAATGATATATGGGTCAATCCTTCGATGCAAAGTAGATCCTCTCTAGCATTGATCTTCTTCATGTTCCTTTTTAAAACAGTAATTTAGGATATTGCACTTTAATGAAGCACTTTTGTCGGCTTCATTCTTTAAGGTGGTTTCGTAAAATCGCAAAATTATATTGAAAAATTATTGTAAAATACAAACATTATAAATTACCATATTCCTGCCACCTGAATATGGATAAACGATATCATAATAGAACTGAAATGCCAAACTTAATTATTCACGAGATACGTATTCTTACATATTGCTAGTTTTCTACTTATCAATTTGTGGAGTAAAGTTTTTATAAATTATGCGTGGCACATCGAGATTTCATTAAAACTGTCTGTAGCATCATCTGTTTTCTACTAGGAATGATGTACACGAGTATCAATGATAAAAAACGTAGAATTGATAATCAATATAGCTATACTAAGAAATTGTAGTGCAAAGGGTTAAACATCTACCATAAACTTGTGAATAATAAAGATATCAAACAGACTTTTTCTAACTTACTAACCCTTTGTCGTGTCATATTCCCACGGTTACAATGAATACGAGTTTTTCGTCTTTAATAATTGTTTAAGAGAAAAAGGAATTACATATTTATTATGTACTTTTATTTCGATTTCAAGAAATGGAATAACACATATAATATACCTTACAATAACACATAAATATACTTCACAAAATCATATTTGCAATCGAAGCTATTTCATGGCCTATACAACATTAACGTTTTTAACGATCTTTTAAATGTAACAGAATTTAGTAGCGTAGAATATATTGTGAATGATGGATATAGCTTGTTTACAGTGGTGGCGTACAGTTGTCGTTTGAGTGCAAAGGATTAATATCTCGCAGCACGAAATTTCATCACATTAAGGATGTCGTAAGTATACGGATTCTGTAGTCTAGGATAGGGGCACATTGCTTTCTGTATGCCGGTTGTTAAAGTTGTTGCAACGGCAACGAATAGTACAATGGAATCGATCGTTTGGGCTGGTCTTGTTAGGTAGAAGGCATAATTTGCTCTTAGCGAAACTTTTACAAAGGTTGTGGCCAGGAATCTTTCTTATAGTTTCATCGTCCAGGCAAAGAGAGAGAGAGAGAGAGAGAGAGAGAGAGAGAGAGAGAGAAATAGAGAAAGGGAGAGGTACGAGGGCCCACGAGATACGAAGCACAGGTATCGGACAGGTATGAATATCACATGACCATCGGTCTCGTTCGAACGGACCCTCGTGTTTGACCTCGCGCGTGCATGCGAGCGTCACGTGAGGACATAAAATATTTTGTCGCGCCGCGACAATTTACCCTCCACCCGCTATTTGCCTCCTTCTTTTCGGGGGGCGGGATGATAGAGGGGGTGGGGGTGGAGCTCAACAAAAAATCAATAGGCCGCCGCAGGAAATTGAATTTGGCCCGCGCGAACTGGCCCGATGTGTACCGCAGCTGCGTGGCCGTCGAGAGAAAGGAAAAAATGGGAAAACGAGCGCGAAGGAAATAGCACCTGTCGGTCGGACGCGACCGAGCCACCTCCATCGAGATTCATTCGATTTCTAGCCCGGCTGAAAATGTGTTCAACCCTTTACAACCGTACGTCTGTTTCCAGTCATCCGGCGGATATCCATTCCACTCGTACGTCTGCCTTCTCCCCCCCCCCCCCTCCCCGTCAATGAAACTAGATGTGTATTGCGATTCTTTGTGCTCCGCGTACATCTGCTGACACCGAATGTGATGGATTGGGTACGGAACGCGGCAGTTCCTTTTTTGTTACTTCTGCGGGGTCCGAATGTTTCTATTGAAATCGATCATCGACGGTATTTTGTTGCCCTTCCTCTACCCTTCCTCCCACCCCTTTATGTCTTCACCGTAAAATAGCTGTGCCAAAATAAAAGCTGACGCATCCTCGCAATACCCCAATGTTGAGTTACGAGACCGTTCAGCTGCTATGTGTTGGTAAATATTATCGCTTTGAACTCCCCGTGTCGGTGTGGTAACAGAAATATTTTATTAGATTGCCTTCCTTTCGGCGGCATTCTACTGAATCGTGTTACACCGAAAATTCCTATTGTTCAAATAGTCGTATCACCGAGTCTGCGAACAGAATGAATTAAATTCTGATCTGTAGACGGATCTTGTATCAATGGGCTCAAAAGATTGTTACGTGCTCACGGTTCCAGTAATATCTCGAGCGATTTGATGAGCAGAAAAGGGAATAATACAATTTCTCCGTCTGCCGGTTCCATTTCTTTAAGGGCACGGTGTAACCTAGACGTGACTGAATATTGAAAATTCAGGCGCGCTATTGCTTTCCATCAAACGCTGCAGCAGTCGGTCTCTTGAAAATCTACTCCAAGCGCGACTCTAGATCGAGATCTATTTTGTTAACGCGTTAACTGCCGCGTCGGTCACATGTGGCTGACACTTTTTCACAATTTTTAACTAGGCTCCGAAAATCAGTGTTATTGCAGTATATTCGATCGAACCGAATATTACCAGGATTTTTAGGGAAAAATAGTTTAGTTTTGTTGCCATATTTTACAAAATATTTGTAACGCGAATTCCACGTTGCTTGCTGTTCGAGGGTTAAAGTTTTGGTTCACTTACCTTCTTCGTCACTGCCGATCATGGCGTACCGCTCGTATCCCGTCAGATTCCTGACCGCACCGAGGCCGAAATCGTCTTTTGTCCACTGAATGGGTCCTTTCTGGTCGAGGACTCGGCAAGGAAGCGTCACGCGACTGCCAATCACCGCGGTCTGATCCATTGGCTCGATCGCGAACCGTTGATAAACTACTTCCGTGGTTGTAACCGGCCTCGCCGTCGAAGCCAATGGTGACACGTTCGTCATGTTCGTGGCGGACGTTGTCCTGGTTCCCAGTGTCAGTAACAAAGGTA
>CM052166.1:5917264-5938140 GCA_028455555.1 Augochlorella aurata | reverse complement strand
AACATTCATACTCAACAAACTAATAATAAAACTTAATGAACTATTATCGTTCCACGCGGAAATTCGTTTGATACAAACACATATCCCAAAACCGTTATCCTGAATCCTCATTCATCACTTGTTTCCTCCTCACATCAGAAAATAACCTTCGAATGAACTATTAGCACACAGAGACGGTGAACATTTTTGCCTCCGTTTGCAGTAATTGGAAACTCCCTGTTGGCTAATTTCATTAGAAGATGATTACGATAAAAATTAAATACTAGGGAAAAAACAATGTACACTGTAATGGGCCCTATTCCCTGTAACAACTCGCTGTTGTTTCACGTTCCTATATAATGCAAACAGTAGCTATACATAAAGCCGGTCGAAGCTGATGTTAAGGAACGATTGTAACGTCAGAAGGAAAACGCTCACTTCCGGCGGCGTTATTCTCACTACGTCTTGCGCGAACTTCCGTTGGCTAGCGTCTTGGAAAGGCACGCAAGCTCGGAGAATCTTATCCGCTGTTCAGGGTTCGAGCGAAGCATCGATAAGCTTGTCAGAAACGAATTGCAAAGAGAAATGTATTCCTTCTATTTCTAATTGGCCGCGGATTTATTGCTCCTTCACAAATCTTTCGTCCTGTTTTTCTAATTGGTCTTATTTTCTTCTTCCCTCTAACAGAAATTATACACTGCGAGTACCTTATGAGTGAAACTCGCGCGTTCGTCTCGTTTCGAGATAGCGCGAATAGAATCGCGATGTCTTATCGTTTCACGCCTCTAAACGATGATGTGTCCAGAAACGTCACGCTAGAGACTGGTCGAAGCCGACGTGAAGAGACGATTGCCGCGTCGGGAGGGAAACGCTCAATTCCGTGTTATTTTCCCCGTGTCTTGCGGGAATTTCCGGTGGACAAAGGGCGTTCTCGGCGAGGTCGGCGAGCTGAGAAAATCTCATCTGCTCGTTACACGTCGCAGCCGTGTTTCTTCGGGCCGAGAAGTTAGTCGCGGCGCCGACCGGAGCGACGCGACGCGGTGCGGAGTAGCGAGTCAGCCGGTTCTTGCCGCGGCATGTTCCGTTCCTCGACAAGGGGAGGATGTCGTAAGACGCTCGTACGACATCGTGGCCGGCTGCTTCTTACGAGCTCAATAGGATAATAACCCCGGGGTCGGTCGACGCTACCGGTCGAACGGACCGTTTCAATGGGTACACGCGAGTAATGGCCGTAATAATAATTGCGCTTGTGCCTGCGTCCTCGCCCCCGTTCCCTGCCCTCCGCTCTCCACTATGCCGACGATGCCGTGCGTCTTGGAAACTTTGAAATGTGTTCGGGCCACGGGACGCGTCCTATGTGGGCCACGTTTCCTGTCGTCGTTGACAAATGCCTGGATCGGCTGCGGCTTTGCGGCTCAAATCGATACCGGCACTTTAACGCGTTCACCTGGGCTTCGCGCTTTAGGAACTTGGTAGCCCACCGCCCACCGCCCCAACCTGCTCGATGCTAGAAACGAGAGATTGTTGCACATCAAGCCGCGCACCCTCCATCGTATGTGCATGCTGATACCTTTGTGCAATTAAAACCCGAAGCAGTTGCGGCTGGTTATTAAGAGACGGAAGACTGGCCTGATTAGCGTTCACGTATGTGGATTGCAGGTGTGAACGACAAAGGCGGGGCACGCCGCGCCGTGTATGTAATCAAAAAACAAGGCTGGTGTTGCTGCGACAAAAGTAAGTGGTAATTTCAGGTTCGCAGTTAACGGTATATCGAGTCTACGAAATTCTAATACTTTTTGGAATGTTCTCCAAAGCGAAGTCAATCTCCGTTTAACAGAACTTTGATCGTTCCTAGCCCCTGTAATCGCTCACTCAAGCGAGCGCAGTGCGTTGCAGTGGTTAATAATTAGTGTACAGGTTTGCGAAAAACAAGCGGCTGCGAATCGAATTACCAACCATGACATAATGACAGTCGCCGTCGACATGATTGTGCGAATTCTTGCACTGGATGCTTCGAAGTAATAACCACAGCGAACAAGGAGCAATCGAGTTAATAAACTTGTTCCATCGGAAAGGTTTATTCATCCGTTACCCGGATTCCATTCGCGTTTTTCTTCGATGCACATTGGCGGCCTAACTGAAATGGGCAACGAGGGACAGTTTGAATGAAGGAATGAGTTCCGCCGCTAGGCTAACGCTAAAAAATTGTGGTTCTGAACCATCACTTTGGTTGAGGCTGCGGTTTGCGAAAATTCCCCAAGTATCTCGGGAAGCAAGTGACGGAGCTTACATTGCGGCTGATGTCCTTGTGTTCCAAACTCATAAGAGAACATCAGAACCCTCGGAAGACGGTGCAAATATTGTTCCAATAATGAAACAGGGTTTCAACCGGATTCCTGGTTGTGAAAGATCAACGCATTCCTCGTCTCGGATGATCGTGCCTGAAATAGCTATCACCTACAAGCTATAGAAAGACAAATATGCTGCTGAATCACGATTACCTCCCCTCCAATGTAGTATCTGCTTTACGGTGAACATTAACCAGTGTTACTCTATCGCGTAGGTATTCTAGAAACAATGCGCTGATAATAAGCGATCAGAATTTATTAGAACTGGCAGGCTTCGATATCGATATTTTCGTAACATTCGGTTTTCGTAACATTCCGACCAAGAATATTATATTAATAACTTTCATTAAAATCCGCTTGCAAGGCATCTTTTTACTAATGCGACCGGCAATCTTTTGAAACTAGAAAAAAATTTGAAAAAATTTTTAAATACTTATTGTAGTTTCTACTTTGATGTACAATTGACATTAACTTTGTTTTAAGCTATATTCAAAGAAGAAATTCAAAGAAGATATACAGCATTTATAGTTCATAGACTATAGTCTAACGTAGAAATTGATGAGCGTTACGTTCGAATCAGACGTCATTCATGTAGTTATCGATTTTTGGTATTTTCGGCGACCGACGTTTATTCCAGTTGATCGCAGAATATCGCGAATCATTTCCTGCATCGAGAAATAAATAATTGAGCTATTTTTCAAGTAACATGGTAAAAGTTAATACTTTAAATTAATTTCCACGCTGTATTTAACAACGAGCGAGTTCCACGGAAATTCGTTATTTAGCCGATCGAACATTATAATTCAGGGATTACGTTGTAGCCCCGGCGCGGCAGCGCGGTAAATAATCGTCAGACGGTCAAAAATTTCGAGAATTTACGGCACTGCCGCGCTGCCAGTATTTTTCTCGCAGCCGCGCCCGACCCGTTACATCGATGTCCCAATCTGCGGAACGATGGCTCGCAAATCAACGATTTTTTACCATTACTGCCACGATTCCACATTTCCGATGCATATCGTTCGTTCGTTACCATCCCGAATTCTGGCATAATTCTGGCACGTAACGAAGGGTTCGTCGAATCGCTGAAAAAACAGGCATCCCACCCGGGAAAAAAAACGTGAAATAAGAGAACGAAAAAAATGAACCAAGCAAGACAGAGAAGACGATACTCGTTAGACTTTTGTGCAACGAATCAATTATCTATTGGAGGAAGAACGAAACGGTTTCGATGGGTCTAGTAACAAAGGTAGCGCGTCGTAGCGGATGGCCTTGCAAAATATTGGATATTTCATCGAAATGCGAACGGCTGTTGTCGAATCTCGGGTCTGAACAGCGCGCACCATGATCTCCGATATCAATTGACTGAATCACACGCCCCCTTTGCTTTTTATCGCGGTCGTGCGTCGAGATTTCGCGCGGTTTCGATTTCGAACCACGTTGCCGTCTACTATTCTGGCTGTATTCTGGCCCATCCATCGGTCACACCATGCCCGTACAATGTAACCGTGCGTCCGTAGATCATGTTTCACCGATAAAACGCTGCCACTCGGTGGAGACTCGGGATAATTAATTGCCGGCTGCTCATTCGAACAATTACACCTGAATGTCGTGGCAATTATCGGTGCGACGTAGTAACGACGCCAGCGTTTCAACAAATGCACTCGTTTGTCGCCTGACTGCTTACTATCTCGAGTTATTGAAATTTTCGCCAGGTAGAAATTATCCGGTGGTTTTGCCGTGTCAATACCGCCCTGCTGGCACATAAAATGACCGTGTAGAAAAAGAACGAGAAGTAGAATCGGGTATCTCAATGTCCTCAAAACTTGTGAGAGCCTTGAGATAATAGAGACAATAGTGTTTATGATTGCATTATAACTGTACTGCGAATGTTTATGCAAAATGGATAGTTTCCTCGCCAATTGCAAAGACCAAGAGACAGGTACAAACGTATCTCTTCTTCTAATAATTTTAACAAATTGAAAATAATGTAAAAATATTCTTACAATTGTCTAACACCTTCACTGTATTTCACTTATCCGATTTTACCAGAAATGCAAAGAAAGCTCAGTCTAATTATACCATCCCAATTACATTCTCGTACACAGCGAAGAAGATGTAAAACGATAAAAGTACAGTTTTGCACCTCAGAAGGTAACTTGTTCCATCACCGAGTAATTGTTACATCGCATGAGAATGATTGAAAATTAAGATTTCCACGATGCGATGGCGAAATGGATTCGATTTTAATGCGTGGCCAGTAAATCTCGATTTTGTAATCGCGACACGGAAGCGAACCAGTTTTGCCTTTCCCTAGAACGTATTAAAAACCAAGAAATGCTTACAGGTTCTCGGAACGTAGTGAGAAATTATAGGTGATAGGATAATAATTGCCGTATCTAGCCTACGCAACAATTAATTCATTACACGACGAGCTAATGAACAATCTTGCGTTGCAGTGCGTTGCCTCCAAGCCGCAGCTCTACTAATTATTAGTTACCAGATACCGGAGCGACGATTGGTTGTCGCGGTCGCGGCTCTCTTGAAACGGAAATTACGTAGCACCGCTCGAGAGTGGCAACGAGCTTTTTTCCGAAGGGGTAAAACGCATCGTTAGGGCTCGACGTGACGCGCGACACCTGTACCTGACGGGTGAAAATCGAACAGAGTCTGGCCGGGTCATCGGGTACAAGTCCCCGTCGCCGAGCCATCCAAGAGTCACGCCGAGACATGGCGTCTCTGATCAATTTGTCATCGCGTGACCCAGTATCAAAGATACGAGTCCCTGGCGGCTGTAGCTTCTGGAATCATCCGGTTTACGTATACATGTGCCGACATACGGACGCAGCTCGATATCGTCGAATCGGCCAGGTTATGTGCTGGAAACGATAGTGGAACTGGTCGATTCCCGCGTTCGATTCCACCCACTGTTATTTAACGCCCAATGCTATCCGGTGCTCGTCGAACGAACACCTTCCAGCTACTTCATTGCACTACTTTGCTCCTGTAACCTGCGCGATGGACGAAACAGGTGCTACGGAACATAAGCCGTGGAACTTGGCTATCTCTATCTTGTCTCGGCTGGCACTGGAGAGGCCCGGGCGTTTTATGGTTCCCGTATAAACACGTGTAGGGGATAAACATGTACGCGAGCTTCCTCCAGTGGCTGGTGTTCGTGCGAAGCTTGCTGTGCTGGTAGTCTTCGGTGTTACGGAACAGTATATTCGAATGTTCTTCCCGTTTCATTATTGCATGCTTGAAACTCTGCTATTATCAGCCAGAGTATCATTCTGTTCCAGTCTACCATTTCCCTAGCGGGATTTTTATCTTACTCATTGGGGAGTTGCGCTATCATTGCGAATGCATGCTTCATCATGTTTCTCAGTGCTTCAAACTTCTAGCGTTTTATTCAGTGACTTCGGTATCCTAGACGTGGGGCACGTGGTTCGCCCCACGAGCCTCGAATCGAGCGATAAAAACATCCCCGGTTATTCCCCTATTGGAAAACTTGGAGATTTTTAGGGGATCTAATCGCGTGATCTCCCTGTTCCCAGATAAACCTTAATTACGACAACGATCCCTCCGAGAGACAAACAGAGGGTTCGATCGGGAGTGTATCTTTGAAAACGCTACTGTTTTGCTTCGCCCCCGTTGCGCCGGTCCTGATAACTGCGGAACCGTAATATCTCTCTCGCGTACACCTTTCAATTTGAATAATCCGATGAATAAATTTACTCGGCCACACAGTTCCGGCGATTGCAACATCCCCGGTATCTCCTTTCGTAGGTGGAACCGCGCATCTCCCGGGGCGTCCGTGTCCAAGCCAACCGCTATCAAATAATTTTTGATTGGCTTCGAAAGCCGAGCACATCCAGCTGGCTTATGGCTGGATCCGCAATGGGCCACGGGAGAGATTCGCATTCGAGAACAGATCTGCCTGATATTCGTCGACATGTTCTCGGGGCTGGCCTCCATTAGCGCTTTCTTGACTTTCTGAACTACGGCCCTGCCGTCAGACGAGGAACGGGATCGGGTGCGACCAGCTGACGCGTGAAAAACCCGCGAACTAGGTTGAACCACTTCGAATATATCATTTTTATCGTGCCGGGACTCCTCCTCGAGCCAATAATCCATAACCGGCCGACGGTTTTCGATTAAATATCTATTAACCCCGAACGTTTTTCAAGGCTGCCGGGCGAGCAGCGCCGGTAACTGGGTCGCCCAGGTGTTCGTCGGGTTTTGTGCCCATCGCCCTGCTCAAATATTATGAAAAATCTCCGATGGCAATGGTTCTTACCATCGGCCGGTCCGCTTCTCCGAAGCGACGATGCCTTTTGTTTTCCGTTCGCGGGCGACAACGGAGGCGCGTGTCACCAGGTCAAATTGATTTATTATCGCGCAACCGTTTTCACGAACTGTGCATTCGTCCCGGTATATGTACATGTATTCGTGGCGCACCGAAAACTGTCAAGCCTGCGCCTAGCTTCGTAGCCTAGCGTGGCCTGGCTCGGTCTCGCTCCGCTCTGCCTCGCCTCGTCTCGCCTGGCCTGAGTAGATGCAGCGGGTGGACTGTTGCAACGCGACGCATTGTATGCTCACACAACAATCAACATTGGCCGTGTGTAGTCTGACTGCCTCATACGGGAGCCACAATGCTAAACTTGACGTGTGCGTGTCGCGCGCAGCAAGCCAGATACACCGACAGCATCGGCGGAGCTTCACGCGGCGGAGAACTAGAGACGCAATGTCTCTCGAGCTCGGTGTGTCCGTGGTTGAAACGGGAACGAAACGTGTCGGGCGCGGGCCAGATCATGCCGGCCTCGATTTTCGAGCAGGACGAGAGATGCTCGGCCTCTCTTTGTTCGGCCGTTTCCCGCCGCGGCGTCGATCCCGTTTTCATTAACGTCAAACCCTGTTGCCGACTATTTTCGGCGAACAGCCTTCGCCATCGCGCCGGAAGTGCAGCGATACTTACCACGCTCCGGGCGAACCTCCGTTGTTTATTTAAGTAGCGACTGTTGCCGAAACACGCGTGGGACCGAGCACCGGTGCCGACACAGACACCGCCGGCTGCCGACTATTTTTATGGAATCTATAAACAAGTGCAACGAATGTACGCGCCGACATGCTCTCTCTTCCTCGGCTTCCGTTGCAGATGGGATTGCGTTTCAGCTACTCGTCGAGCTGGACCGCTCGGATGCTGCCCGATCTCCATTCGCAATGAAACGCTTGCTCTAATAGTAGTTTGATTCAGGTGCACCAACGCGTCGTGAATTATGCAATTTGCGTTGCGTGTAACGTTACCTCTTGTGGACTTCCCGACGCATTCAGACGGTGTACCGTATCGTTTTGTTTTTGTTACTCCGACCGGGTATACGGCATGTAGAACATTGGATACGCCGCGGATGGCTTTCTTCTTTTCTGTTGCAACCGTGTTTTTTTTGGGTTTGCTTTTTTGCGGTTGCCTTTGTCAGTGCTCGCGAAATGTAGATGCGCATCTTGAATACTGCACCTTTTGACTTTGTTCGCTTGTTGTTCAAAATCTTTGAGAAGTTGGGACTGGATTGCGAAAGTTTTTATGCTCGTTGTGACATTGACTTGTTAGAAATAATAAATCGGAGAAATTTTGTAACGGAGAGTCATTACGGAAATCAATAAATAACGACGGTTCGATCAAATGCATAGTCGGAGTTATCGAAACATCAATATCGCATTTCCAATCGCGTTATTAATTTCGTTTACATTCCCTTCACGGCGGCGTAGTTCGTATGGTATAAATAAGCGATACAGTTCCACGGTCAGATTTGTAAAGGGTTAATGAGATTTTAATCCTTTGACGCCATGCATGGGTTGGAATAACAAAGTTTGCCGGTGTAACAATAACCATAACAAAGAGATGGAAATTGTTTTTGGTTTCCAGTCTTAGAAATTCGTGACTGCCATCTCGAATTACCATATAATTACACAAGCTAGTTATCACTGTTTATACAGCATAATTAGGGGATGTGAAAGTTAGGATCAATCTGTGGCCGAAATTGTTCCGCCAAAATTATCAGCTTTGATATCGATTACAGAAATTATTCGAGACTGCAATACATAATTGGTACATAATCACTAGACTCGGGTAGATACGAATACATAATATTCGATACCGATCTATAAAAGATTAGAGCGAGTTGCTCTTTACGTTCACGTGCTTCGAAAGTTAGAAAATTGCTATTTTAATAAAGTCGATAAATATGCCATCAGCAGTACTCTAATAACTACTAACTGAATAAAAATAGGACTTCAGTCATGATGAATGAAGCTATTCCGAACGAAAAATCTCGAGATCATTTCTCGGAACAATTTCCCGAACTAAAACGAGCAAAAGCAGGAAACTGCAAATCCTCTTTTCAATTATAACAATTTTGGCTTCCTAACTCTACAAAACCAAGAACAGACTGCTTAATGAATCCATCAACCTGTAGAACTTTCGAATAAAACTCGGACGCGGCTACCTAGCGATCTTTCCTCGGATCTAACTCCCTCGACACACTCTGCAAGTTTTCCCTCAAACTCCGCAACTGTGTCGTTGTGCTATATAATATTATGTCGTGTATTAAGGTATTAAGACATCGCATAAAAGCCGTAAAAAACGACTAAAGTCCTTTTAACCCGACCATCGCACAATTGAGCCGCGAGGAGGATACCCGGAAGAAATATAATCTAGACTCTAGATCCAAGACATAAGACCGCGAACCGTATTTTATCCGGGCTTCTGATTCCAAGCCCCTTTCTTTTTTGAAATGGCACGTCTGACAAGACGATTTGCGAGACTCGAGGACGATACAGGTCCGGGCTCGGCGCATACCGAGAGCTTAAGCGCGTTACGTACGTGTCCTTTTCATGCAGAGGAAAACATCCTGGCTGGCTGGCCGGCTCCCGTATCCTTTTCTTACGAAGCCAAGCCCCAAACGTTTCGCTGGCGATCCAGGAAAACAAGGGAAACCGAAGGATTCGCGTAACCCCGGTGTCACAGTGCCCGTTACTCGTCCAACGAAAATCGCTGCCCTAATCCATGAATTTAGAGCGCGTGATTTAGGGCTCTCGAATCCTTAACGGCTATCGCCAGGAATAAGTTAGATCGGAATTGTGATATCGTAGATCAGCGATCCTGTTGATTACACCAATTATTACAGGACGCACGGCCACATTTCCCATTCCGCGCCGGTTAAACGGCTGCGAATCTTTCCCATTCTGTCGGATTCGACAAGCTCCTGCGCCAATTTATCAGAGACCCAGCGGTAATTGCTTCTACTAATAGACGCCGATAGATCCTAGTTATGCTATGGAGACGAATGACGCGTCCCTAATTAGTCTACAGTGAAAGCCTGTGTCGAAAAAAGGGGTGTGTAGTGATTACAATTAAGATAGTTCATCGAAAATTAACTTCAAATGTAAATCAACCAGATCGTAAAAACCGGGAGAACATTGAAGTTATATATTTTTCATATTTTATTCTTCTTACGTTTTCAATCTTATATGAAGATGTAAAAAGTAGTAAAGAATGAAAATCAATGGAATAAATTACATCTGTCGAAACCATTGTTTTAGAACATCAAAATGAACAGGAATCTACTTATTTTATGTTTCATATCTCCTACAGAAAAGTATTCACGTTTTTCAAAATCTCTGCACTAAAACAAAATCTTGTTTTGAATCTGCCAATTTCGCAGTCAGATTAGTTTAACAACGATTCGTTCACTTTCTTCGGTTTTAATAGCTTATAATTTTAACACGTTTCTCACAGAAATATAGCTTGCAACAAAAACGATAACTTAAATGATTGGGTGCTGCCTTGCACATGCCATGATTTAATAAACTTTTCACTCTAAATCTTGGTGATCGTAGTTGGTTCAAATTCACCGTCTGACCTGTGTTTATTTTATTGTCTCGTGTAACTAGTAAAAAGATGGAACACGTCAATGAAATTGATCAATTTGTATGCAGAGAACCTTGAAAACTCTTAAAACAAGAGTATTATTGTCGGACATCAAACTCATGATGCCATACTACAGTAGATTTGTTGCATTATTATAATTGGCAGAGATATAAAGGCGGCCACCTGCCGTCGAGATCCTCGGTATTTTCAAAGATATTATTACTGGTAACAAGGATACGTGTGCAAATATTTTGTTTCAGGAATCGTGCTCCACGAATCGCGTAGACAACTAGCATTCTGCTTTCAACTTGGAGACAACAATCACGCTCGAGCATCGATGCACGCAGCAGTATCCCTGAAATATCAGTCGGATTTCAGCGTTCGGACTCGCAACGTATTCACGATTATTATTGTTACCGATGAAACATCGGCGACGGTGCAACATTACTCTAGCGAGCAGTTGTCGATCATTCGAGTGTGCTCTGTGATGGAATCAAGTCGTATAACGCAGAGCGCGGAACTCATTTCACGAATCAGATTTCAGTAGCCGCGGTTTGATGAAACTAGGGCCCAGGTGTTCACCTGCAGGGGAGCCGGTAAACGCCGCTAACGTATCACGGGCTAGTAAACCGCGGCCGCTGTCTGCGCGGTTCCGGCGTTACATGCGAGTGTACATGTGTAGTGTGAGCGGCGCGACTCGTGTCTCCGTGTCGCACACATCTGCAATGCAGAAACGAGACGGCCATGTAAATTCAATATTTGTGCCGGGGCAGCATGATCATTCCGGGAAGGGAACGACCGGCGACCGGACCACTTAAAGGCTTGTGCACGTCGAGACAGGGTACGTGTACTCGTCGGGCGTCCCGTTGATTGTTCGAGGCGTGAATAATTCGCGGCGATTCGGCTATTCCTGGGAACGTCGTCTGGCATGCCCGTGTCCATTACAATTTCAAGAAAATTAATTATCGAGGATCGTATAAAATATTAGCACCGACGCGAAACGAATTCTCGATATCATGTCAATCCGTTCCGACGGCTCCAATTTTCACGAGAGCTCCAAACAATGGACCTAATTTATATTTAAATGGGTCGCCATGATGTAACGTCTGACGAGCTAGAAGAGCGAGCGCAGTGCACCCGCCGCCTTCGTGCTTCCGGGTTAATCACTAAACCCGCCTTATTACGCGTATCAAAATATCCGTGATAGACGCGATCGCGAGTTGCGACGCGTGATCCTGTGCGCGTGTATCGGTGCATATGCCCGTGGAGGGTTTGTCAGCCGGCAACCCCTTCTAGGGTTGACCTTTCGCCGAGGCGGATCGATATTGTGAAACGATATTTCCTCATTACGGTCGCGCGCTTCCACCCCGGCTAGCGCGTATAAATTTCCTCGCCGAAAACAGTCGGACGCGTTTCTGCCCCCGCGGCCAACCGTTCTCGCCCTCCGCCGCGGAAAAAACGGGAGAAAAATGGGAATTGTCTATTACCAGGGCTCGCGAGCGACGCGAGAGGGAAAATGATTCATGCGAGATTACCGTGTGCACGGAGCGAACGCGTACGCGTAGGAATAGAAAAAGGTTAGCGGACGGACGCGGCGCGGTGGTTCGAGGGGATGGCGGACGTGGGTTTTTGTGTAGCCCCGAAGAAACTGTCTCGAGATAATTACAGCGTCTTTACCGTGATTTTAATAAATGCGGAGATGAATGGAAAGACTGCCGCGTCTCGTCGCGAGTAATTCTTTTAGCGGAATGAAAATTTAACGCGGCGCCTTGCGAAACAAGATAGCGGCGGAGGGGCGAGTGGACCCGGCGTACAGTAGCCGGCCGGCTGAATACTGTTTCCGCCTTATCCGAGTCCGGAAATATGAAATACTTCTGCGCGGAATAGAATTATTACACGTCCGGCGTTATTTTGCTCGCTGTTTAAACGGCTCCGCGCTGCTCGTTACTATGGCTGGTCGACTATTTCTATTACCGTGGGCCGCCCACCTACACTCCATTATCACAGCGAGAGCTTCGTTATTCTATTAGGGCTGAAATGTCAGGAGTCGAAAAGGTTCGGAAAATAACCGCGTTAAACTGTTATATACCGGTTCTGACTGAAACAGTTATGAAGAACTAAAAGGAATCGCATAACTCTTAGAAGGTAGTTCTGTTCTTCAGAATATATCGCTTTGATTTGGAAAAAAGGTGCAGAAATGAAATTTAAACAGTTGACGTTTTGCGAAAATTACCATTATTAACTTAACACGTTCACGACGGCGCTGCTATTTGAGTTTCTCGGTATGGGTCGGCTGCTTTTAATCAATTTAAAAAATACATACACCCTAAAAACAGATTTAATAAACATTCTCGAAATACTCATTATTATTCGCACCATGGCAATAACCAAATACATATTTGGTGTACGCGCCGCCCAATGAGGCATTCAAGTGTGAGCTACCGGAGGTGCATGCCGGCGTGAACTAAGGCGCCACTAAAAACTGATATTCCTTTTTTGTAAATATCCTTTACATAATTATAGTAGCCTTTATATTTAACTAAAGTGTTAAAACTGCTAGTATTAACTTTTAATGGTTCCCTTCCAACCTTTGAATCAAATAAGCATGATAAAAGCATGTTGCCATTCAAATGCAATCCAATGCTTTAAATTGAATGTATTTTTATAAGTTGAAACCTAATTTCACTCAAATTCTATAGTCAAACTTGCAACCTCCATCAAATCACCAATAACCCTTGAATTAGTTAAGAGTAAAGATGTCCCCATACAACTTTAATCTTTCACTTTCAAGTTAAGTGTATTTTTTCAACCTTAGCCAATTCCATTCAAGCTTCTACTCAATATCAACAAAAACTATCAACTTTTAATGATTCCCTTCCAACCTTTGAATCAAATAAGCATGATAATAACCTTGCCAATAGGCACAATTTTATGTGCATAAATTGCAATGAATCATATAAAATCGAAATACGATAGATCGGAAAACATATTTTGTATTTCGAAGTAAAACAGCTTCGACTGCAAAGGGTTAATATCTAGTGCGATATCCTTAGATAAGATTGCATATTGCGATATTAAAATTAAACTATGACAGAATATCCGAACCGAGATCGATCCGGGACCAAACCGGGGTCGGACCGAGGCCGCACCGAAACTGGATTGAGTACAAGACAATGGCATGTTTAGCCATTACGATCCAAGCCTCCGTTTGCATTCTAAATTATTTTATCTTCTGCAACTCTTGGTTACAGCTCACCGAATCCATTGATTCAATCTATTTGATGCATTGATCGTCATCGACGACGGGGCACGCGATGTCACGTCGCGTTGTATCGGCGACGTAATCGATGCATAAACCAGCCACCGATTAACGACGATCCAGCCGGCTCGATGTCCTTTCTGCGATTGACGTTTCGATCGCATGCTCAGTCGGGCCACTAAGGCCACAGCAATACGCGGTAATTCGATTAATCTTCGATTAATTACATGCTCCGGTTCGAAGGGATAGCCATACGACGTTCCATACCCTTCGACCGAACTGTTACAATCACATCCGTAAACGGATATCTAAACTTAAACATCTGTTACCATCCTCTTGCCTAAGCTCCTTATATCATGCAGAGATTGGACGTTGACGGAAGCTCGATATATTATAAAGTATCGATATAATAGTATTTGACCTGTTGGTCAAAAAGAATTTTGTCACTTATACTCTACACTGTAGAACCTATGCCTACCCTGTCTACCCTTCGACTAAACGATTCCTACGATAAGAATAGAATACGTGTTGCGTGAATAAATTGCTGATATTCTTGCATTTGCGGTGAGCAAGGCTTAAATGAAATTGTTACAATTTTCAATTGGTTCTGATGTAGCAATTATTTTTTATCTTTTAACTCTTCTGCTTTAAGAAAACAGTTCAGAATCTACCGAAACTATTGTTCCATATATTTATGCATAAACAGAAAATATTTACATTCTCGGAGATGGGAAAAAGTTTTTGTCGAACAGTAATAGTAATTCTGATTTGTAAAAGTTAAAATTCTTCGAAACAAATTTACAGGTTTTGATTAAGAGTGGTGGAGTTTTGCAAAGAGATTGACATAAATGGGAACATACTATTGTAAAACGAATATTTGTGATTACTTCACAAAACTGCAGAAAGATCTAGAGTTGAGTATTTTAATACTAATTTAAACTTTTTTCATATTTAATTCTGTAACAAAATAATATATTTAACTGTTTATTATCTTCCTGGAAGGAAATTAAACAGGAGATAATGCAGTACACTATCTCTGCATTAGTATCCTCTTGCAGTGTCATCCTCTATGCATCTGGCGACGGGTACTTGAAATCTCGTTAATCTCTTACTGCACAAAATTTGTGCTGTATATGTAAGTCCTATTCAATTTCCATGAGAACATCCTTATGTAAGCGTCATGCTACGATATTCGAGAATTCATTAGCCTAATGTGGATAAGTCTAAGGCTTTTAATTTCTCAGCAGCTTCCATAGCAAGCCCAATTTTATACATGAAACATTCACTATTGACGTAATTTTAACTTCAATGGAACACGCACGAAAGGAGGGTCATAAATAGTTACATCCTCGCGTAACAATGCTCGTCGTTCGAATGAAAGCTTCTTTTTCCTCAATCTGAAAGAGATTGGGTCCTACTATCACAGTCTGACAAGCAATTATCGTACTTATCTGAAGTTCACGTTCCAAATGACTCTTTCCATTCAATTGAACGTAGTCAAAGCTCGGCCATTAAGGCGTCGCTAATTATTACTTAATTAATGCTACAAATAAATTGGCGAACTACGGATCGCGTGTTTCCTGTGACGAAGGTTCGCTTCGAGAGCGATCGATCGCCGACTGCATTGGTTTCCAAGATTGTTTGATAATTTCGATATCAAACCAGGTGCTGGGCTAATGGATTAGGTGAAGGACAAAGGGACAAGAACGATTTCACACTCACGATGACGTTCGTGCAACCGCTGATCGAACAATAACATCGTTAAATCGATAAGTGGGATAGTTAGAGTACTGATAATCATGTTCGAACGAACGAGTGGATCGTGAAAACGCGGATTGTTAGTTCAAAGAAGACTCTCTCGATCCGTCGACGGACGAGTACTATTTGCGCTCGTAGACGCGACGTGACGAATCGCGGTTGATTTAAAGATCTGCTGCGACCACGTAGCTGGTCTAATCACGCGGATTCTACTTTCTGCGTATATATAATAAATTATGCAAAAAGTACCCGCAATTTATAAATGAAACACAAACTACTGAATAATTCATCAATTTATTTTGTCGATGTTCGAATAGGTCCCGTGAAGCACTACACGTGCGCCAACGCTTACGAAACATTTTTCAAACACTGAAGAACTTTTTCTGCAAATTCTCTTTTATGGTTTCAGTCGACTCACAACGTCTTGCCCACACTGGTAATTTGTGTTTACGAGATAGGAAACACTCACACGATGCTATATCTGGTGAATACGGTGTTCGATAGATAATGTCTATTGAGTTTTTGACATAAAATTTGTGTACCAAGATTGACGTTTGCGACGGAGCATTATTATTTTGTTAAATTGCTGTGTACAAAGACGCTGGAATAATTTTCTCCATTAAATTCCGAACGAACAATTTCACGATAATTGAAAAAACAGTAAGATCTTAATCTTTCAGCGATTTTTACACAGTTTTCGAGTTTACATTCGTTTCGAGATTACTCGCTGTACGACAGGTACGACATTGTTTAGATTTATTTTATTGCTAGCGTAAGCGAATCTTTGAATTAATTAGACTCTTACAACGAAGAAGGTCGCGGAAAATTTACATACACAATGCAAAACAATAATACGAAAAGATATACGTTGTGAAGTATGCAAATTATTAAAAGCAATAAAAAGATCATAATTTCGATGCATCGATAAGCGTTCTTTAACCCTTTTGCACTCCATAGACGCTGCTACGGCGACATAATAACATGCATTTTGTACCACAGCTGCAGACCCATAGTTATTGCGACAGCTATAACAGTTAAGATAACAAGTATAAAATAAAAGTACAAACACAAGTAATCATGGATGTTTTTTATTTCGTGTAATAACGTTTATTGACGTTAACTATGGGTACTATAAAAATGCCTTGGAGTTGATAATAGGTAATGTACGAAAGTTAGCTGGAGTGCAGAGAATTGAGCGAAAATTAGCGTACTGTTGTTGGAATATGGACGGAAGTTGATATACCACTCATAGTTTTGAACATAAGCCTTATTTTTGAAGTTAGTAATTCCTAGTTATTTGTTTTCTAGTCATTCTGGTTAAAATTCTAGTCTCTCGATATGACGATTTCGACGTATTATGATTTAACGAACAGTAATGCTTGGAACGTTCGCAATTCAGATTGCAGACGTAATGATTTGTAATGATTTGTAATGTTTTTAAAAATAGACTCACATCGCTCGATACGTCAATTGAGAAGAATCTCTCATTGATACTTATTAAAGTCCCCACGTTCGAGAAATTGCCTTGCGAGCATTCGATAATTTCGCATGCGACCGGTCCGAGGCGATGGTCGATTATCGAAGAATATCCCCCTTCTGCTCAAGAAGTAGACGGTGAAAAAATCCGAAACAATTTGCGCCGCGGCAAAAACGCTGAATAGGTTTAGAAACGGAGCGTCGTCGTGATTCGATCTTAATTTGCGGTTAGGTTGGGGGAGAACGGTTTTGCCGGGCTACGTCGATTGTTTTTCTGCCGATTCCCCACGCCCTATCCCCGTATTAATTGAAGAAGATGGGATAACAGGAAGCCAATGGCTGGTAGGACGACTAATCCTGCCGCGGCGTAATAGATTAACACATCCCCTCGAGACGCCGCTAAGGCAAAAAATGACGGCAGGACAAAAAGCCCGGGGAACGGGCTGAAAGGACCAGCCTATTACAGGAAGTTTGAAGAGTCACGGGATAAATAGCGTCCATTATGGAAGATGGCTAGGCGCTTCTATTCTCCATACGATATTTATTTATGCGAACAAAGGCCAACGAAGCGCGGCCAACGAAGCGCGTGCACTCAAACCCATTTGGGAAACTTTGTTATCCTTGCTGAGTCCGAGGACGTCGCGATATCACATACCACGGACACGCGCATATGTGTACGGCTTACTTACTTTCGTAAGACCTTCGTGCAGCGAACAAAAAGAGATCATAGCAAGTCGAAAAATGAGACTAAAGCGTAACAATTTTTTCGTAGATACCTTGTGTCTGACATAATGGAAAAGTCGAAACATTTTGACAGAGTTTTACCTTGGTTTTATTATCTTGGAAGAAGAAGAAATGTTATTCTATTATGAATTGTTGTCTTACAACTTAGTTGAAATTATAGAATGGTTATAGGAAGTGTTCGTACAACATTTAAAGCGGAATAATCTTTTTATGATTGGGCCAAGTGATCTAAATACTTTTGGGATATTAGAGGAATTAGTTTACTAAACAATGGCTCAAGAATTATTTTCAAAAATTGCAATTTATTGGCATTATAAAAGAATCAAGAAATGATGTTTTTTCCAACTTTTCTATTTGAGTCTATAACGAAAATTTAAAAAATACGTTTTGTAGATATCGATGACATATATGCATGCTGAAAATTTCATCGAAATCCGTTGTTCTTCGAGAATTGCAGTTTTTTAGGTTGACTATGCAACCGATTTTGTAAATGGACATTTAAATTTACTGAGCCCTAGTCTATCCTAGATGTCTATCCAAATACAAAAATCCTTCAAAAAAATAGATTATGAGGGTTATCATTCAAATTATTTTTTATCTCATTCATAATAAATTGTTTAATTGTGTCGCCTGTTGTTCCAACCACGGAGCGTTCGTTGCGGCAAAGGATTGAATAGAATTAGCTGCATAATTGCATTGATATAGATCATAGAATCCAACAATTTTGAAAGTGGCATAATTGTCAGCAGTATTGCTGCTTTCTGTAAATAGGACATTCAACAGCAAAGGGTTAATTATCAAAGATTTGACGAAAAATGAACAGTGTTGCGAGGATCTGTATTTGTTGACGTGGAATGACATCGTTGTGGTCTGTAGTTAATCCTGCGAAATTTCGAATGAAATAACAGGGCTGCGTAAACGTAGAAAATCGACGAGAAAGGGCGAAAGCAGCGCCCCGGAGACACAGAGGAGAGGAAACGGACCGTTTGCCACTGTTAACACGATTGCCCTTCTGGTTCTCGTTGAACGGCCGCCTAGGATTTAACTTTCAAATAGCCCAGTCGTTGCGAGTTTAATTTCACGATTATTTTATTCGCTCGGAAAGAAGCTAAGTAGGTCGAGGACGGCTCTTAATCAGCACACCTTTTCAAGAAGGTAATACCGCGCACAATTTTGCTTAGCAGCCACTGCTATTAGTTTCTTGCTCGTCCCGGCGCGACGACCGATGTTCCGCCTCAGAAACCAGCCAGAATTGAAAGAGCGAGGGGGATGTAGAAAAGAAAAAACCCGGGTCCCGGATGTTCCAAAGGAGGTCTCGACGAAATCCCTGCGGACGCGCTGACATTCATAACGCGTCGACGCACCCGACATTACTTAATTTGATACGGATTCTGACGTTCATTATTTCGCCAACTTTCGTTAGCATTGCTAATTAGAACTGCTCCGAAACTACGGGCCGAATCTCGGCAAGTTTTCGCGAGACTCCGTGCCGGATGGTAATAAGAACGGTCATTATTATACTGTTTACAATCTCAGAAGGACGAAAGCCAGACTGAGCCCCGAATCCGGAATTTCGATGTAGGTACCGAAAATTTTAACGTTCGCATCCAACGGGGGCGAGACCCTTGTCAACAGTAGCCCAGTTATTTGAAGTTAGATCTCTGTCTCGCGCACGTATCAAGGACTATGAAGTTCTACACAAATATTTCGTACTATCTCCGTGCCTCAACGATCTGATTACTTTCGACGAAAATTCGTCGGACGATACTTGACTTGATCGAGTAAGATAATCAGTTGCACCGGCGCATCTTATTCGGGCTTAAGGGATGCATCTGTAAGTTGTGTTTATAGCATGGCGAGGATTAAGATGTTTTTTTGAACTCTCATCCGTTCCTAGTGTCAGCTTCACATAATTTTTGTGTTTCAGAGTATATTATTCTGATATTTATAGGAAAATTTATATCAAACTTTGTGACTTTTATTTTTTATGTAAATATGTAAATATCTTTGTTTTTATTTTTAATAAAATATTTAGTAAAAGAAAGTGTTGGTCTCTTTTTATATTAATTTTTACGATCAATTTGACACATGAGAGATGCATCGAGTTGAAAAAAATGAGGGCCGAATGAGAGTTAATGCCTTGCGCCATGATTTCTTTGATACAATTATGTTCGAGTAATTTTATTTAGACAAAGTTCTTTATAATTTATACATTCTAAAAACCCAATAATTTAGTCTGCACAATTTGATTGGTATCTTATATTAACCATGGTTTATACGCTCTTCTGTGTACGCGTACTTTAGTGAATCAGCAAACGTATCAGCAAATCGCTACAATTTTAACATCGCTTGGGCGTATTCAAAAAAGAAAAAGTACTGAAAACGGCGCACTCAAATTATCCGCAGTTGCGATAGCAACAAAAAGCGTTTACCTGATTTGGGCAAGTCTCGTTCATGAAAATATCTACGATTATACGCATATTTTATCCTGATGCCATGATTTTATTTCATGAGTATTTACCATTGAAAAAATATATATATTTTTTGATCGTCGACATCGATTAAATTTACAATGTGCCGATATTTTTATTCATTTGCCACTGGAAAACAAGCAATAAAATGCAGAGGCTGGAAATTCGCGTGTTATTTCAAAAGAATATTTCTCGGTTCGCAGATTTATCGTTTTAATAAAGTGCACACATTCTGCCGTTTCCAGTGGCCCGAAGTAACAAGCGTCATTGAATTAGAAAATTAGCCAATATTCTCCTGCCGTCGACAAAGGAGCGGCAATAACGGAGATGTGAAACTCGCATTGACCACTGGATTACTCGTAACTCAATCTGTGAACTGGATTCCGCGCAACCTCCATCCGCAGAACATTTCTTTCTCCCATTGTGTCTCGAATTAATCCTTTGAAGTATCGACGCGCGCGCGCAGCAGAATCACCGTACACCGAAGTGAAGTAGCGAACAATGCGGCGCGACTCGAGACAAATAGAAGCGGAGAAGGCTGTCCGTGAAATAATGCTTGTTTCCGCGGCACGAACCACGGAGATTCGCCGACACGCCGTTAGTCGGGTAGCCTCCCGCGGGAAATGCGAATAAAAATTAAAGCAGATACGCTGGCAGTATCTTCCGACGTAATCGGCTGGGCTGCGGGAATTAAAAAACGTAATTCGTGGACTTTCAGAAGATTACGGTTGCCTCGCAGCGTTGCGCCTCACCGCAGTATTTCGGACCTACCATTTTTCGCCGTTCCTGCCCTACGCTGTCCTCCCACTCTATCGTGAGGGTAATTAAAAATAAGCCTGAGTCCTCGGAGGTCGATTTCCCGACAAAAAGGTACTTTAAGCGACTCGCTCGCCGCCGTTCAAACGGGTGCACTAGGTTAC
>CM052166.1:5892175-5917164 GCA_028455555.1 Augochlorella aurata | reverse complement strand
CAGAAGTAATTGGGCATTGGGTGTATTCGCGCGGGGTGAATATTCTCGAGAACGATTAGCATGTGGCGGAGCTAAAGAGGAAATCCCAGCCATCAAAAATATTCATAATCCATAAAAATGTCGGCCCTCGCCGTACAGAAAGAGTCGTATTCCAGCAGAGTGAGAGTTTCTAAAAGGGCAGCGAACGAGAATGCAGCGAAACACCTTGAACATCGAGTATGTCTCTGACGACATGTTCGGCCAGTTAGACGGCACACTCGACGATCCCAGAATCCTGCAAACTACCGTTGTTCAGTGGCGATCCAAAGTTACACCGAGATAATCCCTCGATCGGCGAGACGTACAGCGGGATCTCTCCTTTTTCGCAATCTATCGCGAGCAAACTAACCAGCTTAGAAAGCAGTGCGGCGCTGGGAGGAAAGTCCCGTAGGGGTTGGCGGCGGGCAAAGGGTGGGAAAGGATGGAAAAGGGAATTCCGGATTGCCGCGCTCACACCGTACACCACCACCGCCTTCTCGAACCCCATTACCGTCGATTCGAGAGCGATACCGACGCGCTGTGTAACGTGAACAAACATAGGATTCTTGCCGCTCCAGACGTCTGCGATGCCAGAACTCGTCCACAGAGAAACGAACTCGCAGAAATTCCCTGTCCGACTCGCCATGAGTTTTTCGCTCGCGTCTTTTTTCGGTATTTACTACATTATTTAATCTACAAACTCGCGCGATCTCTTGGTCGTGACATTTTTGCTGCTGAACCAACCCCCATAAAAGTTTCAATTGATTCGAACCTTCGTCCTGGTGAATGCAGGATCGTCCAAGTGAATGATCTTTCACATTCTTATTTCCAGGATTTCAGCGGAGCATGCAATGTTCAATTCGAGTTGATATCATTTTTCTTCTGTCTAACGTTGTTTGACGTTGTGTCTTATAGTATTTTTGCTCGCGGTTGTTTTTTTCTTGTTTCGCAGATTTTTAATAAGCTTCTAATAACAATGCTTATTAAAAATTTATGACAATTTGAGTTTGAAGAAAATGTAGAGAAATATCTAAATGAAAATATGAATTAACAAAAGTCATGGTTGCGCATCTCTTAAAGTGGAGAAACATTGCAACTTAAAGAACGGATCCTAAAAAGATTGAAGTAGATTAAAAATTCAACGGAGTTGCATTATTGAATTGGCAGTACTATGTAACTTCTGGCACGCTAAAAACCAACCAATCAGGTTTCTAAAGTACACGGTTAAAAAAAAAACTGTCAGTGGCGAGTCGCGCGAATTATTATGCCGTGGCACAAGTTGAGCGAACGGGTTATTATTATCGAGCGTTGTTTCCGTTATCGCGAACAGCTAATTTAGCCCAAGTCCGAACGTTACTAAAAATACTAGTATTCATTATTCGGCCAGCGCCATCGCGACGATGCGAATGATTCTATTATAAGCATTATAATAGAATCTATTATAAGCACGTAGGATAAAAAATACCGATGCAACATAGACCAATGCAGTCAAGAAAATGAAGTATGCAAGGCGACCCATGCACAGGGTGTCCCGCACAGCGGCGTGGGGCATCCATTCGGGCGAACATCACAATTCTGAATTACAATTGGACTGAGGTTCCGCGTCGCGCCGCCATCGTAGTTCAGAATTGCAGAATTGCCGGGAGTCGTTCGACGAAGTTGTGAGGGACTCTCTGCGCATGCGTCGCCTTGCGTAGTTCATTTTCTTGACTGCACTGACATAGAGACGCCGATGTCAGGCGAACAGCGAGGACGAGCAGAGGACATTCAACCGGCGCGGCGACGACTACGATAGCAAGTTCATATTATGCTTCGCAATTCATTTGCGACGGATGTCGTCGGAGCAGTCGATTCGTCGCACGAACGAACGGAAGGATACCGTTAAAACTCGGCGCCGAAATTTCCATTTGCTAGTGGATCCGTTCTGTTACGTCCCGAGTCATTGACCAACCTTTTCGCAATGCTCGTTTCTCCGCGTATATAGTTTGGTAAAAGTCTCGACGACTGAATCCGTTGCGGAGACCCCTCGAGTTCCATCTTTCTCGTCTAGTCTATCGCCTCGCCTCTTTTCGCGCTATTTCTCTCTCGACGATGAATCTTTCAGTGACGCAAACTTTCGGATCGACCCTCGTCGTCGCCGTAGTCGACGTAAAAACGGCGACGGGGTGGTTAACGACCTCTGAGCGAGAAATTGTTTCGTTGTCAATATGCTTTAGCCCGTTCCGCCGTCATTCAAGCAAGTACACCGTCGAAAGATAATTCCCGCGAATAACGAGTGTCTATTCTGGATGCAGTCACGATGCGCCGCTGTTCCAGCGCCTCCTCGTTCTACCTCCCCTGGAGACTCGCAATTACCCTTTTTAAAGTAAAACGCTGTTAAAATGCCGTCAATAAATTCATCTCTCGACTTCTCTCTCTCTATTATCGTCGGTCTATTAATATAAAGGTATTAATTTTTTCCGGGTGCTCCGAGACTCGGCTAAGACACCGACTTTTATAACGGACAAGCTCATTCTTGCCGGCCCGTTTATTCATCCAGCCGGCTGGATGAAACGGAAAACGCTTACTGAACCTGCTGAATGCCCGTCCCGAGCGGATCCAGTTAATTTATTCAAGTTCTGAACCGCTTTTTCCCTCAGCGCCGTCCTAAGAAGATATTATCGATGTTGTACCGTGATTAATAGTACATGCGCGATATGTTTCTCGCAACGTAATTGGAATTCCTTTCCGGTGTACCAGCCGTATAGAAAAAGAACACGAAGCGTAGAGTACAGCGCAGAGCAAGTCGCGATCCATGACTTCACACTAAACCGAGCTAGTTTGTAATCTTTTCCATAAATTACTGCAATAAAAATTAGAGGAACGCGGTTGCTGAAACTTCGCCTGATCTCTATCGCAACACGTGTCGCAAGATTACTTTTATAGCGGCTGCAACTGTAAAGTAAATAAAGTCTGTTTCATTCGTCTAATAGGCTTACCTTTAACAAAATTAATACAAAGCTGATTGCGTTTAACCGAGAGTGGGATACGCTCGAATGTAACGATGTTGATTGTTACATGTTCGTGCTCCGCTTATCTGAGCGTGTAGGATGCTTGCATGCAAGGATATTTGCGGTTGTATTGTTTGCCACATGTTAACACATTGTCTATGTACACTCCTCTAACTAAGGATGCACGTATTTGTGATTATATTGTTCACATAACCATGCCGGAGACAGTGCTGCTCCTGGGAAGAATTCTCTGATGAAAGATTCTTGATAGCTTTACGAGATTCTCGGTATCCGCTTAATAAGCAGCGATTAATTAATTTCGTGTGACAAGCAAATGCAGAAAGACAGTTTGTAGCTGTTTAACGCGGGTAGAATTGCGCAGTCGATTACTGTGGGATGATCAATTGTTCCTTTTCGTTTATTATTCATTTTGTAAATTTACTCATTTAAAAAATACTCGAAATAAAAGAGTAAACAAATGTAATATGTCTGATTCAATAAATGTAATGTTAATTATGCCCGAAAACAAACCGAAGGCACAGCAATCGGCTCCACTACCCAACTTGTTTCTATTCTTAGTTATGTGCTTTGGATCAGATTAGATATATTCTTCGTTGAAGAAGAAGAAGAAGAAGAAGGAGAAGAAGACGAAGAAGAGTTTGAAGGGTGAGTGACGCGGCTAAAGATACTAAGCGGGTCTTTTCCACCGGTGACGTTTCGATTATCTGTGTTCGAACTTAATTCGCCGTGGGGTAAGGGAGGGAGGATAAGTGGAACGTGTGATAAGACTGTGCTTCACGTTCGCGATTTAGTTGTCGAAAGGCCGACGCGAGCAGATAAACAAGGTGTTCGCCGTGAACGCGCGACCGACCGTACCGTATAATTAACGCGGGGCGATCAACAGCATCGAAATTCGGTAGTCACGGGGACAGAGGCTACTAATTCTTAACCCGTTTCAAGCGGTTTTCGCAATTAACACGTAACTACGTTATAGGGCTGAACGGACAAGCTGGCCACCTTTTGACGCCTCCACGCCGACGAAAACTCGTTTGCCGGCCACACGACACGCCGTTAATTGGGCCCGGCAACGCCTGCAGCCCCGCTACAACCAGACAGCGTGCACATTCTGCGGCCGTCTTTTGCATAAACAATGATCGTAGCCTGGGGAAATCTTGGCCTGTGTTAATAATCGAACAAGCTATAAATTCTTACTCGCTCTTGCGCGGCTCATTAAAAATTCCGCGTAACTACGGCTTTACGACCGCGTTCGATGATCGCCGGTATTAAAAGCTCCGGACCTCGTTGACACTTAAAGCTCCCAGCACCAACGCTGCCCGGAGTACCTTCTCGCTTACAAGAGAACAGATTTGAATTATTGATACGCCGCATCCGGAAAGGTCTATTATTAAGTACTGCGGTAGTACATACCAGGTCGGACACATTTTTATCGTTTTCACGTCAATTCTCCGCGGTAGGAAGAAGCAATTATAGGACCGCCATTTGGGGATCATTACTTATCCACGATTCATAATTAAAAAACGTGTTCCTATCGCAGGACGGTTCTAAGTATAAGATAATTTGCTTCCGTGAATAAATTTGATGAGCGTTGTAAAGTTCGCTTAGCGCTTATTTGATAATTAGAAAATGGAACCAGAAGGTTTTTATCGATTACTGCTAAATAAAGACGTAATTGATTTAGTGTTACTTTGGAGTGTTAGTCTACTGTTAGTACGAGAGTGTCGATAATAGTTTCGCTATAAGAAGCGGGATTTTAACTGTTGGTGATAATTTCAACGTATTGGTTATACCAACATGGTATAAAACCTATTTCTCTGTATTTCTGGAGAAAATAGAAGCAAGCAAAAATCAAATTCATTTTTGAAGACGAGATTCATTGATATCCGACCAATTCGCGTTAGCTTTTGGTTTAGTTTTTTAAAATAATCAGCGAATCGAATGGAATTCCCGATTAAATATTCGCGATATACTGTCAACATGGTATTGTCTGCTAAATTAGTCATTGCTTATGATCGCTCTTGTCAATCGTTAAAACGCATATTGCATATTGCATGACAATGCACGACAATCATTGTCTTCCGCGAAGAATGATCATTAATTTATTGCCAATAGAAACAGAAATATCTCATAAAGAGACATTGAAAAGTACACGTGATTTAACATACAAAACGCGGGTCAAGGTACAGGATACGTTTAGTAGAGTGGAAATTTAATGTTCCGTTATTTGTTATTCTGAAAAAAGAAATGAAAGTGGAAATAAAAAAGAAATCGTTGAAATGATTTGAAAAAGATATCGTTATTGAAGTCAGACTCCGCGTCGATCATGATTTTATTAATTTACTGTTCACTGACGTTTATGAAAATTCCGACATATTTATGTGTTTAAATAGAAACTGCTCGAATATTTACCACGATCAAGCAGATATCTATTAAGATTTTAAGTGGAATAAACCATTTCATGTTGTATAGCAACGTTCGGAAATTCCCTGCTCATTTTCTGTAGAATAATATAACGCGAGTAATGTAATTCTAGTGATAATTGTTATGACAGTGTCAATCGGGTTGCATTAATGACACGAATGTGATGGAATTAGAACTCTGGTATAACATACTGTAATGAATTATTAATAATAGTACGCATATCTTGATATATAGAACCTGCCGATTTTTCTTAATTTGAAAACGCGGGAAGAACCTGTTCTATCCAAAATCAAAATTGTATGCACTAATTGCAAGTAACATAAATACTTGTTTCTGTATTTAGTAATTCGAATGACTGAAAATAATGCGACGGTATTTTCAAATTCTACAAACTCATTTTCATTATAAATACATGAAGTCGTAAGACTTCGAGGAATCAATCTGTTTCTTGATTGGATAAAGAGGAGCAAAAATCAGCTTATTGCGGAGGAATGGTCAGCCGGTTGCGAGTCAGTAAACCTCATCGAGTGCGTCGTGTTCATTGACACGTGATCGCATCTCATGTAGCAAAAACCGTCGGTGTCTCGTGACGCGACGGATCATTCGCCAGTGTTCGCAACCGCCCGGAGTCAGCTCGCCGTAGCTGAATGCGGATTGTAAACGTATCCGACAGCTATCTCGATTCCTACGTATCTTCATTACGTGGTTTCGCTTTTTTTAACGCGAGTCAACTTGTTCTACATCGGACGCGCCTGTTCGCGCGAGCATCCAGTTTGATGCACGATCTTCTCTTCTGATTTGCACACCACGTTGGAGTACAAATGGATTAAACACTTTGCTTTAAGATTTAAAACTGACTAGGGTGATTTAGACGAATGATGCAGTCAGCTGCAAAAGTGTTCATCCACCTACTTTCAAAATCTTATTCTCTGGCACATTACAATATAAAGTTTCTTTTCAAAATACAAGGACTATTTATTTTTGCGTATTATTACACCTTCTATTGAATAAATTTGTCCGTGTCATATGGAAGATCAACGTTGGTCATACCTCCCCGCATTAAAATTTATATAACTGTTCTATTACACATCCAAAAATGTCTTGCAAATGTTATTTTCTAAATATTTATCAATTTTATAAAGCGTTCATTTATGGATCATTTGACACATGTTACAGTTAGCATTTCACTTTTGAAGAAAGTTATCTCCAGCAAATTATGCTAGAATTGTGTTCACTAGTAAAACAGTTTAGTGAACAGACTTGTCATGTTTTCAAATCTAATTTAATTTTTAGCAACTATGAGGCAGAAACACAATTTTTTTATAAATCGTAAGTTCATCATTAATTTACATCTCGAGATTGAAATTTGTTAGTCTTGAATTATATAAATTTTGTATACCTATATAAAAAATTTGAATCGTAGAGGTTTGACAAAATATAAATATTACTTTTATTATATTACGAAATATAAATACTACTTATATAAATATTACTTTTTGCTATCTAAATAAAAATTCAAAGAGTTGTACTTGTTTATCTTGGGTAATTTCTCAGAAATTGCCGTAACAAGAACACCAGACAAATCCTTATTTCGCGTGCCAATTGACCGCAACTGTTAACATAAGAACTGTTAAGTGAATCAGTCTACGGGAGATTAAGCTATCGCTCTTCTAAGATATATCACGAACACTGGTTGCGGTACGGCGGAGCTCTTATGTAACAAAGCAACCTTAGAAAACGCACAATTAACTATCGTTGCAGACAGTTGCGCTGCTCGCTTCGGTTAGTAGAGGACTCGAGAGCTAAAGCGTTCAACTACAACAACGTCGACGGCAACGTGTACCTCCACAACTTTGATTAGACAGGTTGTTCTATAGAGCAGCAGAACATCTACAAGTATTCGAGTCCGAAGCAAGTATACAAAGGAGGGAAACTGTCAATAGAGATGGTGCACTACCTAAATATACGCATATCATTCAAACGCACTCGATACATTCAACTGACGTGTAGGTACCGAGTCCCTTTCCATGTCCTACGCATTAAGGGCGGAGAATTAATTTGTGCAAACGATAACCGGTTGCTCAACGTTTGGGATTACTTGACAAGTATTTCCGTACCTATTTTCATCACAGTTATTAATAATATAAATGTTTTCAAAAATCCGGCTTAAATCTTCAACTAAATAGCGAAAAAAATGTATGCATCAAACATATATCGACTACTTTTATGCAGGCTTATTTGTTTTATTCGTAGTAGCAGTATCACCAATAATATTTCCTATTGATATTGCCTATGAATATTATTGTCTAAGATACCAGGAATGTAGCCAACGTTTTAAACATTTGTAACAATCTAGATTAACTATTTAATGGAATTTCTGAGACTCTCAATGACAACGAGAATGTCACATACACACTGTATAATTGGTCTATTTAACCAAATTGTTGGGCCACGACTATTATATCACTACGTCGCCTTTTAGAATGTTGACTGTTACGAAAAGTCTACAGAAGTGTTTCGTTCTATCAATTAAGGTTTATGTATAATTTATTTTTCGTATTATATTTTTAGAATATTACAATCAATTCTCAAATCGAATTTTTCAATTAGAATATAATTATAAAAAAGTTATTCTGTTTTAAAAAGTGTACGAATACTTTTTACGCCGACTGTATAATAAACTTGAAAAATATACGAATTTTAATAGTTATAATTTTTGTACACAAAGAAAAGACTATATAAAAAGAAAATACTCAATAAACCAGTTTGCCATTACATTAACAAATGCTATATAGAAATAAATGCGTGATACTGTGTCTTATAAACTTGAATGTTACAGCATTTGTCATTCTAGATCGCAATGAAAATGGATGCTACATTCACGTCCGCGAACGTGTTAAGTCCCAGAAGTGTAGATAGAAGTCGATAAAAAATAAATGACTCGCTTTCCGAGACAATTGCATACTTTGCTATAATGTCGTTCGAAAGACCGAGGTGGTGGCCACTCAGGTTAACATGGGGCCCGACTAATTGGTGATGTGGCTCTCCTCTCTCCCGGCGGAGAAGTTCGCCGTCCCCGGCGTAGAGGCCTACGCTCGTAATCAGGCCTCCATCTTCTTCAAATTCCGCCCCTGTGGCGCGAAACGAACCCTCGACCAAGAATCGTCCGCGCCCGCGTTAACGAAGGTCCAATTAAGATCCCTTAAGGTCCCCCGTGACGAAACAGAATAGACGCCGAACGGCGACGAATACATTTAATAATCTCGCCGGGGAGAATTTACGGGACCTCCACGCCCCGAGAATTACGCAATGGAATGTCGACTCCGGTTCCCCGTCAAATAACATCGGCCGGGTTGCGCTCTAATTACTTGGATCCGGGGACGGGTGACTAGCCAAAGGCTGAATTAGATCCCGGCTAAAACGTTGAATTAACGCCACGTGTCTTTCGCTACTCGACGAGCCCGTTCCACGGATTTCCATTCTATTTCCCGGTCCTTCGGCGACGCGAGGGCTGCTGATAGGGGCGCGTTGGGGGATGCGTCACGTCATCGTCGTCGGGACGCGTAGCAATTTTCCCATTCACGGATCGCGGTCGTGTAGGCTGCGCAAGGCGGAACGTGACGCTACGTGCCACCGTTCCCTAATGGTTAAAATATGCTCCGAGGTTATCGGGCTTGGCACGACCCGCGGCCAGAGAAAAACCGACCGTCTCGTCTGTAACCCACATTTCTGATTAGCGCGAGACGCCGATTAGCGGTCTCGCGAGAACCTCGGATTGCATTCCGGGCGCGTCGCGTGTGAACGACATTCGTCGGTCGTTATCGAGACAGCCGATATCAGGCGAAACATTTAACGTATCCGGCCCTCTCGAGACACAACGTAGCCGGAATAAAGAAGCGACAGGGCTACGCAGCAGGGATCGTGCTCTGAAGTCGTAAACAGAAGGACCTGAAAGACTCGGGCCGGTGGTGGGTAGGCAGGCTAGCCGGCGCGAGGCGTCACGTTCTCGTCGGGACACGTCGCAATTTTCCTCTTCGAAAAAGGACGCCGCCGCGCCGGACGGAGGGTACGGGGCTGCTCGGTAGCCACCCCGGCGATTGTTAGAACGTCACGTTCCGTGGAACGACCCTCTAACGGCCAGAGCGTATCCTTTGAGCCTGAGAGCGCACGCGCCTCCTTGCAACCTCCACGCCACCGGCGGCTAATGTTTTTTTTCTAATGACCGCCTTTGAACGCGGCGCCCTAGCCGGAAAAGTAAATAACACCGAGAGCCTGTCTCTGGCTCGTTAATCCGCTGCGCGTACAACAGAGAATTGAAGAGTGACCTAGCTACATAGATCGATTGGTCGCTGCTCGGTGTCCGGCAGCTGCGATATCGCCCTGGCCAGAATTGCTGCTGGCAGGACGTGCGTTCACGTCTTTTTCATCGAATTGGCAATTTTATTCTTTTCTTTCGAGGTTCTTATTAACTTTCGTACACGTCTGGGCTTTCAGGATAAAGTACCTACGTAAGAGCTGTTCATAGATCGAATCGACTAACTTCGCTTTTCAAACCTTTTTATCAGTGTCAAAACACATGATCGACTCTTAGCTTTTTATATTTAAGAGGTATTTCTCTAATGTTGGTCTTAAGATTGCGGAATGACAAGAATTTTGTTGGTTATAAAATAGTAGACAATTTATTATCATATATGTGCATGAAACAATTTATCATTATACATCTATATAAGAATTTTTAGGCTATACGTGTTTTGTTATTTTTATAATTCTTCTACTTATTTTTGTCATAAATGTGTAAAGCATTCTAGTAATTAATAATGTGTGACTAATGAAGATACGAACCTTGTCTACGTCTCTAAACAAATTGGTCATTATGGGATAGACGTGAATCTGCGCGGATCTATCATCTGCGAATGGATCCCCGCGGATATTTACGCGGAGCACCTTTCCGACGTCCGCCAGTACGCTGCGGTTCCTCCCGCTCCCGATGCGGGGCTGCCCTTAGTCGACGAGGGGGCCCCGCCGATTGATCTGCCCTCCGCGGAATCAAGGTCATTCCGCACCCCAAGGAGCTGCACCATTCGCCTCCAATAGTTTGACACGGCTTTTTATCTTTTTATTCATACACTCATTTATTTACATCTACATAGGTAATCTTGTACCGTTTTATCTATATGCTGACTTAATTACCTATTTATTTGTCTATTTATACACGTGTTCAATTATTTATTTACATGTTCATGTACGTGCAAAATGGAGACGAATGGTGCTGCTTAAGCGTACCCTGAGCAGTGGAACTATTGCGAGTGAACATTGCAATTGTATCTTACTTATCTATGTATATGTATCTTTTCCTTGTTCCTTTGTTGTTATTTTATATTACCGCGTAGCGTACTTGTCCATTTCAACATATTTTATTATACTCTGCCTCAGGCTATTGCATCTTATTATGCCTTGAGAAATTCTAGTCACGATATACTAATTAATTTTACTATATTTATTTTAGCCTACAATGATTAATACTTATTTATTTTATTTTCTTCAATGTTATATATTGTTAGCCCACAATTACGTGTTGTCTATTTTACTATCTGGTAGCACTATGCTACATTTACTCATAAATCTTAGCGCGCGCGGAAGGCGACATTATTGTATTTACCCCCGGGAATGCTATTCCGGGGGATCATGATTTGAAAGATAAATATATAGCATTCATCAACAAATTAATACATCACAACAAAATTAGAGCAACAGTGAGTTGAAGAACAAAAAATATTTGTATCACTGATAATTTAAAAAAAATCATGCATTCAACTCTCGTACACTCTCCAGAATATATACTGTAGTTTCCAGTCAGTTTCGTTTAGCACTTTAATTCGATTAATTACGTTATTAATAATCTCATTGAAAACAGTATACCAGATTGTAACACAATTGAATTAATTCGAGAACAGTATGTGAATTAAGTGTTAAACAGCGATGTTCCCTAGTTTAATTGTGTATCATTATTCCATCCGCGTATTTCCCGGCTCGTGCATTATTATTATTGTTGTTTGTTAGATAAATTGAGTTGCCGGAAACCATTGATGCTAACCAAAATTCCGCACCTGAATGACAAGCGAGGAGTTGGTAAGTCGGCACCCGTGGCACGTTCGATCGTGACTGTTATCAAACAGTGGTCTGGCTAGACGGGGCTCCAAATTAGCATTTCTCCAACTATCGGTCGTGGACAGATAGGAGAGCTTTGGCTAGTCGTCAAAGGTCCGCGGGAGAGTTCCCGATAATTCTAGGTCCGACCGTAGCAAGTTTTGAACTACTTGGTCCGTGAATCCGATTCCGGCGAAGCTGATTCACGGCGATATGTAAAAACATCGCTGTTGCTAAGAAATGCTTGCCAACTGGATCGACTGTTCTCTTGAGACGCGAAGTATTTTTTCCCGTGGAAAATCCCTTGAACGGAACGAGATCGAAAGTGGAGAAAGCGACGACGGCACGGCGAGTACATGCTGGAATTTGTTGCGACATTCCAGACGCGCGTGTCGCGGGAGCAGCAAAATGAATGGGCAATGAGGACTACTCGACGAGACACGCTTAGGGGATTAGAGGGGAGAAAGAGTAGCGTCGCGACGCCCCGTTACTGGCTCGAGGGACGTCTCTGGTTTCCCTATCGAAGAACCACACCGCAGCCGGGGGTGATTACGGCGATTGTTACAATGTCACGTCCCACGCGACGAGCTTGTAACCGTCAGGATATGTCAGGCCGAGTAAAAACACACGTGTACGCTCGGGGATGCATTTACACGGCGGTCAGAAACGACCTCGGCCCGATCCCGGCCCGACTTGACACCCGCGGTGAGAGGCCACTCGAGCCACTTCGCGGTACACCGATCGATGAGAATTTTCTTTCCGGCAGTAGTTACCTTCTGAAACATCACGAACCTTTATGTAAATGCTCCCTGGAACAGATTTACCTTTCAACCCTAATTCAAACATGCCAAGTAGTTTCGATAACTCTGCTCTTTTTTTTCCGATAGAAGAAACCTGTGGTGCGATAACTATTCTTCAACGAATGTCCATTCCCAACTAACTCAAACGAACAGTGATTATAGTGATCAATCACCGGTATACTGCTGATTTTTTGCAAATATCAAGTTTCGTTGGTTTTGCTAATTAGATTCAAGAGTAAAAGAAGAATACTATTAATTGTTGTTAACCGGGGAATGAATTTCTATTCAACTGGTTTCACAACGAGGGCGTTTTTCTCCGCAGTGGAAAGTTATATTATCATGCTTGAAGTAATAAAAAAAACGCTGTTGCGTATACAGAACATTATATGTATGTATAGATGTATAATTACTACCAACATAATTCTGTTATAATACAGGTGCTAACTAATAGGCTAAATTAATTTAACAATATGTACAATTCAGGTGAGTAATAATGTATTATTACGTTTGTTTTTAAACATAAATATGCAAAATATGGAAAATAAAAAATGTATCTTTGGGATCACATGCTCTTGATATTTTCTTTCCTATTTTCTACAAAAATGTGCATAAACATCCACAATCCAATTATTAAATTATTTTCGTAAAAAAGCTACAATTAATTAAAGTACAGTGTCAGATTTTGTAAAACAATATAAAAATAGAATTTATTTTATTCGCGTTGATTATCATCGTTTCCATTTTTGTAAATTATTTGATGAATGAGTTCCGAAACTTGATAATTTTGAGATTGCAATACATAACAACATTTTCATAGAAAACAAGCGTACTCGCATAATAGGCAACAGAGTTTGTCTCCCAAACAAGGATCTTTTAAAACGGTGATTCGCGTTGATTACGCAGTTATTATTCATTCATTGTTTGAGTATACAACGTGTGGTTTGTGTTTAAAATGCGAGCAAATGTTTCTACAGCGAGAGAGATCATAAGATCTGTACGCAACACGAGAAGAGAAAACATTGCTTCTCGCGAAGTAAACTAAACAGAGAAAATCCACAATGTGGTTGTTGAAAGAAACAAACAACAAGTAAATAACAAGTTAGTTTTTCCATTATTTATTTCACCTGGGAGGCAACTACATTCCCACACTCTTTGTGATATGTTTAAATGAGGTTCATTGTTACAATAAATAAGAGCAGAGCGAATCGCTATCATTAGCCGCTTTCCTTGCCCGTATTGGAACCATAAATAAACCTAACTGTGGTTGTAATCTCGAAGATGAGACACTGAATCATGTGCTGTAACAGCGTAACGTGTATCGTATACGAAGTGCAAGATTGATTTATGACATTCCTAAATTAGGCTTTCAAAGGTCGAAATGTGCTGTTGTATTTTAGCCATTTTCCTCTTTTGTTTCTTCTTGTCCTATGATCTATTCTTTTATACATGTGTATACGTAATCGAGGTTTACTTCGCATGTTGCAATACGTTGTAATTTTTTGTATGTTTATAGTATGTAATGTAATAATAAATATGTTACGAGATTTCAATATTAAAAAAAATCTAAAAATGGAATCAACGAACAATAGAAAATTATTTGACGAACCATCGACGTCGCAATTTTCAACAAAACGTATTGTTGAAATTTTCCACCGACGAAGTTCTGTTATCATTCTCATCGCTTGCAATTTTTGCAAAAATTTGTTTACTCATGGTCTAGAAAGCTAATCCCTTTAACACGCAAAAAAAGCTCTAACGATATTTTAGCGAGTAACTGTAAATATCAACAATATTGCCATCACGGTTGCAAAAGAGAAAATTGAAGTACGCAAAAAAGAGAATTCAATCCAAAGATCAGTATTTTTTCCTCCAAATCTCGCGATTCGGATTTGCGTCAGTGAATGTTCACCGAGGCGGAAGCGTTCAAAAAAGCCACGATATTGTCGCACCCATGGGGCCGTTTGAAGCGTAATTTTTGAAATAATTGTCATTGACTCGGATTACCAAAGTGGGAGCTGTGAACTGAAGCTTCAAATCGGGACAAGATAGATTATGGTTCTCCTTAATTCGTAATGCAACCGTGCCTGCGCGAACGCAGATCACGAAGGCCTTGCACGCGCTTAAACAACAATCGGTCGTTGTTGCGTTCGAGAGCGGCACCCTCTTCTTTGATATCGCGACGTTGAAGATACACAATTTGCTGCCACCGCGGGTTTACGAGAGTACCGAGAAATTTCCTCGGCGTTTCCCGCGGAAACGATGTCGCGAGCAGCTTCAGGGCAAATCGTTTATACGCTCCGATTGGGTAACGCGCCGGTCGTTAAAGATTTTACGAGATTTATTTGCAATCCCAACGGGCTTCCGTCGACGAATAATAATGTTTAATATGGAAACCTTGCGAACTGTTAAATTTTCATTCAGGTGAACGCGTTCACTGGGAATCTTCGCTGATCTGGTCGAAAATCGTGGGGAAACCGGAGATGGTTCTCAACTTCCACATTAATTAATGTCTGTTAATATACTCTAATTAGCAAACCACTTTATTTTGTAATTATCTGAAATAGTTGTAAATTTCTTCTTGGACATTATGTGCTGCTTTAATTATCGGCTGCGCGTCTGGTCTATACCGATAGACCAGATCTGGTCTACACCGACTCGATGAAGTTAAATGATTGTCCATGGTAATAAGAAACATTTTTCTCGAGAATAACATCCCTCTTACACCTCCTGCACCAGTGGAACGATTACTTTTTTTTGCGATAATATTGGATTGATCTAGACAAATATTTTCTAGGGATAAATTTTTTGAACGGATTAAATTCTAATTGTCAACAAAACATATCATGACAAAAAGATCCATCATACACATGAATGACATTTGTAAGTGTATACTAAGAGTGCTGTATACGTTTTTTTGTGAGAAGGCTATGTTAAGCATTAATTTATCATATAACACGGGAAATGTTGATACCTTACGTAATGTTTGTTCCTTGGATAGATAATCCTAAATTACAAAATTTCTACAAAACTCTCAAAATCTCCAAAATCATTTTATCAGTACAGAAAGAACTCAATGACCTGCGCATCCACGGAAGAAGCTGCGAGACGTTACGATTGACGGGAACACAATTCACGAAAGTGGAAACTCGCATTAGTATCTTCTCGTCTCTGGCTGTGAAAGGCGAGGAAAGAGATAGAAAGGGTCGGCGACAGTCGGCGTCGTAAGGTCAGACAGAAGACGCGCGTCATCGTCGGGTGAGTAATACCTGAGCCGGGTTATAAATCAAATGCACTTGCCGGCTGCACTCAATTTTATCCGCGAGGCGTGCTAAGTTGATCCATTTTCTTAACACCTGGCCTCCGTCCGATGGATATTTATTGCGCCCGCCGTAGCGTGGATATGATGTCGAGCCATACGGTCGCGGCGTTTCCGGAAATTTCCAGCGGAGCAAGAAACTCCGCGCCGCCGGTAGAAGCGGGTATGTGCTCCGCGGAGGCAGAGCGAGTGGACCGACGACGACGACGACGACGACGACGCTTCCGTCGCCGTCAGTACAAACACGCTGGCGCACGGTCTCGACAGTTTTATATCGTCTTATTGCGTCGGTCTCTCTTTCTGTTTGCTAGACCCATAGCGATATATTTTTTGTGATAAAATAAACTGAAGAGAACGCCGCGCCGAGTCGAGCCGATCCGGCATGGCGCGGTGCGGCGCGGTTTAAGTATATTTTATCGAAGAGAAAAGGAGGCGAGCGGAGCAGAAGCGCGGCCCGATCCCTCTGAACCGTGAAGATCCGCTCGCGACGGGTGTCTCTACCGGTAAACGATTTATTTCCTCCATTTCTAGGCGGCTGTGTGCAAACCAGAATTCGTGCACCCGTGCACGCGAGCGAGCGCCCGTTCGTCTGTGTTCGCGCACGCAGCATGCCTACATACAGAAAAACACTTCCACCGTATGTATGTACAAAACGTTCCTTTTTCTCCTCCGGGATTTAGAGGAGTTTCCGGTGCTGGTGAAAGGTGTACTTTTGTACCACTGAACCGCTGCCGGTGTCGATTTAATTGAAAAGGCGTCGAGCGATATCGACACGTTGAGCCAGACTCTCGATCGCGCGAACTGAATGTTCCACGAGCCGGAACTGTGGATGATTTCTGCCTGAATTAAATGGAACTGTTTCTTCCGACGATAGGGTGCTGGTTTTCTACCGTTTCAGCCGCTCTAATTGTATTTACTCCCATGGAACTGAAAAGCTTCATGTTCTCTTTTGGTTCGTTTCAATCGGCGCATAATTTTATTTGTATCGCCATCTATCGCTTTTTTAACGCGATAGTTTTCGCGTCGATGAACTTGCAACTTTTTAGATCAGGTCCACGAATGAAGCTGTTATTGTTTGTAACAAGTTTAATGCTTAGGTCTCTGTCCTTCATGTGCATTTTACACATTTCTAACTGTTCCCGAAAAGAAGCACTGCTGTAATCAATTTATTGCTCGAGAACGGTGTCTTGATTTTCAAACAAAGATAAATCTCATAAATCTCTGCGAAATCTTTTTGATTAAATCATGCTTTTCTGATTTTCGTAAAAGAATGCTTTTTTGCAGTGTAAAAATATATAATTTAATAATTCATGTTAAAGTATATATTCTTCTTAATCAATTGAGTATTTTTTACGAGTATACTCGTTATAACACAAAATATTGCAATTTCTCTATGACGAGCATACTCGTCAAATATATTTCACTGGTTAAGGAGGATATATACTTTGGCGTTCTTTATGAAATTATATATTCGATAAAAGCGTTGTATTTAAACAAAATATGAAGAAAATGAAACGTATACGGTAAAATTACAGTAACTTATACTTGTGCAAAGTTTCACAAAAATCTGCTTCTATCAATCAGCGAAGTTCCCTTGTGAGAAGATGTGAGGTGGATAAGGAAAAATAATTGTATTTGGGATCTGTAAATCTAACTTGTTCATTGGAAGATTAGTAAATTTGATTACAGTTGTCTAAATAATCTGATATTGTAGTCTATCTCGAGCAATGATATTCTCTTGCCAGTATGAATCGTTCACATTTTAATTTTCAATCAGCAGTCCTCAGATTGTAAAGTCAGAGTAAAACTAGTACATAAGAACTCGTCGTTGCACGTTATCATCAATGTTGAGTTCGTTTCTCCACCGTCTTCCCCATTATAAAAGAACAAATATGCAGAATTACCTGTACTTTGTTACCTGTACTTTGAAACCGCAAGCACATTGAAGATTCATTTCTCGGCTTGCAAGCGATAGTCGAGTTATTTCTGGCTTTATGAAACATTCCGTATTTTATACTCGTTTAGGAAAAGTACAGCGGTTGAAATATTGTTTGCGCCGTTTGCTACGCTACCGTCCATCTATCTAGTGTTTCATCAAATTCTTCGTGAATGTTTTACACGCGGTACGCCATGAAAATGTATCGAAATGACACGGACTTCGATAAAACATTGACGAGCAGTAGATTTCACGAAAATATTTCACGTTTGTTCCTCGCCTATATAATGTTTGTTCACATCGGTGCACTTAGGATTTTAGTTAAATGTTAATTTGTTTTCCTACGGATATGTCGTTGCATAAAAGTTTCATTTAAAAGTCTATCGAGGATATCAGTCAAAATTTGATCCTTTATCTGAACCCCAATCATAAACATCTGCAGGAAAAAGTTGTTCGGTCATTAAGATGGGCGAAGATGGCCGACATTTAAATAATGACCTTGTACTATTTCCGTCTGATAATGTTTTTAGTAGGCACATAAAGCATTTCCACAAGAACCGCTTCCTGCAAAAGTGTCATAAAAACCTCTCAATATTCTCCTTATTACGTGTTGCTTAGGAGTCCATCTACACGTAAATATTTTATTGAATCTAATTACTACACTGCGGATTTTATGCATATACTAAATATATTAAATGCGAGACAGAAATTTAAGAATGACGTTCGATTATTTTCAAGTAATTAGAAATGTTAAGAATAAAAATAAATGTATATTTGACTCCTGTTTGTTGCAATCGGGGTAGAGAATTTTTATTTCACATGAAGGTTCGCAGTCTACAATTACAATTTCGTTAATGAAATGAGAAAATAATAAATGAAATACGTGATCCTCGAGAATATTTGATCATTTGTGTTCTGTCGCACGTTTTCGACTGTTCTCGTGCGCCTTTAGAAATGCGCGTTGTGTCTCTTTCCTCGTTCCCCGGACGGTTCAGCACCGTTCTCGTAACCCTTGATTTCCTCCTTTTACGCCCCGTAAATGAAATCGCGTGCCGTGACATTCTCAACTTGCCGGCAAGCCGGGTCATCCCCTCTGTTCCGAACGCAGCCGCGTGAGGACCGCGATGCTCCTTTTGTCCCGCGACTCGCTGGAATTTTTACGAGTTACATTCCGAACGGGACCGTGCCGATGCTCCTTTAGCGTGGACCTTTTGCTTTCGGTGTCGTTAATTATAGTCTGGTCGGCAAAAGACAACTTTCTGCTGCTCCGCAACGGCCTGCAAGCGGACGAAGAGCGAGCGGTACGCACGTCACCACGCGAGTAACTTTTCTTTTTCACCCTTCCACGTTTGCCGGTCAGATATCTTGTCTACTGACATCCGACACTGCGAACGAAGTATTTTCTCTGCTGCGAATGCTTCTCGCCGAAAAACTCAGTGGCTTTAGGAAATGCATTTACATGTTTCCTTATTTTACGCCATTTTATTTATTTATAGTACCCGCATTTCAATTTCTACACCGTTACCCAACATTCGACTTCCTAACAGTTTTAACTACGTTACTGTGGGAAACAATTAAATGGAACACGCTTTTTCGTTATTTTTGATCGTTTCTACCAGTAACGAAGAATTTACAAAACTATCCAATTATACAAAGAACTTATCCTGGTTTATTTTTCGAGAAGGCTAGATGCACCAACAAAACGTAAAGTTCACACCACATGCAGGAGAAGAATGATGCATGAGAACTTCATCGACACGCGATACATTCACATTGTTTGTATCTACGAAAACGAAAAAATCTTTTACAGGAAAAAGTGAAACAACTTTTCAAAATGAACACCTTTTAATGATTATGACCTTTAATGATTTAAAATTATGTTTAACTACCGTCATAGTTTTAAGACTACGGTCACTTGGTCCTGGTGTATGTATTAAATTCCTCCCACGATTTCATACTAGAAACTGTACTAACCCGATTGTTGCGACGGCAACACCGAAGGGCGAACGTGCCTAGGTAAAATAGGTTATTACCTGCAATAGGTAAAAAGTATTTGACCACTACGAACCAACTAAGTGACTTTACGACCACCACACTTTGACAAATTCGGCCCAACGAACGGACAAACACGTGCGACTGGCCCACAGAAACGTTGCACGGACAATCATTCATAAATTCCACCTTGGACGAACGAAGACAACAGAAATCAGAACTTTCGAACAGTTTCCCACGCCGGATTCCAAGTTCCTTCAGACACACCCACCTTCAATCAAAGACGCTTCATTTCCTCCACCAATCAACAGAACATCGAGGTGACAGCAGACAGAACACGACGAGGCAAAGACAGAACGAATAGAACATTCTAGAACGCATTCAGAAATCGCATCGAACAGAACTCGAAACCACTTAAGACGGACATTCAGAAATCGCGGAGGACAGAACACATTCTTGGAAATCGCAAAGAAGATTCTATTCTATTCTTAGAAATTCGTACAGTGTTATATCAATAAAGTGTAAATAGAAGCAACCAAGCGTCTTCATCACTTCAACATTCATCACCAACACATCGCGTATGCACCGACGATCATCAGTTATAGATGGTTGCTCAGGCATCCTATGACTGAAACCAGAACTGACTATTTCTGTACTTGGTTCCCGTTTAACTTCCTCTATAACAACTTTATCAGCTTGAATATTGCATACATTTCACTGACAAGTCAGATAAAAGACATAGTATATTTAAGGCTTTAGTTCAGATACTTTTGTAAAATAGTTCGTACATTGCAGACAAGTTACAGTATCTATATCTAGTTAGAAATTCCACTAGACACATTACCGCGTAACTCGTTTGCAGGGGTCAAGGAAAACACAAGAGTGTGTGAACAGGGTTGGAAGAATAGCGTACACGAAATAACAAGTTAGCGAAAGATACGAAATTAACTGTAATTACTTCGCGTTACTTGAGAGGCCCTTTTGCTCGTTCCGAAACTCTCACGATTCTAAATTTCCACGTGTTTCCGTCCCGGCGGACGGTTCTCGACATTTCCACGAATCGCGAGCGTGCCTCTGCCCCAGCCGAAGCGGGTCTTCTCCCGTTGATGAGCAGCAGCAGCAGCAGCAGCGAAGCTCCGAAACCTAAAACTAACCGAGGCCGATCCTGGACTAAATATTTCCGCAACATCCAGCGGTCCCCTTTCCAGGAGACCACATTTTCTCCGTGCTCGACTAGATGAAAAATGAAACGCTCGGAGCGCGTATCGACGAGCCGTGGGCGCGACGCCCAGAGGCTCTGATAATTGGCTCGCGTTCCGCTCGGGCTGCCGTAGAGGGCGAAAGCTCGCGCTTTCTCGCGTTACGACGCGGAATGGCCCCTAACTCCGTGTTCCTGCTCGGTTTTCGGAGGTCGGTACAAAGCGTCACGTCGCGCAATTTCAGCAGTAGTTTTCATTACCCGGTAAAACGAATTAGAGAAACACAGTAGAGGGTTAATGAAGGAAGGGGTCGCCGGCGGTGTGGAAGGGGCGGTGCAAGAGGCGAAGAGGATACCGGTGGAAATTCTGTTAATTTCACAGCGGCGGTTCGCGCAACCACGGGGAACAGTGTTCGGTCCTCGCGAGCTCGTCCGCCGGGTCCTCGGGCGAGCTGTATGGCTCCTGCGAATCTTCTGCCTCCGCTCCCGCCGACCCCGGCCACCTGCTCCTCCGGCACTGAACACGTACAACTGAATAAGCCGTGGCACTAACCCACATACACGTAAACCCACGAAGAAGTTCGGCGAGCTCATTACACGACCGAGTATCAACACGGTCGCGGGCTCGACCCGGATCGGTCGTAGTTTTGCACTCCGTCGGTCCGCACTTTTCTCGTTTCGTCCCGGTATTAAATCGCGAGAGGGCGCTGCCTTTCCGCGGTAAACATCCAGCGCCCGAAACGGCCGCTCGCGAGGGCGAAGCTGAGTGCACCCTACGCCGTACCCCGGTTTCCTTCTTGGCGTGTTAATCTCCAGCCCTGGCTCGCGTCTCCGTCTCCGGCCTGTCCCGTTTGCTCGCGTCTTTCAACCCCCATCCTCCCATCCGACTTTTGATGTTCCCGTCCTTAGAGCATTCTTGTTCTTTCAAAATCTTCAGTCTTCCTCTGTTTCTGATCCCCGCCTCGTTTTCTTTCCAGTCGGCGAGCCTGTACACTCTCTATCTCGCTGCAGCCACGTTTTCTGCTTTTTGCCGTTACTCTCTTTTTCACTTATTCTTTGTCTCGTCGGCCTCTTCTACCCCCTTTTTCGCTGACTGCGAGTCATGCGAGTAGTGTACACAGCTTTTAACCCGGATTCGAAGCTTGCGTTACAGGACGCTCGGCGAGTTGGGCGACGTTAATACAGCACGACGTCGAAACACGTTTTACGAGTCCTGTGCGGATCGGAATCCGAAAATTTGAAGAGAGAAAAGAACAGCAGGGGGGAACAGAATGGCGCTGTGGAATTCGGTTCAATTTGGAAATTTTCAGAACTCACGGACTACATAACAATTTATAAAGCTACGAAGGAGCCGGGCTTGTTCCATTTCCCTTTGTGGGACTGCCAAATCAAAGGAGTAAGGGTAAGTATTGTTTTGCTATGCTCGACCTGCTTCAGCTCTCCGAACTCGGTACCGCTGCAGTTTTCTCGCGCGCGAATTCACGGTTTTGTCTAACTGCTGCTAATCGTAGAAAAATTAGTACAAATCGCGACAATCCTTTGCAATTGAATCAATGAAACTGGAGCTAGAACGTGAGGTCTGTTATTGGACGCTCAAACAGAATACAGGATTAATTATACGATTTAGGTTTTCACCTTTACGTCTTATGCTTTAATTCAATCTGTGTAACTTCTCATTAATTGTAATATAAATGTTAATATACGAGTTATATGGAAGGTGTAAAAAATATGAAGCAGAGCATCTGTTTCGACCATTTCGAAATTTCTTGTTCTTGTCTCTACGAAGATAAAAAGATATTTGTTGCACCGTTCGAAAATATTTGTCTAGGTCAGGACACGGCATTAACCAGCACTCAACAGGAGAATCAGCAGGATGGAGAGGGTTACGCCTCCTGGCTCTCGCCACGCGTCTCGCTCCTCGTGGTTGCCTTTTTCGGTTCGGAGCATCTCAGCTGCGTGTGCCTGTTGCTTTACATGTATGTATGTGTGCAGTAGTCAGGTCTAGGCGACAAAATATTCTTTACCCTTTCGAGGACAAATATCGTCTTATTGACATTAGAATCATTGAAAATTGCAAGCAAATAAAACACTATCTCTTTCTTTCTACAACAAAGTATACAGGATATTTTACCCTGGCCATTTCGTTCTTCTTGCTGCTGTAAGAAAATGTATCGGGATAACTTCGTTTAGTTTAGAGCTAAAAATATTATGATTCATGTTCCTTTTCTGTCAAGGTCATTTCTTTCACGTATTGAAAATCGTTGCTATTTTTTGCAGATTATATTTTTTATATGAGCACAAATAACGAAGATATGTCAATCTGCAAAGATAAAATAAATTGTATATATACATAAGAGTTTGATACATAAACTTGTTTTTATTAAGAGTTTTTATTAAGAATACACAATTCCGAATATGCACAAAGAATGCTACAAAATTGTTAAGATTTTCTAAGATAAACAAAGTCGTGCCTTGCGTTATGATAATATAATTAATAAAATGTAATAAAAGCAATTTGCCTATTATTACGTAAAATACTCGATCGCACACGCATGCTGGCGACAATGCGTAAAAGGTATTCATTTAATGCAACCGTGAGAAATTAAATCCACAAACGACGATTTCAATATACTGCGGCTAGATCGTCACCGCTAATGATATAATCTACTACAGGCAATCAGATTTCACGATTTAGGAGATCCCTGCGTGCCGGTCCCGCGGGATTTAATTCTCCGTGCGCTGCTCGCGAACAATTTCCCTTTGACTTCATAAAGAATTTCCATTCCGCCGGTCAACGATATTTTTCCCGTCGTTCTGGCGAGAGTTCCGCCGGAAGTTTCATTGCGGAGATTATCGCAGCGGTCCCGCGTTCCTCGGGCCTTCGTCGGTCGTTCTCTTCTTCGTTTTCGGCGCCGCGGGCAACCAGAAAGTCCGGCGAACTCGAACCGCGGCAATCAGCGAAGAGAATTTATGCCGTGGGCACGAGAAGCTCGAAAATCGTTGCGCTAATTAATCGTGTCTGCGCCGCTCGCTGATGTGCGATGCGGCACGACGGACGCATGTGTCGATCGATCAATCGACGAATTGTCGAATGCGAGCTTAACTGGCGCATTGTTGCGGCCTCGATCGACGAATTGCGCGTCTCCGCGGTCGCATTGTACTTCTTCGGGGCACGGGGGCAGCATGTACGTGTTAATCCAATAATAATAATCGAACGGGAACTCGATGGGAACGCGCTGGATTCTCACGAAACAACAGGCAAAGTTCTACGACGCAGCACATAAAAACAGACCTGGAGAAGTCCGACTTCCTCGACCAGAAATCGGAATGCTTGTTATTTCATCCGCCTACCGCCCTTTCAGTCGGCCCAATAGCGAGCACGTTCCCCGCCGTTTTTTCTCGTTCTGACGACTTGGGAGTGGCTGACGTTATTAAATCGGACGGAATACCTATCGGCTTCTCATCGATCTAAGGAGAAAAGTACCCAGAAGTGTCCACGCTAATTGCGTCGGATAGTTTTTGCTGGTCGACCTTGTTGGGCTACCGATGGAACTTCGGTCGGGAAACTCGTTAGAACGGACCAGCGAGTTCGCAGCCGGGAACAGCGATTAATTTGCTATCGACCGGCGGAATTATTAATCCCAAGGGCTGTTCGGTTCTTTTCCGTTCGACTGTATCGTTACCGCAGTCTCTCCTTGTTTGTGTTCACTTGAGGCTGTAACTCTTTCGCTGTGCGAGCTTCATTTATAAGTGCGATGTCTGGGAAGGCATCGTGGTCGTTGCATGAAAATTGTAAGCCAGTTGATGGAAAGAATGAGGCGCAGAATAAATAAGTAAAGCTACCCTCCTGGCAACCCTACCGTGAACGCGATCGATACCCTATCGGTTAAGAAAGGTATACAGAGTGGGCTACGAAATGAGATCCTACAAGTGTTTGCAGATGCAAATTATTTTAATGTTGTTGCTTGATAAAAAACATGTACAACAAAAGAATTTTGTAAAATTCGATTTCAAAGTTTATCGTCGTAGAGTACTACTATATCTACTAGGGCTAGGGAAAAATAGATTTTCGAAATAGTAAAAGAATTATAAATATTTACCACTTCTCATGTAATGCAGAATGGCAAATAAACTTTTTTTGAAATAGTAATTG
>CM052166.1:5856854-5892075 GCA_028455555.1 Augochlorella aurata | reverse complement strand
TCATGTAATGCAGAATGGCAAATAAACTTTTTTTGAAATAGTAATTGCATATGAATATTATGTAGTTAAATATACATTGAATATGCTATTTCCGTATGTAAATACTATTTCAAGGAAAGTTTATTTGTCAAATTATGTATATATTACATAAGGAGATGCAAACTCTTTAAAAAATCTATTTTTTCCCAGCACTGCTATCTACACATGAGTAAGTATAAATTGTTCAATCAACTGCTTCAATTTTTCGAACGAATTATTCATAGCTTTGTGTAGAACAATGTGTAGAATTCGCCGTCGAATATCTTTTCTCATTCCTGCGAAGCGAAAATTATCCTGAAATTATTCCCGAAAAAATTATCCTGAAATTATTCCCGAAAAAATTATCCTGAATGTATTCGTATAAATATATTCTTATAAAATTATGTGAAAAGGAAAACTGTCAACAATTACTCGCATTATTATTTATATAATGTTACAGTTTCTATTCGAATAACTTATACGAATAAAAAATTGCGCGAATAATTTATTTAAATAAAGATTATTGCTTAATCATTTATGCAAATAAATAGATAGAATAATTTACGACGAATAATGAATAAAATATTGGACTAAAAAGAATTCATTCGGACAATTATCTTAGATAAATATTCATTTTAAACAATTTGAATAATGCTCGACTCTAATGATTTTTCAGACACGTTCCAGATACGTGTGACAAGACACCATTGTACAAAACCCTCCAAATAGGATAAAGGATTCATGAAAGGATCGGCGAACAACGAATAGTGAAACATTGAAAAATGGAAAAAAAAGGCACGATGACATTTACGTTCAATTCTTTCCGCAGATTCCCGAGCGTCGAGGCGAAATCGCGCACTCGCATTTCGTTTGAAAAACGATCGCGGTTGTGTTACCGTTTTGTTCTCGTGGAAATGAACAGTCTGCACAGCAATCGATATCTCGCCGGAGAGGGAACGAGAAAGAAACACGATGATAGTTGTAACAGATTTTCTATCCAGCTGTCGTCGCTCCGCTGACTCGATCCGTGGATCGCATTGTAGATTGTAGGCAGGAACCACTTGGAATACCGTGCCCGGCAAGAAGGAATCTGATGGCCTGGATAGCTTCATTGATTATACCAGATGTTCGGTAAACGAAATACCCGGATATCGGATTCACGGTCCACGAAACCGTTCGGCCACCGGAACTGATCGCGGTCAGAACTTTTTGCAACGAATACGAATACTCGTATCTTACATACTTCTAGGTATTGAAAAATCAGTATCTCCAATAATCGAATAAAGAAATAAGCACATTGGTTAAAATTGAGTTAATGATATAGTGTAGCTGTACGCTGTTTAAAAATCATTTTAATAGCGTAAGGGTGTCTAATACGAGACCCATTCTTTTTCAAATTATAATCTTCAAGTAAAAGCACTTTTATTAAAAGTGACACACGTTTAAAAACTAAAATATATATTTCTTTACGATGTACTGGAAAATGCAAAAGAAGCGTTTATTTGAAGTTAGTGACTTACTGAAAATGTCACGTTAGTATAGAATGATAGGTCTCTATTAAATGGATAAATAAAATATGCGGCGTAAAAGATGCCGTAAACTTTGTTTGCTTATTATGCCATTAATTTTTAAGATATATCTATTCGGAAATTTTTGTTAATTTTTTTTTTATCGAAAGTAGTATTTTTTGTCATAAAGCACTAAAATGAAATATTAACGAAAGATGCAAAGAAAATTCATGTAACTCAAGATTAGTATGTAATATTGTAAGTACTTACAACGAATAAAAAAGCATTACTTATACGATTAATACCCAGATTATTTTATTTCGTTATATTGTTCGATTCATTAATATGCATGCAATCAATTACTGAGGCAACATGCACTTTTTAAAAAAATCAAAAATAAAGCAGATAAACGTAGGAGAAACTCATTGCCACTACACTTTTTTCTCAAAAAAAACTTTCGAATGTTTCAAACTAGTATTAAATAGAACGTTTAAGTCTTTTGTTATGTTCTTTTTTTTAAAGTATCCCATTCGGTGCGAAATAGAAAAACGACGAACCAGGAAATCTTGACCGGACAGGGTTGTTTAAGAAGTTGATAGGATTTCAATTAGACAAATTCAGCGTTGCAAATGCATTTATTTTCGTTGCCGCGAAGCATCTTGAAACTTCGCCGAGATAGGGAAGTTATAAACTTGACAGTCTTATCGAGCCTGGCTGAAAAACTGCTCGAGAGCCGCGGCGGCAGTGAGTTGGTTAATCAAACAGGCATTAGCGGGGGATTACTAGCGGAGCGAGTCCAACACTCTAAACACAGCTCGAAGTTTCACACCGCCATCGTTCCGGGCGGCCACGCAACGTTCCCGGGCCTCGTTGGGAAGGATTCTTTCAAGGGGATGGTTAGGATCGATAGCACGAAACGTCGCGCTTGCGGTCGCCAGGAATCGGGATCACTGGAGCAGCGTTCCGCGAGCGGAATCGGGTGAAGCAATTCGGTCGCGTATCGCGCGATTTATTTCCGCGCCGCGGCGGTATCGTCGACGCGCGGGGCCGACGTAAGCGTTCGTCGCTCGTGTCCGTGTAGCTCTGTGTACCTGTCCTTTTTTCATCTCCGGTATGTTCCACTCGTCGAGACAAAGCTGGGAAAACAAAAGCGACTAGCATTTTGCCCGCAAAGGTAAAGGGGTGAAACGGCGGGCAGCCTTGTTTTCTTGCTCGCTATGTTTTCAGCCGCTTTATACGCGTTTTGCAGAGGAATGAGAGGCAAAGAGAGAGAGAGAGAGAGCGAGAGAAATAGAGAGAGAACCGCGACATACAAGGGCTCCATAGCGATTAATAATTTTTTCATCATGCCTTCATCCGTTCCAGCCGACGAACTGATCGCAAAGGGAGATAGAGCGACCGAGTCGCAGCCGCAAGCGCGGAAATCGCTGCGGAATAAAACACGCTGCTTGGGAACGTCGATGCCGAGCGCACGAAAAATCTTTTCGAGCATTTTTCTAGTTAAAACATCTTTGCTCCGCTGCGAGCGGGAATCTGCACTCTCGGCTAACTGCAGATTTCGACATTCTTTATCATTTATTCAGCAGCCCCTGTTAATTGTGATTTATGCTGCCTACCATGGTAGACGCTGCACTCTTACGTTCGGCGCCGGGGAGACGAGCTCTCGAACAATATTTATTGTTCCAGGAAAATTACTCGTTATACAAATAGTGAGAGGAAGATAACAACAAAATGGTAATAATGGAAATGTATAAATGAGACAAGTGAATAGGAAACGAAATTCATATGGTATTTCTCGAGATCTAATTTGCGGAAAACAGTATGAAATAAAAGTCAGTTCACCTTATTGACATTACACTCCGTTCCCCTTTGGAAATTGCACTATTTAAAATTTTATAATAAAGCATGATGAATCCCTTATAATATCAATTAAATTAAATGCTTGTACCTTTGATTTAAATTGATTCGAATATTTCATGATAATGAAATGTTCAATTTAAACGAAATTTATTTATCATTTATGGAATATATTACAATTTATGCAATCAGGAGTGCCATGAATACATAATATGTGTTGTTTAACTGTATGATATAACTTTTGTGCTGTAGTATTTTACACTATGTAGTACGATAATTGTAACATGTACACTACGGAGCAAAAGTTGGTCAACATTTTTCAAATTTTTAAAAATGTATTTCAGTAATTCTACAGTGAACTCGAAAAATTCAAATCATTTAGACCAGTTTTAAAAAAGTTATGCCACTTTGAAAGTGTTGACTCAATTTTGCTCACTACTGTATATAATAATTAGTTTTGCCGTTGGAAGTGATTAAAAATCGCACAAAGCTTTTTAAAAAGTAAGAAACCTAAGCAACCACGACAAATAAACTATATTCATATTTCGTATAAAATCCTCGAAACTAGTAGAATATTCGTACGATTAGTTTTTATTTTTATTTTTCATCTGATTATAAGACGGATTAATATCTGATTGTAAAATATGAATAACATCTGAATTTTGCAATTTCATGGTATCTCAGAATGAAACTAAAATAAATGCCACCGATCTTGAGTGAGTAAAGCAACCGACGTTGTACATTTTACGTTTTCATAACTTGCCGGACTGGCCTATTCAGGAAATGATCACTTAAACTACATGCCTGATTCAATTAGTAATTGCAAATCGTTATTTAATTTCCTGGGTGCTATTTTATTAAAGAAGGCTCTGTCATTGTTGTAAGCCTACATTCTAAAACACAAGTTTAACAACATTCGATAGTCATAAATAGACGATTTCATGCGTTTACGGGAAAAATGTGTATAGTAGTAGTATTGTCCCTCAGCTTGGTAACAAAAATTGACGACTTGGAAAAAGGAACGTAACCTTGCCGATTACTGTATAAGTGAAACAAAGGGTAGTGAAAAAAATTGAAAAAATTAAAGATTTAGATATGTCAATTACAACTTATTACATTTATTTACAAGGGAAACAAGATAGCACTTGGCTCCTGCGTCTTGTACTTGATGTAGACAATTTTTCTTTTGCATAATGATCAGCAGTGTAGTCATAACTTGCATACAAACGAACAAAAATTAATAAAACCGTCATAGCTAAAAAGTGAAGAAGTTGTTGAATACATACTACAAATCAGTTACATTTGTAAAAATAAAGTTGACATTTCTAAACAATAAGCAGTATCGTCACGCCGCCATAAAGTGCACAATAATCATTAAAACCAGTCATGTTTCACAAAGCTCTTCATATTGTGGACATCTACAAAATTCCTACATAAATTTTAACACAAACATAGATCATCATAAACATCATTTTCTCGTTGGATATAAAGTATGACCATCTACTGAACAGTTCAATCGACATGTCGATGTCTTTAAAGACACACAAAGTGACAACCATATATTATCATCTCATGCTTTTACGATCTTCTCGACCGGTCATCCAAATTTCATTTGTTCGGCGTCCGCGTTCGCGTTCACCGCCGATGTAAAGTTACACGCGCCCTCGAAAATCGAGAGCACATTCGCGGAACGATGTCTCGAATGTAGGTTCACGAGGGCTACTAAACGAGTTCAGAACTCATCCTGCGGTCACAGTATTCCGGCCAGTCGATAGCGAACGGTCGAGGTCAGATATGCCCGACCGCAGGCGAGCCGGCCGGGCGCCGCCCTCGCGTCGGCTGCTCGGCAATTAGCAGCGATTTCTTTTCGCCGGTCTAGAAACGAGTGTTTACTGACAATTACCGTTCGCCGAACAGTTTCTATTCTCGGCGCCGAATAACCGCGCGGCGAACTCGTCGTTCACCGAAGGTAGCTTCCCTGAGGAACGGCTGGGCTACTTTCTTTCCCCATCCGACTTTCCTCGCTTTGAAATTTCCCTCTTTCCTTTTATGCTTCTTCTCATCGAGCCGGTGAACGATACGGACGATGATGGAGCGATCGCGCCGCTGAGTAAATCACGATTCTCGGCGAATTCGATGGAAAGTTAACCGATTCCGGAGGAACGATCGATCAAGGTTTCGAGAGGCAGAGGCGGCGGCGGTGGAGTCAGGGATGTGCAGAAGGTGAGTCGGGTTTGGGAGCGCTTTGAAATATGCAACCGAACAAATATCAAGTTGTCGAATCGAAGTGGTGGCACGGTCATCAAGCCCACGGTACGTTTTGCCCACGTATACCGGCGAGCAACCGGCGAGACACCTTGTTAGCGACGTTTATCGAAGCGTTTATACGCCACTCCAGCCTAAACCCCATGTCACGTGCACCCGATGTCGATGTATTCCATAGCCGTGACAATGTGTCGGCGGTCATCGCGTCGTAGCCCGTCCACCAACTTCGTTGCCCCGTCTGATAAACGAGACGCCGTCGATCCCGAATACCCAGCGGAAGAAAGCGTTTCTTCGAATAGCTTCCCTGTCCGATCCTGGACCTGCGACCTTCTTTCACACGGTTTCACCGAGCATTCGAAAATACCGGGCTCGCGGAACGCTTCAGTCACCGTAAACAAGGTTCGCCGATGCGTGAACCTTCCGGATTCGGAACAGGCCAGGGAGCGTGCGGAGGTGGTAATATATTGGCAAATATTTAAATGCACCGACAGAGATATACTTGGCAGCACACAGTTCAATTTTATGGCATCTCCTGTCCTCCGAACACACGGTTTTGCTTATACGAAACAAACACATACATATTTACAAGTGTAAATATAGAGCGCTCGCGACGGCGAACACGTAATTCGTCTACTATAAAATCCCAGCGGTCGAAGCGCAGAATATTTTCGTTGATTTCTTGCTGGCTGTTTTTGGCTAGCTTCCGCAGACGCGAGAATTTTCACGAGTGCGTCGCGCAGACTTTTTTCAACCGCGCTCGCACCTCAATGGAGGCTGTACACGCGGTTGATAATAGTCGTTCAATTTTTCATTTCGTTATTGGGAATTGCTGAAAGGCAAGCTCGGCCAGTAAACTCTGCGGCAACGAACACTCACCTATAGAATAGCTTATAAGTCTAGCTTTTCTTAGTCTGACATACTTGCCGGCGCATGCACGCGATGCAATTATTTAAACGGTCTTTTGCTGGAAAAGTCAAGATCCAGGCAGTCTGCTTTCGAGACTGGTTGCGCGTAATGCTCGCGTGTGGAAGACATTACGTTTTTTCAACGATAATTTCCAGCTGTTGTACTTGTTTGGAATTGAAGTGAGCAATCGGAGGGAAAATGTTAATTTAATGTCGAAGCGCCTTTGGCATCTGCGTTATACTAACGCTGGATTCTTTGGAATTTCATTACTAGATGCTTATTCTTAATAAATGTTAACGCTGTTTTTCAAGGAATAGTTTTAATTACTTCATTCGGTATTTTAGTGTTTACATAATGCAGCTCGAAACATTAAAGTATCTGCAATAGATATCAATTCAATTATACATTATTGTACATTAAATTTTCCAATTACTACTATTTGGAACAGTGTAAACACAAAAATAACCAGTATCGTAAAATGTAGGGATTAATAATTCTCTTAAATGAGTGTGACTGAAGTTATAATCATGATAGTCCCAAGCAACGTGGTAAATGTTTGGAATTTTATTATTAAATTCTCATTTTATCAAATCAACATTTAAATGAAGAAGAATGTTTTTGTCTTCCATTCCTTAGTTTCCAAGGACTTTTATAGGTCAAGTACAGTAGAAATTCTCTTATTCGAAGGTTTATTTTTGTAGTATCCTGATACAAAAATATTCTATTGTCTAAAAATTTCATTCAAAGTCTCTAGTAGGCGATAATGTGTGTAAATAATAAGATGATTAGATAACAGAACGTTTGAATACCAGACTATTGTAAAAATAAATGTTTGAATAAGGGTGTCTTGATTGTAATTGAAAGTTATGTATGTTTGTTTGTCGATATTTCAAGATAACACAGTATAATATTTGTGCAAAAATTTCTGAAAATTTTGAGATTCTCGAATTTATCGCTATTCGCGAAAAAATCGACATTTTTAAAAGAGTCAGATTTCCCGAAAAAATCGGGATTTTTGGAAGAGTCAGATTTCCCGAAAATTTCGAGATTCCCGAAGGAATCAGGTTTCCCGAAAAAGTCGATATTCCCGAAAGTTCTATTACCCGGCTATGTTATTCAAAATACTGAGCATACTTATTACTTATTGGTGCACTGTTCCTATTCCATATATTCCAAGTTGTGTGATATTATAATAATAAATTAAATAAGTAAAATTAAAATAATATAATTTGCTGAAAACATATAGAAGAAAATATTTAAACCCATGAATGTATTCATTAAAACGCATGTAAATGGTTGGAAATCCCGACTGCATTATTATGAAATTCTACTGTGTGGAATATATGAAATAGGAATAGTGTGCAAATAAATAATAATTATGCACAGAAGTTTGAGGAACGGTAGCCGAGTTCTTTTTCTCGGAAATCTCGAAATTTTCAGAAACCCGACCCAACTTAACCAAGCCCTTACCGACTCCTCCCGACGATCGAGTTCCTGATACATTCGGGTTCTTGCACACCCCTAGCAAGTATCTCCAGCGAAATCCTAAACATCCCCGTTATATACTTGCTTATCAATTCGGTAGAACGTTCTCGAGGGTATAGTCCTTTTGAAAATGCAATTTCAATTTCAATAAACTGTAGCGTATAATTGTAACAGAAAATTTCCAATATTATATTGTACTTTAAGAATATGAACACTTCTGTGATATAATTCACTCTCAATATTTGATACTGTAATCCACCAAATGTTCCCACGGAAAAATTGTACAAGTTCTAGTATATCATATAAAAAAAGAATATACAATCGAAAAAATTTTAGTTACAATTAAAACATTTTTTACTCCTTTAAATGTAAATACTCCTTATCTACTACATGTATACAGTTTTTTTTATAATAATTGTTTATATTTTCTTAATGTTCGTTTTATCTTGTGTTGGCCTCCAGACATTCAAAACATCTAAAAATTTACGAATGTATTTATAACTATTATACTCGTAAAAAACAACTAATTGGTTGAACGCCGGCTTTAAGGACTATTACCATTCCTGAAAGGTGGACGATGACCAATTAGAAAAACGTGTACCATTTTTTTTTATTCATGTACCGCAAAAACGAGCTCGTATAACACGAGCATGTTCGCACGTTAGTTGCCAAAGTTTCGTATCCGCGTAAAGCTCTGCAACTAATTAGAACGTTATTCAACGGGGACATGGGTGATTAGAATGAATCCAGAATTTCCGAGTATTCGCCAGGAAATCATCGAAATAAAGTCGAGCCGGTGTTGTGCACGCGAGAAGTCACTTATCTGAAGTAGTCCTTGGAGACGATCGTTCGCATAAGCTCGAGCCCTCGTCGGTGTGGCAACAGTTTCCGCGTTAGTTCTGCGACAGCACGCTGCGTAGAAATTAGCAGGATTTTCCGGGGCAGGCTGCAGGAGCGGTATGAAATTCTGGAATCGGACTACTGTTATTTGGGAGTACGCGCCACCGGTGCGGGCCTCTCAATTAAATTCTCCGGCGGCGGTGGGCTGCTGCTCACCCCGAGCTCGTATTATTAACTAGAAATCGCTTCGGTGATATAAATTCGGCATATCTAATATAACGCTTTAACGAACGCAATTTAACGCGACAGAAACGGTGCAATCAAATTCTCTCCCCCCTTTGCGTCAGTTCGGACCTCCAGGAATTCGGCGTTACGATATTTGCGGAACGAGACCGGGTCTTTGTTTTTCTCCGCTCGCCCCTCCCCCCCCCTCTCCCTCCGCGGCACGGAAGTTATCCCTCCGGCTGTCTCGCCGCGTACGTTCAACCCTCCCTTTTTGCCGTCTCCCACTCGAACTCTGCTCTCTCGATCACCCTCTGCCTTTCACTCTCCTTCGCTCTCTTTCATGTTCTGTCACTCATCCCCGGTGCACCTACTCCGCGCCCTCTTTTACCCCTTTCCCATTCTCTCTGTCTGTTATTTCTGATAGTGGAGCGTCAAAAGGTCTGAACCTTCCTCGTTTCCCAGACACAAGCCATTCCCCATTTTTCTTTGTTCCACCGATTCTCGGCCCTGTGATTTTCTTCCCTAACCCGATGCAACCCCCGAGCTCCCCCACCACCTCCGCCTGCATGCCAGGAAGCGCCCCGAGTTACAACACGGCGTACGCCTGCCTCCTAGCAAATTACACGACGATTCTCGCGGTTGAATGGCTAATTCGATTCCTGAATGAAGCAACCGGCGACTGACGCCTGCCAGCCACGGGAAGCGGATACACGCAGCTCAAATAGCCCGCAGCCTCTCCTCTGGCGACCGCGTGAACCGAGCGTCTAAGTTCGAGGAACATGCACGATGCCCTTTTGAGAACCATCTCGACCTGAGGAATATGGTTGCGGCTACGGGCGAGCTCGAATAGGCTGCCAGACGTTCCGTAAACCTGAAACCTGCGCCTAACTAACTGTCTGCAGATGTGCTGCTGCCACGGTTTACTTGTGTATTTTATTTACCGCAGGTTCTCCTTTTGCATTTGAAACGTTCAAGACGAGTAGGTCAAGGGATGTCAAGATCGTAAACATTAACCAGGCTTGGGTAAAACTTCAAATAGTTTCCGACGAAATACGGATGACTCAAATATTTCCGGAAGCAAATACTGCTTTATTTAGTGTTCGGATCAAATACTGTCAAAATTGCTAGGTGGTTCTGTACGAATGTTGGATTATTATATTTAATAATAAAATAGCGCGCAACGAATGAAAAAATTATAGACAGGAATATTATAAAAGTGATTTGTTCAAAATCTCGCATAGTACAGAATTTAGAAACCGTTTACTCGCAATACTGTTTTATAAAATACTATTTTTTGAAATACTTCCATCTGACGTTTTCAATCAAATAGTGATTTTACAATAGTACAATTTTTATGCGTTGTTATTCTAATATAGATTTGAGAAAGTATTTTATCGGATTACTACATTTGTAAAATTCTGTTGATATCTTTTTCTATTTATGTACTTCAAAAATTTATTTTCCCTCGTCCCGACATTATTTATTGCATTAAAAAATGATAGAGTTGTTATAAATTAAAATGTCTCAGTTTAGTTGTGATGGAAAAAGTGTTAATCACTGCGGATATTCTACGCGTTCGTATCGTATAAAAAGGCTGAAATATTTATCTAGTACAAAGAGTATTGAAATTCCATACATTCTCGTTTTATTTTCCGTCCCTTTAAATTATTAACAGAGCGGAAAATATTTTGTACTTGCTTTCCTTTTTCAATTCTTGCTTAGTATAATGCAAATCTATGTCATTTCAACTGCAAATTTATGTTATTTTTCCACCGGTTAGAATTTGGCTCGGAAATTCATGGTTTCGTGTGAAAAGGAATTAGCATCATGTGACAGAGTAATTCAATAATGCAGAGTATTGTGTGATGGTAAATTATGTCAAGATACTTTCACGCTGTAAATTTATATTCATTGTATTTATAACTAGAGTATTACTACTTCTAAATAACACGTTATCAATTGTAATAATGATGGAAATAAAACGTCCATTCTGTTTGGATCAAAATTTAAAATTGCTAAACGATCAGAAAGTATGATATACGAATTTTTTCATCAGAATCATCTTGTAACACGAAACGTAACCAACGTTCTTCTAATAATCTCCCCGCCACTGTTCCCAAAGAACCACTTCCCCTTTGCAGCGTCGTCAGTCACTTTGGTACGCGATTGGTCTAGTGATTCAGTGTGTCGCGGGTTGTTTCGATCCGTTCGAAAATCAGGAAGTCGCTGGTCGACGAGGTGGGAAATGAATTTAAGAACCGGGAGAGGGTAACGTGTGTCCGTGAAAAATACGAGCGGCTCGATGGCGCGCGAGCCCTTGCGGAAGAAAAATCGAACACCTGACGCCAGTATAATTCACGTTCCGCAAATATAAATTTCCAATAAATTCTACGATGGCAAAGGGAACGGGTGCACGGTTCCATAGAGGCCGGTCGATGGACGGGGGGTGAACGGGGGTGCAGAAGGTCGGCGGGCCGTTCGGAGGGTCGATGATTAATATGTTCGATTTCATAACGTCGCCGGTCTTGTAAATATGTTTAATTTATACGAAAATGCGGCACTCGGTCAAATTATTGATCGTCACCGGATAAACAGCCGTCGCCAAACAAACGAGTGCGCGTAAATACCGTTCCCCTGATCACGGTAATTCGTCCCGGTTAGACGGGCATCGACCAACAGCGTCGGGTCGGGTCGGCTGTACGAAGGGGGACAGGGGTGTATTTCGCTCGCGGATCCCGTCAAACGTCCCTCAGAAAGGTTTGCTGCCGCGTTTAGCCGGTTAACGACCTTGCCGTCTCCCAACGAGACGCCAGATTCGCGCTCAGGCCATGCTTGTTCTTCCGCGTTCAGCGTCCTTGTAATTACGGTCTCGCGGGGAAGGAATAACAACGCAGCAGAGGATTCGTGGTTTCGAAGGCGTCGCGACGCGTCTTGCGTGTTCACGATTACTACCTAAGAAATCCTATTTCGCTAAGATGATCCGATCGAACCGAGGACGACACTGAAGGGTATCCGGTAAGCAAAAGGATCGAGAGGTAGATCCGGGACTCTGATTCGGATAGCATCCGCGCTGGTACGTAGTTCTTTTGGGAGACATAGAAATCGATGTCCAGACTGGTAAGGTCAGGTTGCGGAGATCGCGTAGGAATAAAGGGCCGCGGAGAACAGCAGGGAAATGGCGGAAGGGAGAGACGGTGGTGCCGCGGAAGAGAAAGAGAGGGAGACGATCGAAGAACAGGGGCTCTGTACATGGAGACGCGAACGCGGAGGAGCTATGTGCAAGTTACCCGGAAGACGAGGCAGATCGGGCCTCTTCCGGGCGAGAATTGAGACGTAGTCGAGGGAAAGGTGTCTCGTTGTTTAAAGAGCGCAGTCGGTAGATCCCCTCGAGGGATTCTAAGGGATGGGGTTGGGCGAGCAGCTCGAGAGGTGGGGCGAAGGCTGCGGAGGGTAGATTTCGGTGGTAGATACCGGGCAAAGGCTGTAGGCCGTTTACTATAGCGCCTTGTATGTATATACGGGGGAAGGCGAGAGAGCTGCGAGAAAGAGGGACAAAGAGGAAAACGAACAGCGGGGGTGAAACGGAGAAAGAGAAACGAAAAGGTAAATATACACAGGGTAAGAGAGACCGAGAGGCCGGGGGTGGCGTGGAGGGAGAAAGAGAACGCCGGTAGCCTGGGACGAAGGGAGAGTTGAACGGATAAAGATAGAGGACGCAGCGGCGGAGAGGGAGAACGAGGAACAGAGTGAGGGATACGTAGCGGTATAGCTTCAACTTTGGCTATGCCGCAGTGGTATCGAGCGGTAACCCCACCCTTTGCTTCTAGCGTACCCCTTCTACGCCATTCGTACTCAACCCACCCTGCCTACATCATCCACCCACACTACGAACCTCCTCTAGGGAGTGTTATAGCGCTCTATTCGCTGCTATGTTCACTCGAACGAGTCCAAGTCCTCTGTCCGCTACCATCACCCCTCTCTCTCACTCTCTTCCACTGTCTCTGTCTATTCTTGGTCGTCCCCTTTCCCTCCAACGCCTTCTTTCTCTGATCAATTTCTCCTTCTAGCCGGGTTTCATCCTTCGACCTCGTCTTCCCTCGTTTACCCTAGCGTTATTCTTCGCTCTCCAACCCTGTAGAACTATCCTCTCTCTCTCTCTCTCTCTCTCTCTCTCTCTTTCTGCCTCACTCTCTTTACCTCTCTCTTTCTCTCTTTCTCTGTGTCCCATCCTTTCCCTAGACCAGCAACCTGCACCACGTGGCAGTACTATAACGTTAACGCCACTCCATTTAGCCAGCTGTACGCCGCCAGGAATGTCGAGATCATGCATTGGACCGAGTTGCTGCGTCCGAAGCTTTGAGTTGCCGTTTGCGAAAACGCATCGACTAGTCCCTTTGAGTCTATTGACTGTTCCGTACGTATACTGCTGATATATAGGTAAGACGATTATGCGACCTGGGCACAGATATATCGGGTGATGGTGTACGTTGCTGGGTCAAGGGGCTAACGATGTCGAGAGACACACTGGATTAAGTGTGTCGACAAGGTTCCGATCGTGTAAGCGTAAGGACACCTCCGGACGCTAAGTTTGCTTGTCTATCGTCAGCAGTCGATGTGCTTCTCTTGCCCCGGAATCGGTTCGGGCGGAGCGGAGACGGCCCGATCTCGTTTCCCTTCTTTTCCATCGATTATCATCCGGACACCGATACCAACCGTTCTATCTCCCGACGCCGTTTCCTCCTTTCATTTAATATCAACCTCCGTGGCTGCCGCTCTTTATTGGACAGTTTAAGGCACTAAACGTGCATCGTCGCTTCAAACTTTCACGCGAGTCCCGCCACGCTTGGAATACCGCCAAACAATTATCGTTACACAACGGTGCATCGGGATGCCGCGTTTAATCATGCCACCCGCGATTCACTGCTCGACAAAATCGGATTCCCGGTCGATTTTTATATTCCATTAACGGCGCTTTTTCTATGCTCCTGAGGCGTATATTCCCGACGTCTTCCGATAATTTTCTTCGAGGAATGAAATATTGTTTGCCATAAAAGCAGCTGTATTATCACTAGTATTTTATGTATCTATTCTATTCATACGAAAAATGGGTGGATGAAATTTAAATCAGTAGATTCAGTAAAATAATTTGGAATGTACTATCTATAGATTATTATTTTTGTTATTATTTTATTATTTATTTTATTATTATTTTTGTTTCTGTTTCGAAATTAATGCAGCGGCAATGTATACCTACTTTATGTATTATAAAACGAGATATGAGCCAATCATTTTGAAGAGGCATTCGATATTTGGAAACTAAAATTGGTGCACCGTTACTGAGCGATGCAACGCGTTTAATACAAATAATTTCGTTATATGTTCCATTTTACTATCCTACTGGATGGATAGGCCATTCGAAATAAAAAGTAATATTGATTTACATAATTTATTTAACATAAATAATAATAACCGAATAATAGTTTTCAGAGTAGTAGTGATTGAAACGTGATTCAAATTTTGCAAAATTGTTATCACTTCCACTTGCCAAAAAATATTTAAACTATGGTAATTTAGACATAACCTTTACCACTCATTTTTGCCCGCCATCTCATCTACTGCAATCTTAGCTTTCAGAGGTCACCGATGTGAGGTGCTACGAACGCTGAATTCAAATTTTAATCATCGACCGCGTTTTCGAGTATACAGGTGATAAAAAAAGATGCAATATTCTGAAGCTAACCTGCAGATGGACAAATAATTAAATAGGTTCTACTGTACCTTCTGCTGCAAAACTTATTACGTTGTCTGAAAGCATCAATCTATCGAACTGTAGCATAAATATTTTACAATAACACTTTTTAGTTGTAATAATATCGACGATGATCTCGTACCCATTGAAAAACTTTATGCAATAGATAGTGTTATTTTAGTGCTTATATGTAGATTACCGTAGACTGTGCTAATTCAATGTAAAACGTACTTAGATAACAAAGATTTCTGTCATTGGAGGTCTAGGTAACCAAGTATCTATTGTACTTCGAAGTCGTGGATTTTTCGAGTGCCGTGATTTGGCAAGCAACGGGCCTAACTGACCTGCACGAGCGATCGTCCGCGTTATTAATCGCAGGGCGTCTAGCTGGTTCGGAGAAACGGCGGCGGTATCGTGTTTGCCTGTAACGAGTGACACCATCTGCGGCTCGCGGTGATATAAATCGCGACCCCGATACGTTCCCATTGCCGCCGCGGCAGCCGCTATCGGTTTACCCGGTGTTTGCGCGATCTTCGACGAACCGCCGTCAAATAAATCGCGATACCACGGTAGCGCGGCTTCCTCGGCCTGCCTCGCCGGGAGTTATTATAACGCGCAGCCGACTGAATAGGTTGCGCCGCTGTTTCCCGGTTTCCCGATGTTTTTTTCCTCGAAAGAGGCGACCAACGGCATTAGCGCTAATAACAGCAATCGGGAAACGAAGCAGAAAAAGAATACCAACCGCACCGGGATCATACAACGTCGCAGCGAGACTCGCCCTCCGGCGAGATCCATTTCAAATCCGGTCGGCACTCTTCTCTTTTCTGCTCCGATCAAAGCGGCACGATCGCAGAAATCATTTCCCCGGCGCGGCACTATGAATTTCAGGATGTCGCGGACGGACCACGGCGATGCCGGTCAGCCGTGAATCCGTACGTTGTACCGACGTCGTCGTTCCTTTTGAATATATCGATCGGCGGCCTGCAGTGCGGAGAAGGAAAAGGCGTCGTGGACGAGAGACGCGCGCTTCCCGCGCAGGAAATTATTCTTTGGAACGGTGGAGCGTAAATAAGGAGAAGGGTAAAAGAAGGAAACAAAACCGGCGAAGGAAGGCACGAGGCAGAGGGAGAAAGAGAAATAGAGAAAAAACGACAAAAGCTCAAGTAAAATGCTCTTATCGCCGGAATAATATGTATCTTTCTCTTTCGAGCCGCCAACTCCTTCGTTTCCATTCTCTTTCTCTGGCTTTGAATGTGCACCGTTCTCCAGCGACAACCGGTATCGTAATTATTTGCAGTCGATTTAATTCTGCGTGGCATTACTTGAAATATTTTTCACGCTGATAGCTCTTACAGGTAAACGAGCGTCTGGCTGCCTGAAAAAGGTCCGTCTTCTCCCTTTCCGGGTTCGTACCTCACCCCCAGGACATTGTTCTTCTGTCCGTTTCGGGGGTAATCGGGTATTGTAATTTTGCACATCCGCCAGACGCGGATGTCAAATACGATTCGATATTGTGGTCATACATTGGTGAAAAATATATTTCGAATAATAAATAAGTTATTTATTATTTATACTAAATGTATTATACAATAATCTCTGCTTTAACTTTTAATACGTCCACTCTTTTCTACAGTCAAAGTAATTCTAATGAACTCTTGTTAATCTCCCCGGTTACTCCTGTGTTTCTTTGTTTATTCAAAAAATATCACATCGACCAAGATATTCATTAATGCCAACGGAGGCCGACATATACAACAATTTCAACAATAATGTGTAGGCACAATATCAGGTATTGGAATGATTAAAACCATTAACCAGATAGCTGCTTTTGAGTATACTCGTTATAATATAAAATATGACGATGATAATGATAACAAGGCTGAGCGTAAACGCCCAACTGTTGGTACTGCAAGAATTAAAGAAGCTATTTTTACACATCTTTCTTAATATACACAAAGATCCACAGTCTACTAACAGCTATAGATGGTAAATAGAGTTGATAAGATTTGTTGTGCGAACTACGCGATTCTACAAACGTGTCTTCCAAGTATCGCGAGAGTTACTAATGATTTCAAGCGTATGGGGAACGAATGTGAAAAAATACACCTGCGACGATCGATGTGTATAATGCGCGACGGCACGGACGCGTACCCGGCGCCTCGTCAGAATTTATTTCAGATCGAGCCCCGAGTACAGCCGGTCATTCTCCGAAAAATACACGGCAACACACGTCGCCGTAGAATTTTAAACAGTTTCCAGAATTTTTCGAACAAGCGCCGACTAATTTATTATGCGGCCCCGTCGGGGCGCGGCGCGGAGCGGCGTCCCCGGGTGACCGACCGAAATATGCAATTTCTTTCGCGCTCGAGTTTGCTCACGTGCGCGCAATGAATTTCATCATTTTTAACCACTTAACGGGCAAACGAGCCTCGCGTTTTCCGCAGCGCCGCAGCATTTCACTTTGCCGTGGGATGAAAATTTGCGAGCGAATCGTTTGGTATTTTTAACGTAGACCGACGCGTCGATGAAAGAATTATTTTTAGTTGTTTCCCTCGTCCCTGGCAAATATTTACTCGGAGCTCGCGCTGCCGTGTTCCTTGGATCGCGGGTCTCATCGTTTTAACCCGGGATATTTGTCAGAATGGAAATTATTAAAAAAACACGAGTCCGTTACGACCGACATACAATTTTCCGTGGAGGAGAGGAGCTGCTCGTGGGAACCGGAGAACAGATGTGTACAGTCTTATTTACGAAAGTAGACTTTCCCTGGGAGACCGCACACCACGCGCGCGAGGGATCTTACGAGTAGAATTTACGTTGGAATGGGGTTCTACTTTCTTTTCCCGGAGTTCCTTTACACGCTCGCAATTAGCTCGGCCAACAAATTCCTTCTAGTCGAGCACCGTCTCGATGGCCAATCCAGTCCGCGTGCAATTTTCAAACGGCGAATTTCAACGGCACTCTCGACGCGTAATTGTTCGGTTTTTTTTTCGACCAGGTCGTCATTCCCCGAGGGACGTTACTGTTCATTTTAGTCGTGGGACGCCCCTAGCCGCGCGATATTGTATTATCGACGGACGGGCAAAGACGAGGGAAACGGACCGAACGAGGTGAAGAGAAAAAACGAGAGAACCTGAGACGGCGACCCACAGAGGGAGAAAGCGATAGAAGCGGGACGGAGAGGGCCGTTATTAGAAAGAGCGAAATGCCTCTAAGTCGAACGTTGCGGTGGCTCAAGTGCCTTGGGAGCTTTAATTTAACGCTTTTCCTCCGCTGATTTTAGCCGTCGCGCCTCGAGTTACCTTAAAAGATTTTCTGCCACGGGGAACTCGGTTTTACGCCACGCTGACTGCGCGCGAGCCACAATATTACAGTGGCGTACAAATTAAAAAAAGAAGAGGAGCAAAGGCACGGCGGGAGAAATGCGAGCGTGCGGAGGCTGCAGAGGCTGCGGAGGCCGCGGCGAAAGAAGACGAAAAAAGGGAAAAAGTAATAAAAGAAAGGGCAGAACCGTAGGGGGAGAAGGTGCGGGCGAGAGTAGCGAGTTGAGGTAATCTCCTGGACGCGTTCTTTCGCCGCGGAAGAAGTCGAGGCGGCGACGTTAAAATTGCTAATACAAGTAAAACAGAATGCCGGCCTCGGCTACCGAAGGCCCGTTTCATGGTTGGCGCTGTTGCCTTTTCCACGACCTGGACGACGGTGTTCTGTTTCGTCCTTGCGCACCGCTCTCGGGACTAGCACCTGCGAGCAAGGTAAACGCCGAAGAAAAACCCTGTTTGCCCGACGAAACCGGTAAAAAGCGACCAAAGAAATCCGAAGGGCGGCAACAAAAATTTTAATCACAAAGACCACGTACCACCCCGGCCGTTGTATCCCCGCCTCTTAATCGGCCGGCAAACCGGGACCATGAAATTGGACGGTGTTTGCGAGCATGGGCTTCGCGCGCCAGCCCAACTACCGTATCGAGCTGGTTATGTTTCGAATTAGCATTGAAAATCGTACGAACCCGGATCGTCGTTAACCTATCTGCGTGCCGGCATCGTTATTTCGACGGAACGCTGCGCCGTTGCCAGCGAGCTTCCAACGACCGCTTCCACGACCGTTCCATGCCACTCCGAAAGTGAAACAACCGAATGTCTGCAGACTCTGCACCGTTGCATCGATAATGCGGTGGTTGTGGTAAAAGGAAGTTTGTCGGGTACCAATAAAACCGGAACACCATAAACTGCTGGATCGTTGCATAGTTTCGCAATATTTTGTGTTACATGAAAATTAATCCCTTCGCGCACGAATTCTTAATATTTGATATTGCCAAAGATTCCATTTATTTTTTCTCATTTGCATAAGCTCGAGAAATAATATTACCGTAGAAATTTTGAATGGACATGTTACTGTCACTATTTATTAATAATATTAATCGTCGAACTGCGGATCTTTATGCAAAATAAAATGTTTTCATGTTAACCATAAGAAACAAAAATTAGATAAAAATGTATTCCCTCAGTTAATAATGTCTATATCTAAAAAATAATAAGACTGTATTTTTAAACTCTTTTGTAGTCTATGAGGATTTGTATTTCACTTACTCATTTTTACATACAAATGCATTAAATCCGTGGTCTACTATTTAACGCCAATGTGTACAAGTGGCTTTAAAAACATAAGACGTTCTGGTATATCAACGGGTCTGATTCATACATCTTATTGTATCATACAGTAGAACTACTCTGTATTGACCAAATTCGTTTCCGATGGAAACAATTGAATTAAGCTGGTTTATACACAACATGATTCAAATCACTATAGATTTAGTCTAGCACTACAATTTACAATTAAGTAACTACTGTGCCTTGCTGGAAAAATGGTCCAATTTCTGTTGAGGAGCAAGGTGCCCGCTCGCTCTTGTTTAGCGCATAATTTAGTCAATAATAATCAATAGTCTGGAATGAAAATAAAATGGAAGAGTTTCCATTTCCTCGAGAGTTTCCTGGAAATTGCGGCTAATAGGAAGGAATCATTTCTGCCAATAAGGGAACCGCGTTTGCCCTACTTCTGCTAGGACGTTAACATGAGTGGGTTGGTAGGAATCGGTCTTACACATAAGTATAAACAGACAGCCGTTTAGTATGTATTATTGCTGGTCGCTCACCTGAGCGTATAAAAACTAGCTTCGCGCGAGCATTTTTGTACATAGACCCAGGTGAACGAGTAAGAAATGGTTTCGCGGCGATATTCCAAGTTGCGGGAAAAATTATGTAATATAATTTCGAACAATTATTTTTGTGCCTTTGTTGCGATTATTTTCTCTTTCAATATATCATTTTCTTTTCGCTCTCGAAACTACCGTACCACTTTCATTACATAGTTGTCTAGTTAAAAGCGAATGCATTCGTACCAGTGGTGTCAGGTGCACGCTTGTTACTCTGTCGATGTTTCTGCAGTTACTGATACACAGACGCAAAGAGACGGAGTGAAAGGGAGAGAAAAAGAGTGGCTTTCAAACAAATTTCCATCGCGGCTGGGTTCGCTTGACACCGTAGAACGATTTACAACCTCCTTCTTGTCCAAGTCGTTTCTTAAAACGACAAGAATAAATCCTTCCGCGGTGTGTAAACGCAAAACACGCGATCACGGGTCACCTATAAATCTGGACTCTAATTTAGAGCTCTCCTCCCACCACCCCTGGAGACCCAGTAGGATTCGTTTACACGGAACAAATTACACATTTACCCGTGCGTAATAAAGCGGTACGATGTGTACGCTAACTCGATAACTCGCCTCTTACAGCCAGCGAACAGTCAAGAGTGGAATTTATGGTTCGCGCGACACGATTCCGAGCCGGTGGGACGAGAGGGGAACGCTGTAAAGGTGTACTACCTACCTTCGGAGTTAACGCGATTTGCGGGGCGCGTCTTCGGGGTCTACGCTCGTCTAAGACCTGCTGGAAATCGATGGAACCGGCTTCCACCGGAACTTCCGACGGAGACAATAGACGAACTAGGACCATCCGTTCATTTGTCGCCTTAAAAGAACCCCGAAGGTGTTCCTCTCTGAACTGTGTCCGCCACCTCCGGCACCGGAGTCTTTTTCGTCGTGGCACCAGTCGGCCGGGATGCGAAGAAATGCGAACGAACCCGCTGGACAAATGTCCACGAGAACTTCCGAGAGAGTTTCATTAATCTTTCACGCGACCGCTCGTTGCTGGGGTATTGACTTTCCAGCCATTTTCGTGCGACAGCCTCGCGGCTCGTGGTCGAAATTCTGAATGAAAGGCGACGGTAAACGCGGCTGAACAATCTCGGTTAATTGCCTTTCAGCCGGTCAAACTAAATTCGAAGTCTACGGCGGCCATTATGCCCTCACGGAAAAAAGAACCGACCCTGTGCGGCGACAATAAACTATTTATCAAACGCTGATTAGCGGCCCCGACTACCCGCAGGCCTCTGAACCTAGCTTCGATGTAAGCCTGATTCCCATTTAGCAACAGCTAATGGCCGTGCTCGACCTGAAATCTAACCGCATCTTTTTTTCGTTGATATTAGGTGGCCGATCCTTATTTGCCCGCGGACCTTGTACTTTCCCATTTATTTCTTTTAACGTTGTCGCCTAGTTGTCTTTTACACGGGTACGGATAAAAACTTTAATTACGCAAGCAACAGCAAAGTACATGGACATAAATTCTCACCGTTTTACGCTTTCAAAGAGAGCAAAAATATTCACTCAACGTACTAAAATCTTTTGATGTAGCAGGTATAACTAAACTGCGAATTTTATACTTTTTTAACAGAAACGAGAGGTAAAACACGAAACAGTGACGCTGTTAGAGCACATAAGAATTTCATTGTATTATTTAGAACTTGCTTAAATTATTCAAGACAGGAAAAAATGTTTAAGCAGTTGCTTCGAACTAATTAAGAAAATTTTTATTTTGCACAAAGATCCGAAGTTTAGATATAACTCTTTTTTTGTGTTTCCAACGAGAAATTATGTTACAATCCAACGGAATGTTTTATATAATTTAATATAAACTTTGTTTCTTCCTGTTTTCGTATTTATTATTGCAATATTTACAAGAAATTGTATTTTTAAATACCTAAGATCTTGTTATGATGCACATGCGTATTTGCGTAAATAGATATGCATGCTGCTTCATAATGTCATTTGACAAACAAGATTGACATCTGCGTCGATAATCCTGTCAAAATTTTGTGAAATCACGCGACTGCTACTCATTACTAGACTGCGGATTCTCATGCAAAATAAAAATGATTTGCAACAATTATACGAAATAGAAACGAATAGCGCGGTATTTCTTTCAGTAATAATTTTAATCAACTCAAAACAATACGTTTAGTTCTTTCAATCTTTCTAGTATTTTAAATTGTAACTACTCAATTTTCCCATAAATGTATAAAATTCATTACACTGTTATATCATTATGTTGTACAATTGTGACATAAAATGTTCAGCAAAGTCAGTTCACGAACAAACAAGAACAGTAAGCGAAGTTCGACCGCAATTACATAAAAAAGGCTCATGATTAAGAGACGGATAAAAGAGATTACAAACCTGTCATTATTTCGTAATGGCTTCTAGCGGGTAACGAAAGGGTCATTAGGTACATTTCTAATCAAACGAACGGGTCAAATACATAATTTGAACTCAATTGTTGCGAGAACGAAACTCTACTCAATTGTACGATAAATTATTCTTCGTAATATCTACATATTTTAATTAGAAGATACTTCACGAGGACAGACTGTACAAAATCAAGATAAGCCCGGTACAAGATTAACATAATCGCTATATGCGAAATCGTTTGATCCTACGATTTTCATATCTCGATCAGAACAAGTAACAGGGCTATTCATTCAAAACGACCTGTAGGGTAGCCGTGGTGATAGCGTCACCGGGATTTTATCTTCGGCGTCCTTTCACCGGCAACTATAAATCAAGCTTGATTCTCCTCGAAAAGAGGAATCATCGGGTCGATTCCGAGCTTCGACGATCGACCAGCCGATCGATTGGCGCATCGATCGAATGTGGTCGACGTAAAAAACGGAATCCTATAATCCAATGTGCGTCAGACACGCGCCGCGCTGACCGATGAAGCGTCGACGCAGTTTATGAAATTTACGATCGGTCGCTCGTAAAAGAAACAGTTAAAGTGCAGACGACGTTGACATGGTTGTGGGGCAGCGGCCAATTTCGTTTGCCGACGGCATAGTGCTGCGAACTAATGGTATTATTGCGTAACCATCGTTGCGCGGCGGTTATAACGCGTCATGAAATGTACACCGGAATTTGTTGTCCGCGAGATACAAACAACTCCTCCGTAAAGTAAAAGCACCTAATGTGGAACGTTTTTTCGAGGATAGAAGATTATCATCGATTTTATTACAACCGAAAAGTCTTATTGTTGAATATTTATACCACTTTTTGGTAGAATGATGTTTCTAGATAACGTAATAAACTGTGAAGTATTTAATTAACACGTTTGCGAACAGTAATAATTTTAATGTGCTGAAAAAATAGGCAAGTGATTTATTATTAGTACAACTATGATATCCCAATTTTAATTAGTCACATTTTGTCCGGTTTAATTTTAACGATTATACTTTTAGGCACAAAGAAAAGACAAAATAAAATAAAAATACCCAGTGAACCAGTTAATGCATAATAATTTAAAAAATGAATGCTATATATAATTGAATGCATGATAATGTGCCTTATGAATTTAGAAGTTCATATAATTTTGCATCATAATAAAAATAAATTTCTATAACATTCACATCCACGAACGTATTATAAAAAATAATACGAGTAAATATGGTGAAGTACGAGCATGTTCGTACTTCTGTTCGTAACTGTTCCATAAATCGTGACAATGGAAAAATTGAAATACACAATATGAAACAGTATGTTTCTTTTACTGAGAAACATTCGGTATTCGAATAATACCGAATAATACTCTTTCACAGGTGACTGTTATAAAACAGTATTCGTGAGAATGAATTTCTAAAGAACAATGTTGAAAACTGCGGTAAAAATTTTACATTCACTTTCATATGTTCTATATATTATATACTGTATTTTGTATACTACTGTTTCAAGTTGTCGTTACAATTGGGCAATTTTTCATAATAGGTGCTTTTACTTTGCACCACTCGCAACTCCAATCGATCTAATCAGGCTTGCGCGAGCGAACTGGCTCCTGCTTCTTGTAGAAGTTCTCCGTTTACGTGTCCTAACGACGCGGAAACGTTAGAATAAGGTTCCCGGCGTAATCGTTATCCTCGCGACCTGTTCAACCCCTTTTTCCCGTTCCACAGTCTCAGATTTCCCGTGCAATCAGTTTATAACGAATAATTCCAGGCGATGTTCGTCGATTGTGACCCAATGTAAATCAACTCCTCGTTAGAGGGAACGAATGGTAGCCGGGAGTCGTCGTTTCAAATATAAATCGGAGTCAAAGGAGAAGGCGTGGACGGAAGAAGGGGGAGATCTCGGGTTTTGCAAGCGCAGCGGAGTCACCGGATGAAGAGTGCACGATTATTAGCCTTCTCCTTGCAGTTCCACCCGGTGGCCACCGCCCACCGCTTTCCACACCCCCGTAAACGGATTATAGGGGCTTTGCCCTGGAGCTCTTTCTCTTTAGCGAGAACCACGTGCGGGCTACGACGAACGCGTCTTCGTCAGAAAAGAAACCAGTCGCTTGCTACGCGCGACTCCGCTTGGCTCGGCGTGGAGCGGCGTGGAGCGGCGTGGAGCGGCGTGGAGCAGCGTGGTGCGGCGTGTGGCCGCGGCCAACGGAGCCAATTCGGGCCAATTTAATTCTGATTCGAGATCCGCCGTTCCCGGAACGGAAAATGAAACGCGAAGGCCGGGCGAGGCTTCAGCCGCGCCTCTCTACTGCCTCCTCAGCCGGGCTCCGCTCGTTAACGTCGGGTTACCAGCTATCGTGCGAGCAAAAAGGTACAATTCTATCGGAGATGGTCCGTTATCGGAGGACCGAGTCGTTTTAACAAGAGGGATGAACCGTTTCATCGGGATTGTTGCGAATTCGAGTCTTGCTCGGAAGCTGACTAGAACAGTGAATAAATTCTGGTGGCACGAGCTGTTGCGCGTCGAATTTTTCATTTTCATTTTGACTCGGATGATTTTCTTGGATTCCTCCTTTTGCGCATGGACAAGTATTTTAGATTAATTTGAACGTATTTATTCGCGAAATATCTAATAATACGACATTGATAATAATTACTTTATTCTGCGGACTGTGATATCGGATTGTGTTGACACAGATCTTATGAAATAAAACTTGTCTCCGCGAATTGCAAAGTACGGCAACTACTTTTTAGCCTTTCGATCTACTTATTTGTGTCATGAATACATGAAAAGCGCAATCTATTGATCACAGTTTAGTTTCTAGCTAAAAAGATAAGGAAAAATCAATCAGTACTCTTAAAAAATTCAAAATCGATTGGAACATCATAGCAGTCAGAAAGTTACGGACCCGATATAGCGTTCAAGATACCTCTATGCATATCTGTTTAAGCATTATAGTAGCTATCGGAATATCTTCAGTCACTTGCTATGCAGAACACCCAAGCATACTTCGTTCACAGTCAACTAGAACTCTCTCAATCAATAGGAAACTAAAATCAATATCAGGTCACTAAATTTTGTTGGCATGACTAAACAGTTCCAAAGTCACGTTCCTCGCAAAACGGGTGATCCGTTGAGCAATTAGAGCGCATCCCCCTGCAATATTTTAAGGTGAAGGGAAGACCGTCCAACTCTTAATTGGCCTCGACACCTCTTGTGATTTATCCACTTTGCTCGCGAGACGAAGAGCAGTCGGCGAACAATTAACTCCGGAGTGCTTAAATTGAAATGAAATAATGACCACGGGTTTTATTCACATCAGCGACTGACACACGGCGGAGACGAAGAGACACGCGGGATTTCTATTTAGATGCAGACGTGTTGCACGGCTGCGAGGTGCCCTTTCAGCATTGGCGTCGAGCTGGTTACCACTTTTCATTACTAGTTTCGGCGGTACCGTGTGTTACGGACTGGGGGTTCGAGCTAGATCCCGAAAACAAAAATCGCGGCAAGGGAGACGAATGCGGTGACGGGTGCGGGAGGAGTTGCGGTATCCTTGAAACCGGTACCGGCCGATTCAGAGGCAACTGGCTGGCCCGAGGTAAACGTTATTTCTCGCAGGAGAGACAATGCGACATTTTTGTCCGGGGTTTTAAAAAGGGTCACGGCGGTGGAAGGACGGCAGGCCCGGTCTCCCGTTTCCTGCTACTTTTTCCCCCATCCTAAGAGACCAACCAGCCGGCCATCTCTGAAACTACCGGCGCCGGTGTATTCTTTGCGCGATTTTTATTCGTCGAGTAATTAAAAAATTCTGAATAAAGGCCGGCCCAGGGCGCGGTGGCTTGTTCTCTCGCAGTTTACTCCGAGTTATTTTATCGTCGGTCTCACGAAAGCCGCGGAAACACGGGGCGGAAAAAGAGAGAGAGAGAAAGAGAGAGGGAGAGAGAGAGGAGTGTGGAGGTGGGTGAGAAAGAGAGAGAGAGAGAGAGAGAGAGAGAGAGAGCGCTTCGCGTTCCGCCGAGACCCGAGAATCGATACGCCGCGGTACAGCGCGACGCGACGCTTCCTACGCCTATGCTCGCGATCTCTGGCCACCTCGTCTCGCCAAAAATACGCAGGGTTGTTGATCCTCCACAGACGGATGCGAGAATCGCGTTATCTTTAGGCCCGTTGCTGGGTTGGGCGGCGAACGACGTTTCAGTTTCCTCGGCCCGCCGAGAACGCCGCATGAAACAACGCCGACCGAATGAACGAAAACCGACCAAGATCTACCGATTTTCGACGGCCCTTCAGCGAAATTGCGCTCGAAATCCGCCGCTCTGCGGAGCTCCGCTATAATTGGAGGAGTTTGCGTCGGCGGAATTCCGTTCTTTAACTTTTGCTTCTACGTCCTGTCCTGCTGCAACGTTTGCCGGCGATCGGGAAATTGCTTGAAGAACGCTGATGAGCTTCTTCCGTTTCGAAGCGTGTCAAATCGACGGGAGCCGATTCGATGCTTCGCCACCGGCGCCTTTAGCCTAGAAATGGAACTGGATTTATGCGAGAAATTTTGATGACCGTAATTTGCTAAATGTTTAACTTTCGGTGACAGGAATGAGAAAGTGAGCATAATATAATATTTATTGAAATAAGCTAGTGTCGAGGCCATTTCTGAAAGTTAATGGAAGTTTCGTGTATGTCAGTTTTTCGATATTCGATAGTTTTATGGGCAAAGTTTTATTATTGCTACGAAATTATGTGCAATTGGTGCTCATGATCTGCCGCTCATGATCTGGAGTAATGAAACTTTAATCGTAAATTCCTAAAAATCTACTGATTGCCTGCCTTTATACTGTTATACGGTGAGTTCTAGAATTATAAGAATCTAGAACTATCAGTCCTCACCTTTTAAAACAATAACTCTTTTTAAAATGTCCACTTTTTTTTAAACTTAATTTTAAAACGTGGACATTTCTCAGTAAACTAGTCCGTCTAATATCGCCAAAAAGTACAAGTTGTTTCGTTCACTTTGTAAAAAGTGATTCGGTTTTAAAACGTGTGGCAATAATGCTGGGGCTGACCGTACGTATTTGGAGAGAGAACACTTCTTGTAAATCCCGGAGTTGAAATATTTTCGAGCGCAAAGGGTTACTCTTAACAGAGAAGAAGCTAACCCGGAATCGGGCCAAATGGTGAGGCTTGAGCGACGGAGCTTTCCATCCAAGCTTTGTTGCGATCCATTTTCAGGAAACGCCGTCCGCCGGTCGATAAATTTTTATCAGGTCGGATCACACTACGTCGCCAACTGTAAAATGGGACTGCCGGTCCGCTCGGATTTTACGAGGAACAATGAAAAGGTCCTTAGCTTCCTTTAGGCGGTTATCTCGTCTAACGACGTACCGGAAACCGGAACGCAAGAAGTTCATACGCCGAGGATTGATACTCGAAAGAAATCCGATCCCCGGCCTCGTTATCAAATAAGAATCCATTGTCTCGTTACTGCCGCGCGTCTAACGGGGCTAGACAGCCGCCACGCTGAATTATTCCGCTAACGTCCCCGGGAACGGACACGGAAAGGCTCTCTTAACTTTTGTCCTCATTATCCAGCGGATTAACCCGTCAGGTTCGTCCGATTATTCCGTTATCCCGGCTAGCGGGGTTTCGAACACCGGGTCACCGCGATTGTTCCACACGGGTCGGACGCCATTCCTCGCGATTATCGCGCTCTCCATCTATATGTATATCTTCTAACGCTGGAGAGCGTTCTACTTTTCAGCAGGAAATTTTCCGGCGAGCGTTTGAAAAGGGGGGAAAAATCGCGTCTCGTCGCCGGGTGAGCCGGAGAACGTCGATCAACGTCGATCACGCGGATCCTCCTCCATATCGAGTGGAGTGGTAAACGTGACCGAAAATCCGCCTTTCGAACCCGAAGCTTTCGTTCGCTCATTAAATCAGCTCGAGAGAGCTTCGGAACGAAACGCGCGATCGTCTCGCTACGAATTTCCATCCGATCGTTCACCGCGATAACCGTGTGTGCGCGTCTATGAACGCGCGGCTACGAACGTGTGCGGGGTGTATCGATACCGTTCGAGCAAGATTCACGCCTACTCGATTATTTGCATACATGCAATTCTTATCGCGGATCTGACGTTCGAAATGCTCCGTTCCAGCGTTCCGGCTGGATGTTCGTGCGCCCGGCGTCGCTCTGCGCCGAGCTGCGCCGAGCTGCGCCGAGTGACGTCGCAACACGATAGAAACGCACGGCCAGAATTAGATATTCACCGACAATGTTATCAAGCGACATACGCGCATCGTGCAAACACTGAATAAATCGAGCCGCCGTGTATTATTAAGGTGCGCTCTACTATCGACCGCGTTCGAACCGGTACGGGGCCAACCGGTGCTCGCTTTGACAAACGCGACAAGATCTAGTCCTGATATCGAACCGCTGTTTCACGGATTGCGTCGCGGAAGAAGATTCTGCGTGTACCGGCGGCTCCACGACGAGTGCATAGAAACGGAAATCGAAACGTAATGGAGTTTCTTGACGAAGGGGTTCGAAAATGAATCAAGTCGGAAACTTGCGGGGACACACCGCGAAATGATGTTGATCCGATTCAGATTTCTTTCACCAAATTCCTCGGATGACAAAAAAGATGTCAATTTTGCAGGAACGAAGTGCGTGCAGAACAAAATGAGAAAGACGACTGTAGTCCTTATGATGTATATTGTAAAAGAACAAAAGTTATTGAGCTTATTGTTAGTAAGCGCAGCTATCATTGTTTAATTAGATACTGTAGCCTATTATAATCAGAATAAAAATCTTGTCAGTCGTAATTAGATTGCGATATATATCAACTTATGATAAACATTAGTAGGAGGAAAACTGAATAGCAAATACGTGAAATGAATTCAAGAATTCGATCAATTACAAAGAATGTAATAGAATTCTTGAATATATATATATAATAATTTCCTTTTGCATAATGCCAAGCACAATTTTATCCCATGAACTAGATACGATCCAGATATTTAAGGTTTTAGCGTTTTAATGAATTTAATAACAGGATAGTATAATGTTTTTGTGTTTCTAAGGGTTATTTCGTTCTAGAGGCTTTGTTAAAATGAAATTATATATAACGTGGAAAAGTAAATATTAAAATAGCTAGCTCGATATTTTTGGAAAAGGAACTTAGGTCACTTTCAAAATAAGCGGCTCGCATAGCGTTTGTACCGCCCCTCGCAGGAAATGTAAAACGAAAATTGTGAATATAATTGTTGGAAAACGAATTTGACTGTCCAGTCAAAACGAAAATTAGAATTGCATTCATAACTGATGACTATGATAGAAGAGTTAACGATATCTACAACAAATTTCTAGCATTTTAATAGAACATGTTACATTATATTAGTCTGAATAAGTTGATGGATTATGAATAAGATTGTTTTAATGCATGAAACAATTTTTAAGAATTTTTCGGTCTTTGGTCTTAAAATAAATAGTGGATGGAGTGCTAAGACAATAAAGTACTTGAAAAAGTATTTTAGTGTGACCAGGTATGACTAATTAACATGATCGATGCTCCAATTGCTCGATGGAAATACTTTCCGCGAGAGGTTGTTTGCAGCGCAGTTCAGGTAACCAGACTACCGTAACGAAATAAGTGCAGTATTTTAGATTTACTTTCAGCGGGAAGGCTGTAAAGGAGGGCTGTAAAATACCGTAAAGGCTTAGGGATAAAATATGCAACGCGAGGAGACTCTCCACGATAGAAACAACCTCCGTATTATCTTGGCCCGTTCCTCGGTCCTCAGGACTCCGCCTCGTTTCACCGTGAAACGCGTATCCGAAGACACAGAGATTTTGAAGCTCGCCTCGTCTCGTGCCAGAGCGGTACAGTCAGCGCAATTTGCTTCTCCCTTTACGACGTGTTTTAAACGCACCGGGAGAAACCAATAACACCTGTCGTGAGAAATAACGAAGCTACGGAGGAAGGGACAAAGGACGAAGACGCGCGCGCGTCTTAGAGGTCCCGGAGGAGTTTCCTGGAAGATGCAGGACGGTCTCTTGCCTGGCCTGGCCTGGCTTGGCCTGGCCAGCGATTGGGAAAACAAAGGATCGTGGATCGATGCCTGAACGAGTTTTCGGGGAAGCTGTCGCCGCGCTGGCGTCGCCTCGCTATCGGCAGATAGCCAATAATGAGAAGAGGCTGGATAGGTGAGAATTTTCGCGGACGCGCTGAACGGAGGAAATAAGTTGGCTCGAAGGCATCGCTCTCGAAACGACGTCGGAAGTATCGATTTCCAAATACCGGCTTTTCTGTCCGCGCTGCTTCCCCCCGCGCCGATCGTACCCCATCGAGAAAACGATCTTGCTTTTATTTCGCCCTCGGGACCTGGATATTTCGTTACGCTGGACCGACACGATGGCGCCGTTCACCTCTGTTCTTTTTTCTCTCTCGCTCTCTCGCTTCCTCTTTCTCTCTGTCCATTCTTCACGTTGTCTCACAGTCTCTGCCGGTTCCTCTCCCTTCCTTCGTTCCCCGCTGTTCGTCGAGACAAAGCACGGGGCGGACTCGCGCTAGTACCCTCTCAATATTCAAGCTTTCCAACGGCGTGACGCAGAACGCGATGAATTATCGTCATTAGCACACCATTCATGACAACCGCCTGTCTTTGACCATGTTCTCGATATTTGACACTCTCGTAAACGTGCCGCAGCAGCCAACTAGTTTCAATGAATTACCATCGGATCGACATAATTGTAACCGCGTCACCAGCCCTAACTCTATCTCCGTTGTCGTTCAACGTGACGCACGTCCCCTCTTTGATTGATTTCTGATCGACTCCCGCGCGTTTGATGATCGAATTGTACCGTGTTAATTGCGGGCCGTGAATCAAAAATTTCGGGCACGTTGGACGTGAAATATGACACATGCGTCTTATTTTAACTTGTCACTTTAATAATTCTGTCGAAGTGCATCGTGAATTATGCTGCAAGTGTAATGGCACTACATGTTAAATCTTTCTGGATATAGAACTTCAATGAAGTAACTATGGTGTATATTGATTTCTGTGATCGAATAAAGAAGTGTATTAAGAACGGTATTATTCAACACTTCACCTTTGACGTCGGCGTAATAATGGAGATAGGATTTAGTCGTACGATTATTGTATTACATAATATGCTTGAAGAGAAGTTTATTAAGAAATTTCTCATTAAAACATTTCACCATGCATTTTCTTAATGAGAAGTTCAACCAGTTACACTTTGCCCGGTTTTTCAGAGTGCTGAAACGAATTTCGCAGGTCGAAACATATTTCTATCTCATTCCTTTAATAAAAATACTGAAAAGATACATATATTTCTTTATAATATCAATTTCTATAAATGCCGCTACAAATTGAGGAATTCCAAAGGAACTCTCTACAATTTTCTAATTAATAAGCAAAATCACAAAATAAATGACAATGTACGTAGATCAGACTTGAGCATTATCCGAATTGTTACGAATAAATATTTATCTAAGGTAATTATCCGATTGAATACTTTCTTGTTGAATATTATATTTGGACAAAAATTTTTCTCATTATTCATCATAAATAATTGTTTCACATTATTTTATGAGAATATACAGGGTGTCCTAGATCACCCAACCACTCATATTAAAATGTAAAAGAACGATTTTTATTGAAAACTGAAAAAGTTTTTGATAACTAATTCGATTGCACTCTACTGAATGACAACACTTGAAAGTTAATTGCAATAACGACTATGGACGAGAAAGAAGGATAAACTATGAAAAAGGGAAGACTTTAGAGTCCACAATTTCTATTTAAATCGATTATTGTCTGTATGAATCTATTCTGATTCCAATAAAAAATTGTATTCATTAGTCTTTATCTCTTAACCATCACCCGAATAAAATTTGTCCAACTCTGGTTTACATTATGCTGCAAGCATACGACGATTCAGTAGGATGTTGCTAGAAGAAGTTCGAGCAAAGGCAAGCAGAGTTTCGACCGTTGGTTATTTAACATGGAGTGAATGGCACGCATCCGAGGCTAAGTTTCTATTTGGTTCGAGTTAATTTCAAGTTCGGTGTAAACTTCCAGCTACTCCGGCGGATTAACGATAGCGTTCGCGGTTCGTAAACGTTTAATGTCTCGCTGTGTTTTAACGTCGTAACGTGTAATATAATTTAATGGCACGGTCATACGTGACCTGTTACGAGTGTTGCGACGGATCCAGTTTCGTCCAAATACTCTGCTACTTTGTGATATCCGCTATCTTCTGTATATTCCGTTTCCGGATGCAGCTATATGCTGCCGCATCGCGGCATCCAATTACGCGTCGCGTTCGTTGGTAGTAGAAACGATTGATCGGACTGCTTGTATCGCGTGAAAATTCAATTCCGATCCCGGCATTAATTTTTCAATCGAGCGTACATCGTGTAACTCGCGCGAAGCACCCTGTAATTCCCCGTTCATCCCCAGCCTATGAGTATTCGCTGTTATTGTGTTGATATGCATGTCGGTGTGCACATGTGTGAGCCTGTACGTGTATGGATTATTGCTGGCGATAGATGCATTTTATTTTTTTGCGATCAATGGATCAATATCGTTTTACTCGTTGCCCATTGTTTGTTCGACGAGGGCGTGACGAGGTTGTGTTTCTTCGGCGAAGGTATTGTTTAATAAATATACTTTAATTTTCATATACTCGATTATCGTCATCCGAACGAAATTATCGCCGTTGATCGATGTGCGTAAGGAAGGAGAACATTAAGAACCTCGCCCCAATCTGTCCGCGTTAATCTGGCCACTATAGCTTTGCGAGATGCTAAGATAAATCAGGCACTAAGATAGTCAACATGAATAGAATGGGACTTGAAAACTAGAAGTTGTCCGAGTAAATCATGCTAGGTAAAGGTGACCGTTGCCGTTAATGAAATTAAACCATTGTCAGCGTACAACTTTTAAAATAGTGACTGTCTAGTCATGTTTTCTCTTTCAAACAGCTATAATATGCTAATCGATATAACGTATCTGTTTTAACTTGAGCTGATTAAGATCGACGCAAGTATATTCGCTTATTTCTGCGTTGGCTAGTTTCTATAGTCTGTTTTGCAAGATCGAAATACATATATTGATGATCGTAACAGCTGGCCACTTAATTCCAAACAGATTCATCGCATGCGGGTACTAGAAGCGGAATGGACGACCGTTATGAGGATTAATTTATCTCCCAGATCAGTTCTTCCAAGGGAGATTATAATTAATTTCAAGGATACACAACAGCATATTACGAGATGGGAGGTATACAAAGAGATTAATAAGGAACAAAATTATTCATCTCCAGAAGTGAAATAAAACTCGCACACTGAACCGAAGCAGGTAATATCAGCGAAATTTCTGTATCAAATTGAAACAGGATTAATCAATATAATTATTGGCCGGAGGAATTTAATTATAAGTTTCCATTAATTATATATCTCGATAAATGTTGGAATCATACTCTCAGCCGACGAAAAATATAGGTTCAGCGTATGGCTTAGAAATCTATACTATATCTGTGTATATTATCACTATACTTCCGCTCCTCGAGCTGCTGGCCATTTTCAAATATTAGTTCTGGAAGGAAGTAATCCGCGAATTGTATGGATAGCTCAATCCGAGGACCAGTTCAAAGATACTCGAGTCCTCGTTTCTGTAATTCAATTGGCCTTCTAACCTAGAAAAATCTAATATCTCAAGGTATGTTTCCAAGTGTTAGTAAGATAAATGATGCTAATATGGAAGATCTTACATTTTTTTAAATCAGATGTTTCTGATTTCATTATTGTATCCATTATTTTTATTATTTCATTATCTTTTTCATTATTTCAATATTCATTCTACTTGCCAAGGAAAAACGAGTAAAAATCGTGTAAAAATCATGTAAATTCTTACCTGGTATGTGCTTTTTGATGAATTGAATCAACCTTTTGTTCTCTACGTAACCGGCACCTGCAAAAAATCAACATGATTAGACTAAGCACATTATTGTGAACACGCGTTTAAAATAACCGAATACAGTGAATAGTAAGCGTGCAATTCATAATGCTTTAGGCGGAACAACGTTCATAAATTGTTTCATGGTCTGGCAAATAACCAGTGGCTCAACAAAATATTTGTTTACCCAGCTTTTTCATAATAACTACGTACAAAAGATATGTATTTTTACGGCTAGAACTTTTTAGTATCTTTTTTATACATTAAAGAAATATGCTGATTTGTGAACGTTATTGACTAGAAAGTCAAAAAGGTAATGCAATGGCGATTATCGCATCCTTGTAATTAAATTATTTATAAATTATCGTATATTCAAAATGCAATACTAGTTTCAGTCACAAATTGGCATATACGTTTGAATCACAAATATTCATCAAACGCAACGATGCCTTTCTTAGTTAATTTTAATTTAATTATGTAGAGACACAGGCTCACAAAAATATCAAAAAGGAGGTTAAATAACAACCGACCCTACCTGGAGTCAATTACTGTCAATGAATATCACTTTCATCATAGCTAACTTGTGATCAGAGTATAAGGAGAAACAGTTTATTTATCCCTGGCCCTGATCCCAACAATGCCCAACCATTATTTAAAAAACGAGGACACGAACAGGTTGACTACTGGATGATTGATGATCCAGGATGAACGCAGAGTTATTTTGCCGTACCGTAGAATTTCCATTATATGAAGCTCTCGAGGAAGAATTAAACATAATAGTTGTTGCATG
>CM052166.1:5821915-5838029 GCA_028455555.1 Augochlorella aurata | reverse complement strand
CTGTGTCCAAAATAATTTATTGCAATGATAACATATAATAATGAATAATAACTTATAATTTATATGCATATTTATATGATAATAAAGTCATGTGAATGTTATAAATTTTATGTCAAGGTTCGTATTTCGTACGTATGCTGTCGTTGAGAGGTCAATTTGATCTCTTTATACAGAAAACTCTGTGCACTTAAAAACTCGTGGATTTCTAGACTATTAAACTCTGTGGATCTAATATCAAGGTATTGTGTCTTCCACCTGCATTGCGTTGATCAGACAATGCAATAAACGCAACCGCTGTTTCGCTAAACAAAAGGCGCTCGGAACAGCAGTCCATTAAACCGTACATTCTATCTTGTGCCAATCTGCGAGGAGAACTTCGATTTTTGCTGCTCTCGGTTTAATGGCCTGCCCAGATCGCTGATTACGTCTCTATCTAGAATCGTGGCGGGTTGATGGGGCGTCCGTTCTGATGGGGGATGCGTGTGCAGTGCGAACGGCGTTTAACGGAAGCTCGTATTTTTCTCTCGGATGACCGTTCGACAATGTGACTCGCGGGACGTGATCGCGAATAATATACACGGATAGGAAACGCTCAATCACGATAACGGAAACCGGTAGACAAGTTAACGCACGAATGAAGAAAACACTGTAAAATGATTCCGCGACACAATAATGATCCCGGGAAGAGCTGAACGAAGTGAATGCATTCGGAGAGGGCTGTTAAATTCTTCCGTGAAACGAGAGAAGCGATTTCGATTGGTTCCAGCAGAATTCAACAACGCTTTCGAAGGCGAGTGCTTGAACTACGTGGTATTACACGAGCCGAGTCGAGCGGTGCTACGAAGAAAACCATCTGACGGAGATACATTATAGAGCGTGTACGTGTGGGTGACTCGTTTATCTCATGGTTTTAATTCCCTTGTAACGAGTCCGCGATAACAGTGCCGTGCAACGCTGTAAACTTCGTTGACACGCCATCGTTTCGCCTCGCCCTTCGAATCGTGAAAATATTCGCGGTCCCTGCGCACTTGCCCCAAGTTCTTTCTAACGAGCAGACTTGTCACAGACCAGTCGCGGACTTAATTTCTACTCCCACCTGACGAGCTCTGATCTTATCATCGCTTCGATTCGATTAATCTTTTGATCCTTTCTTTTTTTCTGACACTTTTCCTGCCATTCCGGGCACGATTTTCTTGATCAAACTTAAAAAACAATAGATTTATTAAGATCTGTTAAGTAAATTAAGCTTCTTTGTGGCCTACAAGGTGTAAGATTACTTTCCCATATACTATTATTATATCGGGTGTGTTAATAAAGCTTCGGCACGGAGAGGCAGGGGAAATCTGCGCAGAACAATATCCCATGGTAGAACAAACTTCGAAATCAAGTGGAGGAAATTGCAGAAATTCAGAAACTCAACTTCCGACCACCATAGAAAATACAATACAAAACCAATTTTCCACTGTTCATATCTTTTCGAGTAATCTTGTTCAACCAACAAGCTATCGGGTTGGTCAAATATCGCTTTTGTTTACTTTCTCAATATAGCGTCCGTATCGCGATACGCATTCTGTCGACCTGATAGACAGGCTCCTTCAAAAGTTCTCGTTCTTATCAAAGATGTGTACTCGATCTCCCTCCCGTCCGGGCGGAGAGTGTAATTGCACACTTAAGAGATTGAAGATACTCGAAGGAACGCGTAAACGTGCGTATACGAGACGAAAGAGGGGTTTCGAAAAGAGGGCTGGAAAGTTCAGGGTAAGTAGCGCGGGGATTAACAACGAGAGACCGGATCCGTCGATTTTTGTCTCCGTCGTAATCCTGCGATTAATAGCCGCCCGTGCCCCATGAAATCTTGAACAAACGAGACGCGGAGCATGCCTCATCGGCTTCTGCCTCTCCCTCTCCCCCTCTCTCTCTCTCTCTCTCTCTCTCTCTCTCTCTCCTGCGTGCGCGCGCGCGCTCGGTCGTGAGTACACTTCTATCAAGATGAAAGCTCGATGGCGTTTCGTTCTCTTAGGGGCTGCAATTACACAGTCAAGGGTTAAATATACTCGGAGGGCGTGTAAACGTCTACGGCGTGACGAAAGGGGTTAGGCGAAACAAAAAACGGGGGTGAAAAAATTCGCGGAGAGTGGAGCGGAGGTCCACAATACCGAAACGGCGTGCGGGCTATGCGGACTCCAGCCTGGATTGTGTTGTAGTTGCAGCAGCGGGACGCATGAATGCACCGTGCGCCAGCGGACCAAATGAAGAACGGTACCCTGGGGTGAGAAGTGACGGGGTGGAAAGGTGGTTACGGGAAACGCGCGGGCTCATAATTTTCGAGGACCATCCCTCTATCCCTCTCTTCCATCTCCTTTCTCTCTCTCTCTCTCTCGCTCTCTCTCTCTCTCCCCTGTTTCTATCTATATCTACACCGTTGTGACCCGTGTCGCCTGGAACGCAGCGCGACTCCATTCTGCAGGAATAACGGAACTGTAATTATATTTACTTTTGGCCCGTTTACTCGTCGCCGCGCAACTCGCTCGATCCACCTATTAATTGCCACGACAGATAATTACGATCGTCCGACCGGATCAGCGGGACAGTCTCGTCTCGTTCTCGGTCGCGTGACTTGATAATTGTTTTCAGTCCATTGTTACACCGCACCGCCGGTTCGTCTTGACCGGCCTGTTACGCTTCGATTAATCGATGGACAGGTTTGTTCGGACGGGGACATTTTTAATTGGCCCGTGGCAGCTTGGGATGGGATACTGCGAGGCAAATTTGCAATATCCTTGCATCGATACCTACCGAGAAGATCGCTATAACCGAAGGTGCAATATATTGGGTGTTCCACTTAATAGAACGCTTAATTAGCTTCAGTAATTCTCTACGTAATTTTACTTTTATGAATATTTTCCTCCAATAACTAGATCGTGCATCAAAGACTTAAGTAACGGGGACAATGAATAGTGTATCCTGTTTTTGTATTACGTGCATATTTAACCTAGATAGCACAGGACTCGCGACCTAAAATGAATGTCCTTAAGACGTCTCATTTCAGACGTTGAAACGATGTCTGATACAGGATGTTTTTAAGACGTCTTAAAGTGATCTCGAACCAGACGTTTTAAAAACGTCTTCAACCAGACGTCGTTTTAACGTCTGAAACAAGACGTCGTTTTAACGTCTGAAACAAGACGTCGTTTTAACGTCTGAAACAAGACGTCTATAAGACGTCTGTTTCGAAACATCTCTAAGACACTTGAAATATATCTTCAAGGAGTTGCAATTTTTGGAGTAAGATTATTATATATCTATATATATATATAATTTTGATGATGTTTTTGTTTTGTGAAAGTTACTTTTCAATGTCTACCTTAGGATTATAAACTTCCACTTATATGTATGTATACGTATGCGCATGTATAACCATGCAGCATTAGTGCTGGTGAAGATAATTCTGTGGACTGTTTTAGGTGAATAAATTGAGTGAACAATTCATCGATTTCTGGCAGATACTGTCGAATAAATTGGTCAGCCTGTTTACGACTCACTAGCTCCATTCTTTGAGACACTAATATTGCAAAACTGATGAATTTTCAAACTTGATTGTCTCGCCAAACAAAGCGTCGCATGAAAAAGCTTTATTCTTTCCCCATTGATTATTGCCTATTGAATCGCGCTTCGACAGATGGTACAGAATTTGTGAAATACACTTCTCGCTTGATATACAAGGCTTCTAAAATTGATTTGTACATTGAGTAACAATCTTGTAAAATAATCTCCCTTTAAATCACCAATAGTTATCAAAATAAATTCGCATTATTTCGCGAAGTTGATAAACTGTGTAAATTGAATTTTATGAGAAGCTTGTGCTTCAAAGAATAATTGCTGAAGAAACAATTTCTTTAGTCAACTTCTGTGCAAAATATTAAAAAAGTATGATTAATGAAAAAAACATTTAAACGTCATCATAGTTTACCAAGAACTTAACAACTCCCAGAAACGTATTTTGTGAAATGAACTTTCTGATGATAAATACCTAATTATTTTTCATTTAAAATGATCACTGGATAGAGGATCAAGAAATATCTAGATCAGAAAGTTGAGTTATAGAAAAACGATTCTACCCGAGAGGAAATTTCCACTCAACAAGAAAGTTCGTTCTATAAGAGTATCGTGCTAGAGATCAATGATCGAACATGTACAAGGTCGCCTGTGACTGATTCTGGGATTAGCATTCTGGTTTCCTTAAGGGGAACTTGCAACCCTTGTCGTCCATGAAAAAGTGGTCCTCCGCATGTGCTACGTGTGGGGTAATAACGCGGCCAATTTATCTTTAATTGGCCTCCTCTGGGACGAACCAGCTTCAAACACTTACATGTAGAAAATGTTCCATTCGAACCTGTTTGCCTCTACCTGTTTGCTACTAAATAGTGGCTATTCACAAGAGGGACTATTCAAAAGGATCTACTCGACCACTATTATTAACGTGTTTGCAGCTATAAGTAAACGCTGAGATCGTAGGATCTTAATGAGACTGCCGACTAGCATGAAACAATCGGTAGCAATAATCTGTAGCTCCTAACAAGTAACACTTAATTATAACTTTCAAAGTTTGCTCTGTTCTTGCGCTGTCTAGAATTCGTTCAGTAATTATAGCTTTCCATTGCGGCGCAATTAGTGTTCTTACTTTCGTAGCATCGTGTCTGCGAGATGAATTTTCGGCAAATTCATTAGAGTGCAATCACTCTAAGCTTCGTCCTCGATCAAATCGCATCCTCACCCCAAAAAACCGACCCTCGCTGACAACCCAATCACGCGCACCGAATTCCTCCTCGAAACCTTTTCAGTGCACCCAGTAGATGCAGGACAGCAGCATGCGAAGAAGGCTTCACCGCTCATCGAGTGTCATCGAAACACCGTGGTGCAAATGGATCACGCCTGTAACGAGCGAGAAATCGCGTTCGGCCCGGCGAAATTGTACGGCGAGCGGTCCCTCTCTACCGTCTCTAGTGCGTGTCAAATGACGAAGGGTCTGCAGGAACGGAACCTAGGCGATCGAACGGGTGGCTTTCAGACTACGGCGCGAAACCACCGCGGTGAATCGTAAAAGACACTGGAATTCGAGGTGTGCTATGCGGAAGAACGGAAAGAGGTTTTCGAACGGCTACCTCCGAAGATGTATGCGTTGCACCGAGAACAGATTCGCGCGACTGTTTCCAACGGTTTTCGGATGACTACGATCCATGTTGCATGTTGAATGCATGTTGCTTCAGTCAAGCGATCTTATTTCGCAATGTCGACCTCACCGCGATCCGAGGCACAGGAAGCTGGAACCGAAAAAGTGTAGTCCTCGTGCACTGAGATGGCTCCCCGTGTCCTTTCGGAACCCTGCACACTTCTGGAGCTCTACTAATTAGGGTTTGAAAGTTTTCTGGTGGGGGATCATTTTACTTAATCTTCAAGTGATTACCACTGTTTTAATATCGCTAGTGACAACGCGGAGTCAAATTGACTTCGTAACAATAATGGCGATTTAATGTCAAATAGACTACATATCAATAATAGTGACTTGGCGTCAAACTGTCTCCACATCAGTAGTGGAACCACCAACCATACGGATGACTTCAGCCAGCATTACTGATATCGAGTCAATATACCGTCATGCCATTAATACTGTAGCGATGTATTGCTCTAAATATGTTTTATCGAATTCTGAAGTATAAGTATGAAAGATAAATCATATGATATCCAAATCAATCATCAAGTTATGCTGACATATCTAACATCATGACAGTCGTGTAGAAAAAAACGACAACTGTCAGCAAGAATACTAAACTGAATTATGTTCCCTATCCGCCACTTCCATTGTAGGGAGCATTCGAATAGGAATATTTGTAAGAAAATTCCCGAGAACAGGAAAGTTAAAGAAGATCTAATTTATTTTGAGGAAGAAACGATCCCTTTAGGGTGAACCAGTCGGAAATACGAAAAGTTTTCTCGAATATAACTTATTATTTCCTTTCGGCAAGAGATGTGGGAAGTACACATATGTGATGGACGTCCTTATACATACGGTATGAGAACGGGGGATGGAAACTTCAAGTGCCCGTTATAGGGGTTGAATGTTTATTCAGATAAGACGGGGCGCATTCTAGATTCTCGAAAATGTTCGTATCTTTATAGCTTTACGCACGAGCAGAATAATTTATATGGTACAAGTCAGTGAATCATAATTAATCTTCAATTTTGTATTATCAAGTCCAGTTGATAGTAAAACATTTTCGAATTGTATTGATTAAATCTGCTTGAATCAGAATAAATGTATATTTACGATTAAAATTAATGTATATTTACAATTAGAATAAATGCATATTTGCAATAAAGATACAATTTCTTTACTTTTATGATAACAGTTACATGTAACTTTAAGATTCATTTTAATAAGTAGCCTTAAAATTAATTCATTGTCTGCACAATTCGAGTACTTCTATCCACACCAGAGCTGTTCAACATGCATCGCGGCGGACGAGGGCAAAGTCGCGGGCTAAGGACAAAGCTACGGGCAAGCATCCTAGCGGGGTGAGGACGTGAGAAAAAAAAGATTGAAGTGTTTACGTTTGCATGCGATCTTTCCTCTCTCAGTCGCACGCATTGCTGTTATCTGCCGATCGTCCGATGCTTATTCTATTTCATTACAATCTCGATGTAACCTACAGTCGATCACTGTTACCGTCTTCAACCAATAACTTATAAAATATCAGACAGTTAAATTAAATCATATGATACGTTGCTTCATTGAAAATATAAGACACGTACCTCTGTGATGAGGTACAGCCAGTCCCATAAGAATTCGTACCCTCATTGCTTATAAGAGAAATTTGTTGAAATCAAGGGACGCATGTAAGATTTTGCAATAAACTTCTTATTATAAATGAACACAGGTATAAAGATTATTTAGACCAAATTATAACAAACTTGATTAACTAATAACAAAAATATATTGATTTTACTCCTCATAGTACGTAATAACAGTCCACAAAAGTATTCGTAGCTTTTTTACTTTGTATTAATTTTCTAGTATTTAGTGGGTCCACCTTTGATTTGGCATACTTTCTACCGGTTTTAAAGTGACATTTGGTTCAATACTATTCCAATTTTCCAAAATTTTTTCTTTTAGCATTTATTTATTTTTCATGCTCGTGTAGTCTTTTATCTATCTCCGCCCACAAATTTTCTATAGGATTTGTATCTGGACTCTGAGGAGGTAAAAATATGCTTCGGGTCGTTATCGAAGTAAATAGTAGACATCTTGCAGACCCAGCTCAATCGCACTTGAGTGCAGATTTTCTTCGAGTATATTTTTATACCTCATCTTATCGATAATTCCATCGATAAAGACAAGCTTGACCATTCCGAATGCTGCCATGCAGCCCCGCACCATCATGGAGCTTCCGCAGAGCTTTGCAGTCGGTTGTACATTTTTTAATTCTAGTTCTTTATTAGGCTTTCTCCAAACTTTTCCTCTTCCGTCACATCCAAAAATATTAAATTTCGACTCATCTGAGAAAATAACTTTCTTCCAAAAGGTATTACTTTGATTTCTGTACTCCTTCGCAAATCCTAACGACGCAGTAAACTTGATAGGTACCGTCATTAACCGATCCATTGTTTTATAGATGAGTGCAATCTCGCGACGGGACTGAATCGAATTGGACAACCCGCGCATTAGACCAAGAGGATGAAGGCGGGACGGAGAGTGGGGATAGGAAGACCATTCGCGTGGAAATTCATAGCAGGTAGTCGAAACTAAAATAAGGCGAATGATATCTAGCGTTGTTTCCCCCACCCCGGAGCATCCGGCGTACGGAATAGAATCGGATATAGGAGGAGGAAATGCGCGGATAGAGGAGAATGGGCCGCAGCCCGGGAATGGTGTGAAAATTTCACGCGTTCCCTCGCACGCCGGGTGACTGCTCTGAATGTGCCGCTATGAATAATAAGAACGCGCTCGAATCCGTTCGATCGCGCGGAATTTCGTGACCGAATTTCGCGAGAGATGGGATGGATCGGTGTGTCGCGGATTTAACGTCCGGGGAATGCTTTCAAGTTCACTTATTATGCTTGTAAAGTCGCGTCTTTCCTTAGCGCGCACGATCGTGCTATCCGGGTAACTTGACTCGCGTTTTTCCGCGTGTTTGCTTGGAACGCAAATTTTTTATCGCCTACCAGATTCCCTTCCTTTTACAGTTGACGCGGAAATGAACAAGCAGTGGTCTGTTGCTCAACAGTAAGTAATGGAGAAGGAAACGTTCGTCGAGCAAATTGAACCGTAAATAGATACTTTTTGATATTCTTTAGTAAGTGAATAATTAGGCTGCACGCTTTTTTAAAATGATTGTCACTGTTTTCATAATAGTCGTAGTTTTTTTTTGAAGTGCAATATTTTGTGAAAAATATGCCAAACGAATATTGAAGGAACACTTGATCAGATCGATTTTATACAAACTAACATTTGCAGGATATCCGTAAATATATAATAGAACTGCTATATTATGAACATGAGTAGAATATAATCAACGTTTCTTCTTCGTATAATACGAGAAATGTTCTTTTACCAGAAGGTGTTCATTCATTGGATAGGTCAATCTAGTTAGTATTGATATAACGGTTTCCTTCTTGAATTTCGAATTAGGAGTTGGAACACGTAAAAATTGTAGTTGAGCTCAGCATTAGAAACAATTGAATCAATTACAAAAACACAGAAAATTCGCCTGTTATGAGATGAAAAAATATAAATTCCGAAATGTCTTTAAAATGTTTATAAGAACACTGATTATTTTGTATGATTTTCACTTGTTTGCGAATAGCATCATGGGATTAAAAGAACATTATTGTTAGGTTAAAGACTTTAGCGTGATGCGTATGCATCAGAGAAGCGGCAATGAGATGAAATCTCAATCGATGTAGGGGTCGCATGTACCAACAACCCTTCTGGCTAAATATTGCCATTGCAGCTTAAGCTTCCAAGCCTCAGCTGCTCCACTGCGTCCTCTGCTGCCTCTAGGCTTATCAGCCATCCTGAATCAATTACCGAGTTAGAATTTCTTAATTTTTTCTCTACTTTGTCATCCTCATCTTTGAGCAAGACTCAAATAAATCAAGATCAAATATTCGACCGTAGAGTGTCGAAACAGAATCAGATAATCTTTTGAGTTACGAAATGAAATATTTATCTAGTACTAACGTTGATGCTTTGTTTATTAAGTGTACAAATTTGTTCGTCGTCGTTTTGCGGGAATTTGTTGATTATGTACGAACGATCAAAGTATATTCTATTCTTATGAATAATTTTTTATTATTTTCTATGCATTTACTACTTCTTTCAAGTAATTAATGAATGTCCAAACTGGTGAGTAAATGTTACAAAGTGAAAATAAAGTATATGATTTAAGTTGGAAAAGAAAGATAAAGTTACAATCGATGAATCGTAAAAGTCATGGATTAATTCGAACAGCTATTAATTAACACTTGTAACACTTTATTCTTGTCTAGGCAACTTTGTTATATGTTGCCTTTTGTATTGATTTATGGTTTCATAACAATTCGATCAAACTTTTCTGGGTAGCATATTGATCTGCAGTTATATAATATAAAGCAGTCAAATGAGTAACAGAGTTTTGAACTTATTTATAGATCTTCAAATGCACACAGTGTAACCATAATATTTAGAAATTTGGAAAATGTGTACCCAATTTTGCGGCAATATTGAAGTCTTCCCACTTTACTTTCGTTTTTAAAAATGATGCATGTAAGAATTAATGAAATCCACGTACAATATTGTTCTCGGTTGCTTTCGTCATTCATTTCGATAAATACTGAAATTCACGTATCTAATTTCGTGTTAAGTTATTCGATTCCTGATTCATGTATTTCTTTTTTAAATAAACTGCTCAATGAATTTCGAATGCAAAATGATTTCGGATAATTTTGAGAGGCTAATTAATTCAAGAGTTACTTAATCGAAGCAATTCTAATCACTAGACTGCGGATCTTTTTGTAAATTAAAATGTTCCTGAATCCAATTGGAAAGAACAAGAGGTAAATAAAAACGTATTCAATGGTTTCAAAGAATCGTGGACAACATAACAATATTTTTGGTATCTATCCAAATATTCGAAAGAAGTCGACCGACCAACAGAACAGCGACGCCGAGCAAAGTGCGATTTCCGTAGGTCCACGTGAGAATTCCCTGTTCCCGATGTCTCCCTCAAATATAATGCGGCATGACCGTAATGAGGATGCTCTCAACTGTAGCCGCACTTATTCCGGAGCCCGTCAGCCTGGGAGAAAGCCGGGCGACAAAGCGTTCGCGAGTTCACGCGATTGGCATGATAAAAATGCATGTAACGCGGCGCTGGCTGGTGTTGGGCGACAGCCGGGTACCGCGCCGGAAACGCATCCCATTTTCCGGCGAGTTACCGTAAAAGACATCCGACCGGATCAAAGGAAACACGGGCCGATAGAGGATCTCGTTCGCCGAGATTTTATCGGACAAGTCCCGACAAAGGGGGCGAAAATAGATCGGTGAAGGAGGGTAGCTGGCCCGGCAGATCCTCAGCATCTCGTCTAATTTCAAGGTGCCCGGCGAACGAAACCCTAGCCCTGTCTCCGAGTGAATTCGTTCGACGTTTGCTTTTTCGCGTACACACGATAAGATCAAACAACGAGTTTACGCGAATCCCTATGGTCTTTCCCAATAGTACAGATGGTTGCAAGTTAAATTATTTTTGGAGAATATAACTGATAAACTTTTATATTTAAGCAGTTTTCTTTTAAACCAGCTGGTTAAAGGATTGATTTTTTATATTTTCTTCTATAATTACAGATACTACAAATTTTTCTATGAAAATTTTTTGAGTAAACATCTTTGTTTAACCAGATAGCTGTTTTTGACGAGTACACTTGTCATAACACAAAATGTTGCCATTTCTTCGTGACGAGTATACTCGTCAAAAACAGCTAACTAATTAAAAAGGATATGTACTTTGATACTTTTTTATTAAAATATATATCATACGAAAGTGTGGTATTTAAACAAAATATGAAGAAAACAGAACATGTATAGTAATAATTACAGCAACTTAGATCTATTTCAAGGAGATTGCAACAGCGAACTAAAAAGCTGAATGAGGATGACTTTGTACATTGAGAATAGCTATGTCATTTAATTGATGACTGTCTAACACGTACAATTGTTCAGTGTCACTTTGTTTATTCCACTTATAAGCGAAGTAATTGAAACTATTGAAAATCATTTAAAATTTGAAATTAATTTCTCTTTACAACGAAATAACAAGATTGTTCAAGATTGTTTAGAAAATTGAAAATGCGCATTTTATATTGGTCGATAAATTATTTAGGCAACAAGTTAAATTTATCTTATTATTTAGCGTATCCATTACTGTAACCTGGGTGTTGCTACGTAACTTCTTTGAAATGTGATGGAATGAGTTGTTTCTTGTTGCATATGACTCAGTATTCCTTACCGCACTTAGAGAATCTAAAGATACCGTAAAACTCCATTTTTGTGAGCTCGTCGGAGAACAAGCAGTTCATGTAACTATGTAGTTCATACCAGAGTCGACTAACTGACTCTATCACTTGCAACTTTGAGTTCAAGTAACTGGAGTTCACGTCAGATAATTGGATTCCGGGAGAGCCTGGGTTCATAAAACCGGGCATTCACGAAAATTTCGTTCGCATAAATGGAGTTTAGATAAACAGAGTTCTGTTGTAGCTGCGGCATTTTGCGCTTGGCTTAGTTTAATGGGTTCAAAGTCATAAATAAAATCAATCACGCCACATGATATTCTCTCAAGGAGAATACCTTATAAAATAGGACTGATACGCGAAAATACATCAAGAATGGGTGGTAACGTCTGAATAAAAATTGTCTTCATTAATTGCAATAGATTTCTTTCTTTTTTTAACAATTTTAATAAGTTCGTTTTTACTATTTTGCATTTGATCTACCCATTTTTAGTATAACTGTATAAAACCCGCATATGTCACTACTTGACAATACTGACACATCTGCCGGCGACGATTAAGAGGTATATCGTTTGTCAATAAAGTCACATTTCAAGCATCACAGCTTTTCGTTCATTGCTTTCAAAAAATCGACCACCGTGCGTCGTTGTCGCAATTTTTCCATGTGCTGGTTGGAACGGGTCAATAAAAATGCATCTTCGAGGCCGTTTGGCAAACGAACCCGAGAGGCAGGGTCGGGGGTGGAACTGGCTGGCACTGTTTCAGTACAACTCTATGAAACTGGTCGAGAGAAGACGAGCCAGAGGCGTCGGCTACCAATAAATTTCCGGTCGGTCAAGCGACTGCGCGCCGACGAAAAAGTGTACAATGTTTTCCGTTTAAACCGTTTTATGACGAAAGGAGATGGCCGGGAGCATTGTGGGTAGGTGGGAGGGGGGGGGGGCGGGCTGCCGTGAACCAAACTCGAATATCCACGGTTAACGCGTAATAGAGTTCGAGCTTTTACGTTCGGTTTTGTCGCGCTCAGCCCGCTCCGATCGCGAGTTTTCACTTTTGTCCGCACGCTGGACACGCACTGTTCTCTGGCTCGCTAATCACAGAGCGGGGATTCACTTCCCACGGGATTAGAACAGGGAATCGGGATCGTGGAACCGATAGGTGGAGAAGCAAGGGTGGATTGGTGCACGCATAACGAATAGGGAATATCTTATCGATATCGGACGGAGAGACTTTCTCATTAGGGTTCGGAAGCGACTATCGCAGCAGGCCGGGCTGGAAAAACTGGTTTCGCCTATGGGAGGCATGGAGAATGCGCGTGGCACAACTAAATATGGACAGAGGACGAACGTCGCTGCGCGCGCGCGATAATAAACGTCGTCGTTCGTTACATCGCTAATTATCCTGCTTCTTGTAACGATCGCTTTCTTATCGATTTTCATCGATCCGCGTGGGATCTTCGACGCGGTTCCATCGCTCCACGGGAACTATCGGAGACGCTCGTTCCGAACGGCGTCGCGGGAAAGTTTCTTGGTTGCATGCGGACGCGATTAACAGTGCGAACAGGTACGCAGCGCCTCCAATCCACGCGCGAACGAATGAAATGGGTAGAGTGCAATTTTTTCAGCCGGCATTCGTGTAGCTTTCGAGAAGATCGAGAGTATCGATTCGACGAACACGCGGACGCCAGTATTTATAACGAGAAACAGTAAGTCATGCACAGACGCACGAGTGACTTTCTATTCCACACTTCACGTGTTCCATAAATTCTTGTAGGATAGAGGAGCCAATTACTGTGCGGACTTTGGGAGTTTCTGCTACTAGAAACAACTTCGGAAATTTAATTGACATTTCTTAAGAACTTCAAGGTAAATTTTCTTTTGTCGGTACCAGCTATTTTATCTTCAGAAGATAGCACTTCTCTTCGAAGTAATAAATATTAGAAAAAATAGAAAATAACAAATACTGGCGGATGTAAATTCTTTATATTGGCAATATTTTCCGAACAATGAAACCTGGGCGCATTCGCATGAAACAATCAACGTTTTATTTGAACAATTAGATCGCGTTTGTTTCTCGAAAAAATATTGTAAGTATAAAAGATTTTGTATACACCACTATATTGACTAGGAGAAGTAATAAAACATTTTCCTATTTCTTTATAAAAATAAAGAAATATTGAAAACAATATTTATCATTTGAAAGAGGAACACTGATTTCGGGATATATTTAATGTCGTAACACTATGCTTTATAACATCGCGTATGTATGATATATTATTCAAGATCTCAGAATTGTAATTAAACGATTTCAAACTCGCTACGAAGTCTTACCAAGAAAATGCAATAAAGAGAAAGACAAGTTCGTCGACTGCACGTGGCATTAATGTCGCGCCATAAATCAAACCTTAAATATTCCAGACCTTCGTGCTCTTGTTTTTAGAACGTTCGGGTGTAATAAAGTGTTAATGTGAAAGAAAGTTAATAGTTTCAGAAATATTGTAAATTAAAAGGTGAGAAATTTTATATCTGAAAATACCTGATGAATTTACTTTATTAACATTAAACTCACCGAGAAAAAAATGACCGACATACGTTGCCTTATAAAAATAACAAGTTTTTACTTCGATTTTATATAGCTTTACCGTAACACGAGTTTAGATGAAGAAATTCATGTAATCGCTTCCTACAAATTTCCAACAAAATCGACGATGCGCAATTTCACTTGAAAAAATCCATGAAATGTTTGAATATTTTCTATACACAAATACTCTTCATTGTCAATCAATTGTTCATTCCATGAAACAAAAAGTAGAATGTAGAATAATATACACTGTCCTTGATATTCTCTAATAAAATTAAATAAATATTATAAAATGTAGATATCGTAGAATTCGTAATATAGTATATTGTTAGAGTGACTGTTATTATTATTATTATTGCTTGATCAACGTAGTTGAAAGGAAATTTATATTAAATATAAAAAGTTGCGACAATCGAATTAAATAACCTTAAAAAAGATGGAGTCAACCAATTTGCTATGGGAACGACTTATATATTAATAACATTATGTTACAGTTTCCACAGTAGCATACCAATTGGTTTTTGAAAAATTACGAGGGAAAATAGAAATATTTTCGTAGGATGTTAAAGTTTTCACTGGTAGATTATTCTGATTAGTGGTGCAGGAACTAAACGAATAATCACACGTATTAATGGGAGCTCGATGGGTGTTTCTAGCAGGTAGTTATCTGGCAGGTAGTTATCGAGCGGCTGTGATATCTGCCGCGGATGATCCGCGAGTGGAAACGTATTCGCGGACGTTCTCGTTATTTGTTCGACGTCCCGAACCGGCCTCGCAATCGGACTATCGAACATCCTCGGGGTATGTCCGATGGACCTGACGTTCGCTTAGTTTCGCCCATCCTATTCTGCCTCCATTTCTTGCGGAGATAGATGATCCGTGCCAAACCAGGCGGCCGTGCAACGACCGAACAGCGCAGCTAGTTTGGGAAAACGTGAACTCGCGTTTTCCGCGATATTCGTTGAGTACACGATGGAATTCACACAAACATGAAAATCCTTTTTACTATCGAATCCGCGGGTTGATCTTGAAGTCATCGAGTAAAAGCGCGATTAAATTGGACGCTGTGCTGTTGGGCGACACTGCGAACTTTTGAAATCTTCACGGCAGCATTCAAACACAACTTTCAAAATTTACTCGACCGCGTCGCAAACTTTACAAATTTGCTCGGCGATAACAAGCGTTTCCGGCGTGACGCTCGTGAATTAATCGCGCAAAAATCTGTCAGCCATTCGAAAATAAGTTTACGGGAGTGAAAGATTACGTTCCCTGGAAGAGAAATGCTGCAATCGTTAAGCGACCAGCAGTAAACTGGTCTCAACTCTTGCAGCTCTGATGCCATATACTAAGTGTGATCAAAAAGTTCCACGATGTAGGGCGAGTGTGTCAATTACAGTGTCCTTACAATAATTTTCTTATATTTAAGAATAAAATGCAGAAACTAGTGTTTTAAATTTCTGATAATGATTTGATGCATTTTTGTCTTCATCTTGTTGAAAAGCTCAAGAAACACGTTGCAAATAAGGATAAGGAAAATGCAAAAATGATGCTTCCGAAAATAAAGAAATAAACTATCACATTCAATGAAAATATTCTGAGATATTCCAAGAATAAGGCGCGCAAGGGACGCAACAGTTCAAAGACAACGTTGCGTCGCTGTAGGTGGCCGATATTACGAATATGCTTCACGAAGAAAGTCGAATGTGTATCTCGGAAAGGATCAGTTTCAGGATAAATGTACCTTATTCTATTATCTACGCTCGAAATCGAGCGTAAAAATTTCATTTAAAGAAAAAACAAACAAAGTTTGTATATTTTCTGTAGACATTCGTTTCCAGGAATTGTTTAACCATTTTTAAACATTTTAAAACCCTATACTTTTGATAACAAACAGTTCCATGTACTGTTTGAAATAATCAAGATACTTAGGCGGATAGATATCGCGAGACGCATTGTATATACGGTGGTCCACGCAACTTATGTAACCCTA
>CM052166.1:5771493-5821815 GCA_028455555.1 Augochlorella aurata | reverse complement strand
AAACTTTTAATATTGCATATACATATGTCCAACAACATTGTCTACCAAACGTGACAAATAATTTACTGCTTTAAAACCGAAGATTTCAACAATAAGGAATTTCAGTGACTACAGAATAAATTGGGCTTCCACTGATTGGCTCATGAACGGTCTGTATTATAATTATAGCAGTGAACTATGCCAAATAGTGATCGCTCCTTGGCTGAGTGCACGGTCCCGCGCACAGCGGCGCACGTTGCGCATCTTCGCCGCGCCAGCGATTACCGCGGATATCTGCTCAATTAACGGCGTGTAATTAACAACGATCCAGCCGCTCTAGAGAAATTGATGCCCGCGCCAACGCTGAATCGCGTATCCCGGTATTAATTGGCCAATCCGGCGACGCGTCGACCGGCTCGCTCCTCCAGAGACTCAGCCGGAACGGAGCGCGGCCACGTGAGCTGTTTCGTTTTCGCGGAACGCGACCAATCGAATCCGATCGATCGGTGCCGCACGCGTTTGACGGCCAATTTGGTCCCGACGTTTCGCTAGTTTGCGTTCTCCGCGTGTCTTCCTCTTTTTATTTGTTCGCCGTTCCATTTATTCTCCTGTTTTTTCCCCGTGCTTAACCGATCAATTATTACACACGAGAGCTGCGCGTTTCCTCCGCTCGCAAACAGATTCCACACATCACGTTGGAAAAATCGAACGGGACGAGTGCACGCGTCGCGTCGAAATTGGTCGCAACTGTCAGGCACAGGTTCGGCCGAGCGAAATTGTTCGATGGTCGAGTATACCGGATAGTGTTAGCGAATGCTTTAACGACACACTTAACGTGACTAGCCTTAAGGATGGCTTACTAGGGGAATGAGGGCCAAGTAGTGAACAGAGCTGCGATGAAAGCTCCGAAACATTTATTTCTTTGGTTTAGTTTCCAATTAAGCTTAATCGTAATCAGTAGACTCCGGATCATTGTCCGAAATAAAAATTGCCGGCATCAATTGTAAGAAGCAGTAGCCTTTCTCTAACAAATTTCTTGAATCTTCCATCAGTTCTGTATTATTTCTATTCATTTTCATCACAAACGCATCAAATTCGTAGTCTAGTAATCACTTAGGGTTTCTAAGCAATTCTAAACACGATTATATAAAGCAATATTTACATAATTCAATGTGAACTCTGAAATCATGCACTGGTTTAACCTTTCAAACAGTCACGGCGAGCTAATTAGTTAATTATATTCACTGTTACCGTTCGAAAAATTCAGCAAAAGAGGCAAAATTACTTTAACTAATTACAAAATTTCGTGGATAAAAAATAGTGACAAAGTATTTTCATTTTTAATGGAATACACATTTAATTATATTTAATTATATTATATTTAATTATATTATATTTCAGGAATTCATTAAATGACGTAATAAAGTGCAAATAACTTGTAAGGTACAACAGCGCAAATAACACACATGTATGACGGTGTTTAATTTTGGCAATAATTAAAAGTTCAAGACAGAATTCCAATGTAGCTAAATGTTTGAACGTGATAAATACGCTTTACTCAACTTTTCCCATCGAAGTCGCAAGCAGTAAGTCCCTCCCCCGCGTTCTCGTGCAGCAAAAAAGGAAGTTATCAGGCCGTAAGTAATGCGCGATAATTCGCAGATAAGAGTGTCCCACCGCGCTCAAGAATCAGGTAATTCCGGATTGTCCAGGCCAGCTGAACTCGGTAAGTGGTCAATTAGCGAGGCGACACCGTCGGTGATCGCCGATCGGCCATTACCGGGGATGTTTCCCATCGCGTTCAATTCGCGAGCAGACCCGAACGGAGCCGAACTCGCCGATTAACCGGTGTCTCGATGAAAGATCATAATCGCCGGCGACGAAGTTGCAGGCGAGAGACGTTCGCGCGGCACGATTCGACGGAACGAGCGCCGTGAACCCGAACGCATCGTCTCTGCTCTGCTTCTCCGCTTCTCCGCTCGACCCCGCGCCCCTCAGGCTCCGCTTTATCGATTCAGCTGAACCCACTTTCTGGCCAACTTGTTCGTTCTTTTACGATCCGCCGCATAGATATGTCGCGTAATAGCGCGGCCAGCCTGCCGAGCGAGCGAAGAAATCGATCGGACGACAATCCAAGGCCTATTGGCGCCTTCACGAGTGCACAACCACTTCCTCCGGCCGAGGCGAAACTAGTAATCCGATTACCACATTAATAAAATTCCGCTTCTCGCCAGACTGTTAATTGCGCTCACGCCGCGATATGAATATTGGCAGAACATGCGATACCGCAATACTTTCCGCGGATCTGCCTCCGCATCGGGTGTCCGGTGAATCTTTCAGACTGTTAACAAGATGCCGGCGAACGCGGAACGGAACAAGGTAGCTATCTCTTTCTGACACTACCTGTTCTACACTGTATCTATACATCAACCAATGGAAATGCAAGTATTCAAGATCACAGACGCTTATATCATTTGTAGATTATAGAATAGGTTGTGATACAGGTTGAGTCATTTAACTATTTCACTTTAATTTTTCTTATAAACTAGACAACGGGGAAAAAATGATGACGTCTAAGTTAATCAATTTTCGACCGAAATGCCTTAATAATTTATCAAAGAAAATACAAGGATGCATCGATTTGCATAAAAATAATTATATGACTTAATTAAAAAATTCTTGATATTTTTTATTAGATAATCAAATCTTACGTTAACTGGTTGTGGCTACATATTTTTTTTAAATAATTTTGAAGACAGCAATGTTTTACAAAATAAGTTTCGATGCTCTTCCTAATATTTGTTCGGCGAACTCACTTAAAATTAATCTTCTGCTGAATTGTTTGAATATTCTATTGCTAAATATGATTATTCAGACATGTGATCACATCGTACACATAGTTTTGAATAGATGTGATGCAGCAACTTTTTCGAATCTCGTTCACTGACGTAACGATAAGCTTTTCTCTTATTTACTGTGAGTACCTATAAAGTTTGTTTGATACAAAAAGATTGATAACAATACTAGTAACGATGTAGACTGCAATTCGAACGAGATTATTGAAGGGAAAGGTCGAGTATGCAGCACTGAAATAGTTGACTGACGAACAAACTTACGGCGTTACTTACACTCGTTTATTCGTTAAGCTCTTTTGTGCATTGAATTGTTTTCAAGGTATTGTATATCTCTCGTTCGATGGAAGCCTGAAAGCATTCCTAACTGGTTCAATTTTAAGTAAAACAATATCTTTAGTACGTAAACTTGGTATATAGAGTTCATAAACAATGATGTTACCAAAACGTAATGTAAATTTATTACAGAAATTTTAATAATACCGCCATTAAGGAAACACTCTGTGCACTTTGAATCAAATTATTTTGTAAGATGTCCTAGTATGCAAATGCATCAGTTGTATTATCACTAAACCATGAATATTTATGCAAAGCATCTTGCTATTAAAACAGACGCAAATGAAATACAACTTTATTTCGTAGCCGTTTCTGTAATTTGAAATTCTGATGCAATTTAGCCAAATTTGATTAATTGTTGCTTTTTAAACCTTGCTAGGTCGGTAAGAATTCTTTATTCTTTTGCTTGTAATTGTGGTACTAACAACTGTTTATCTGGAACTCGTCTACTAATGATAAAAATGCGATCCAAATATCTGTGTTCATAAACATCACACGAAATGAAAACTGATTTAATTGTGCGAGAATATACACGACCCAATTTACTGTAGCAATTGACTTCGCAATCTTTTTACACTTCGTGGACTCTAACAGAATTTGGCTAACCTAGTTTGATACAAAAACTGTGTCAAACAATTCCTTCAATTGTAATGTGAATAGTATATCAATAGAAAAGGGCGTAGAAGTTTTCGAATATTTCAAGCAATTTTAACTTTAAATCCAAAATAGTTTTTCTTACCTGTAGTATTTCCATTACGCATATTTTGGACGTATGAAATTAAACCTTATCATTCATACAACAATTACACATTTGACAGATTTTTAAACATTAACAATCTTGATAACGTAAACATTATTCTAGAACGTGATATAACAATTTTTTTGTGATGCTTCAGGATTAGCACTCGGGTGCAAATGATTAATATTCTCTGGAAATTTTCACGTGGAACACATTTCAAGCATACCTAGCTCAATTTAATACGATCTACGTAAGTATTGTTGTGCAAATCAATAAAGAGTGAATCTGTAACTTCAACTAAATAGTCGTTCTACGATCCGAACGCTAATGTTGCTCTCATTAGTTCTAACAAGCGAGGCTCTACTTCGAATTTATTTTTCGGTGAGAACGCATTAGAGCACGGTTCATCGGACGTTCCGTGCGTAATGGTAGCAAACGCTGGTGCACATTATCTAACCGGAACGGTGGGTATATACGTTTGCTCGCCTCTAGTCCGCTCGGGACAACGAAAAACAGGGTTTAACCGTGTTAAACGACGAGGGCAGGCAGCAAGAAGTTCACCTGGTCGAGAAGGGCCGCGCGTAATGAGCAGGGCCGAGTCTCCACGGTTCAGAGCACGACTCTTCGTAGTCGTCGAAGTTTAATGATTACGGCAAGGAAACGAGCAGGGATCAAGCAGCGAGGCACTTGGCTGGTTAATTGAATATAAACGAATCTCGGCGTTGATCAATTCGTTCGAGCGAATAGCGCTGCCCTCGGCAATGAGACATGGCCGGGAGAGGATTTGTAATGTGCGGATCGGGGCGTGTTAGTTGAATCGGCGGTCGATTAGGGGCCCAAGAAAGGCGTCACGGATAAGACTGAAAGGTCCGCAAGGATGCAAGCCACGCGCACACATACATACTCACGAACACACTCGTCGGCGAACCTGATAAATCGTCGCTTACTCACTGGTTCCCTGGAAAAGGATCTTCTTCGTCTCCCTTATCAAGGGACATTATCTGCTGAGCGGTTTCGCTTGTTTCTCGCGGAAAGCAGAGGGCGTGACTGCGGTTATCGTTCGCGAACAACCGGTCCAATTATTGACATGGGAAAGGAGTCCCCGAACAACGGCGAAATGAAATCGCTTTGTCCTCGCCAATGAGCAGAATTTTCTCTACGGAATAATCGAGTCCGCATAATTGGCGGGTTCTTGACATTTGATATTATGAACCCATCATAATACGAGTTTACTGCGCGTGAGTATATTTGACAAATACCAGAGTTGGGCATTATTTCAATTGTTGCGAGTAAGTATTTCAGTCTCATCGTCTTCACGGACACAGGCTTCTGCGACATAGTTTTCACCGCAGTATTTCATCGACAACGACCTTAGCCATCAACAGTATGAACACGTTCCGTGCCACGTGGGTACCACGCTTACATGTTCATTCAATGCGCCAAAAAGGTATTTTATTAAAAGTTTAGAATTGAAGAATTAATTTCCACCAAAAAAATGGGACATAATAAACGTGTTTCATTGTTATATATACAATAATTAATAATTACATATAATATATAAATTTTTTAAGTATCAATTGGCAAGAATAAAGAGTCGAGTAGAAACAGTTCGGCACGGAACGTGTTAACTAATAATATTAAATGCAGGAATTGTATAAAATGTCTCGCGTTCGTAGACGAAATATGAAATATCCCAGAATTATTTAAATATTATATATTTTGTACCTGACCCCTTGTACCATAACAACGAGTCAGGCTCGTGATGAAGATTTCATACATGATCTACTAAATATGAACGTTATTTGTTCCTTCTCAATAAAAACGAAAATTTTATTCATCCATAAACAGGACTCAGGAATCTTTGTGGAACAAGGGTGAATTCCGATCCATCAGGGCGAGCGACTGGTTCGGAACAACTTTTAATCAAAATTTTCTCGCCGCATTCATTAAACGGTCCAAGTAACTCGATTACACGTGTTCACGGAGTAATTCGCGTGAAACTACTTAAAATTCGCCGTATAATAAGCAGGATTAGCAAAATGAAAATTCCGTTAGGGAGCCGAGGCCGAAAATTTCCGAGGGAGACGGTGATAACTTGGTCTGTGGATTATCGTCAGAAAATTCAGGCGTCATGTGATAGTATCGATAGCCCTGGAGACTGCTAATACGCTAGCGTTAATAAAATACAATGTTCAAACTACTCCGAGGTAATTGAATTTCCTCCCGTCCCTTCTACACCCGGCCCTCAAAGGACGGAGAGGGAGAAAACAGCTGGAAGAACGAAAGGAGAAGAGGGAGGGAAATCGGAATAATCATGCCCATAATAATAATTAACGCTGCATGAGGCGATTTCAAAAGCGTATTGATCTGTTACGACCGCTTTACTGGTTGACATTATAAAATCTATGCAGCCATGAATTATCGATGGACATTTGCTTGATGAATACGAGACCAATATAATGGAATATAATGGAACGAATGAAGAGTGAGCTGAGGCTACAAACAACAATGAAATATAATTAAGAAGAATTCACGTATGAATTCGCTTTGTGTGAATCCGATCTCCAAATATTCAATAATAATACGAGGCGAAACGCGATGAAGCATAAACGCGATGATAACATTCTTATTAATTTTACAATTACTAAATTGATTTAGGAATCTGTTTCGTTACATACGCCTGCAAGAAATATTGAGCTTTCTATTGCACGGTGAACAAAAAATGTTCCCATCGACGCGTCGGAAGAAAATGGCGTATCAACGTCACTCAGAACGTTTTTGGACATAAACCATCGAATCGTGATCGACACTCCTCCATCAATCAATTAATCCCATAACGAAATCGTGAAAGCGCCGCACAGAGACTGCGTCAATATCACCCGCTTTTAGAGCGTTCCAAACAGAAAAAAAATAATGAAGCTTCGTTACCGTTTCAAAGCGAACGGCCATTGTCGTTCGTCTCCTCCAAAATTATCCGGCGCGGCTCTGCGTGGGTGGCAGTTTCCAGCTGATTAACGACCTTCCTGCGATATTACATCGAAAAGGCCAATTCACGGCAATTGATCGATTTACCCGAACGTGTTTGGGCACGCGAGGAACGATAAGCTCGACTTTCTAAGGCGGCTTCGGCCAACCTACACATTTACACGTACTGGGCGCGCCCGAAAACGAAGTACTATGATTACTCGTAAACAGACAAGAAAAAAGCATTCGGTAAAATCGTAGGCTAAAGGTGCTTAATACGAGACCATTTCTTTTTTAGAAATCGTAGTATTCGATTTAAAACAGTTTTATTAAAAGTAGATATACGTTTACAAGCTGAAGCGTGTACAGTAAATTATCTCCAATTGTTCCGCAGCTTATAAACAAATATGGATAATTTGGGAAGAGGGGATACGATTATTTGAGTTTTGCCGATTGTCAACAACTATAAAAACGAACGAGACTCGAATAATCGTATTCTGTTTACAAGCTGATGGACAAGTGGAGAAAATTTACTGTATTCTTTTACGATCTATTGGAAAATAGAGAAAATATCTATAACAGATTCAAAAATGGGTTCTTAATATGGGACCCAGTTCTGCTTTCTCAGGAAATTGATTATTTTTGCCCTTTTTTGTCACACATTAGGCGTATAAAATTTGTTTCTTCAGTACCACTGTTTTCGTGATTGCATCTGCACCGCTTTATACATTGTTCGACATTACGTCTTAAGGATAAAGACCTGAGCAAAAGAAACATTTTGCACCATAATTTCCTTTCTGATCACCTTCATCATTTAGAATAATCATTTCTTCAGCATCTGCTGAACCATCAGTTTCTATACGTTATTTATTGCAATTTCTTGGAATTGTCTTTTTGGGTTTACCATTACAATAAGAACTTCCAACGGTCTCGTATTTGCAACCAATAATATGTCAAATACTAAGGAAGTTTGTGAATAACTCTTGAATCCTTAATGATATATATCTTGTAGATCATAAACTTCGTTGCGTGCACAATACAATTGTATTCATGAAAATAATTATACACTTATCATTTCAACCATATAGATATGCAATTGACACATATACCAACCTGTAAGTAATGCCTTTTTCCTTTCTGCTGATTCGATCTTTTTAAATGTAAATGACATTTGTAAAAAATAAAAGATGGCAAGAGAATATAAAGAAAAAGAGAGAATAAACAGAATAGAAAGACATGAAAAGGGAAAAGTAGGAATAACCTATCGTTTCGATGGTTCATGTTTATTTTCACTGTGTGCACGCAATTATTTAAATTTTTACTGCAATTTGGTTTAATCAATAGTTTCTTTTAAATACTATCGGTTGTAACACATTCTCCATTTTTTGATAATAATTCAAAGATCACTTGTTACAAGTCGAAAATACCGTGGGTAAATCATGTTACGTAACTAACTTTCTTGTTCCAAACACAATTGATTTTGCGTCATCGTAATCCAAAGTAAAATTGTTATTTCGACCCCGGTCTCCTCTATGCGGAAAATGAAACCACCGATAAAGGAACAAAATACAAAAAACAAAAAAAGAAAAGCAGCTTTCGTGATTGTTTTCACCGCAGAAAATCTCAGGAAGCTCTCGGTCGAGTCGTTAGGGAAAAACCGACGGTCGATCGATTGCCCGGAAAGGAAACGGAACTATCGGCGTGTATCGCGGATTAATCAGGATCCGTTGGGTATTTATTATCGACCACTATGCTGGCGCAAGAGGTTTCGAGGTCGGAATAAATGCTCTCGATGCGCGGGGTAGCTCCGTGATATCTTAAGTACCCCGGCACAGATACCGGAGCCGATGGTAAGACGGCTGAACAGTGCCATTTATATCGTCACAGCCGGAAGGAAGTAAAAAGCGGGACGGTTAAACGGTTGCCATTTATCGTGCCACGGAACGGGAATGGTTACTTCGCCAAGGAATACTTTAAACAATCCGGGGAAACCGAGGCATCGCCATCGGCGCGCGCGGCCACTTTTTCCAGGCCGAGTTTCCGGTAATTGCGACCGACACCTAGCAACTTTCCCGCGACGTCGTTATTTTCACCGAATACCCCCCCCCCCTCTCTCTCTCTCTCTCTCTCTCACGGTTTACGGACTTTATCGATGATCGCAATTGAGTCACGGCAGCGGGACCCTGCCACTACGACCAACTTTGAAACAATTTATAACGTGTAACGACGGAGAGAGGTAAACATGGTTGCGAAGGCTAGAGGCTAGTTGGATCTGTTGCAGGATATTCTTTGAGAATTTCACCGGAGAATCGAGTAATAGTGTTTCGTTTACCACCCGCATCGCGTTATCTGCAGGCTCGCGGTTCATCGACTAATCACTGCGGTCGATGCTCGATTAAATCAAAATCATTATCAGCAAAATAATTTGGTATTCGATGAAATGGGGTCGTGTTTCAACGGCTGCTGTCAATAACAGTATTTCCTTGTCAGGATCTACGTTGCTGTTCAAAGTTATTTATTTATTATTATTTATTAGTTGTTTTGGTTCGAGTTAGGAAACAATGTTAGTGGAGATAGATGAATGGTTTTAAAGGGAGCATAATGTGAAATAAATAGTTCTCGTGTAGGTGGACGTATAAAGGTCATGTAAAGATCATCGACGTATTTCTAAATGGATACTTACATTTTTGTTCGCATATATCAAATCCTTTCTTTATTCTGCGTAAAAAAATGTTAGGGTAATATTGTCGAAAAATGTACAATTTAAAAATATTTCAAATGCAATGAAACGAACTCGCTCGATAAATAAATCTGTCTTGTTGTCTACAAGTAGTAAGAACGTATTGTAAAACTGGTGTTGCATCAGTTTCTTGTTACACCAATATTAACTGATAATGTTAATATTTCGTCTTGTGATTCGTTAAAAATTTGCTCTATAGTAAGAGTTTCAATTCAAAAGAATCGCTATTAAATTCTATTTGGTATCTCTACCTTGAGTCCAGCACACTATGAAGCATGAGGTTGACCGACGGCAATATTTTCCGCTGGTTACGCTATCGTAAACAAAAACTCAAAGTATTTATATACTTCTTATGTTTACACTCGGTCGACGATGCACAGAGATCGTTGAATATGTATGCTTGAAAGTTTGTGTCGATCAATGTTGGTTGCGGATAAACGTTGGTATCTATGAAACTTGGTTTCAGCGAATCCTTGTGGGTGGAAAACAAATTTTGCAGATGTCACGCGAATTTCTGTGGTCTATAGTACCAGAAATAGACGTTAACGAGAAAATATTTCGCTACTAACTTTCACAAAGAATTGCTCATTGTCGGTTGCGTCGTCGATGAAAAGACAACCCGTACGTAACGAGAGCATCGATCAACGTTGATTTAAGATTCGACACTTTTCGAGATTTCGAGAACTAAAAGGAATCACGGGATGAATTGAAGCTGCCATTCTTTTCGAAGCAGTCAGAAGTTCGGGCCCCTAATATACAGCGTACATATCGATAACAATCTGTGACATTGTTATTGATGCGTTCCAATAAAGGGAAAGTCGATCCGGCATGATCAATGGGATCTTTATTCACGAAGAGCTGCAAAATAAAGTTAATTCACCGTGACAGCTTCGGTCATTCATAAAACAGGAGTGAAGCGAACAAAATGGAGTAGAACTCCGCGGCGCTGCTGTATGGATACATTTTTCTGTTTTTCGTCTCTGTCGTAGTAAGAGCTGAATTGTGTTTTACCTGTGACTTTACTAGCGAACCGCTTCGAACGGCCATACGATTTTATTCTGCTGATCATTTTATACTCTCACGCGCAGGGCACACTCTTTTTAAACATTGATGGATATTTGCGCGCGGAATAATAAATTCTCTCGTTTCACTGGATTAACCGTGTCATGGATATATTGGCGTTAGTTCGGAGCTACGTAACGCCATTAATGAATTCGGTTTGTCCTATTCGATAATGCTGCAATCCATTAATTATTTACGTAGTGTTACGTTTTCATATTCGACGAAGACAACCGATTGTCAAATCTGTACTGAATTATTTAATTCGACCAATTCCTATGGATTAATTACAGGGAATTATAGTCTTTCGTTTCGTATCATTCATCGATTTATCACGATTGTAAATTAATCAAATAAAGTATTCTTCCCCGACTTTAATCGTCCATTAAGGTTCTATAAATTTTGTGAAACAAATTTGATTTGTTAAATATTTAATTTTGCATTACAGAAGAAAACTTATGTGTTTGTTAAATCGATTGTCTGGTGTACAGATGATAAGAGTTGACGACGAGCATTTTATCGATTTTATGAAATAATACCCATTGCGTACTCGTTTATCGCATTAAGGGCTGCTTAATCCCTTAAATGCATTAAATAAATTGACCAATTAATCTCTGGCCGTTTATCGTTCATCTAAGAGATGTTACAAGAGGCACAGTGAAATTATCAGAGACATTGGCGGCCATGTCCCATCCGTACATCATAATTACACCGTCAGTATTGACCATCGGGTGCAGCGTCGCGGATTAAGTCCCCGCGCGGCTAGTCACCGGCAAGTTAATAATCTAATACACTGGAAATGGTTAATTGCGAATGGGTCACTCTGTGTCGCGATTACAGTGTTCTGCAGCGCGCAAATTTAATGGGTATTACACGGTCGTTGGCAGCATCGCGATGCATCGGCGGGGTCGGTTGGTTTCAATAACGTTTTGTTTTCGATCGATCGTATCGAGAAGCCGATCACGACGACGCGACGCCGACGGAGGAATCCCGAGTGCACTACACACCGACAAAAACAATTTGTTCTTCGGTTTACGATTAATTCAACGTTGCGACACTCTTCGGGCCACCGCCCCCGCGTTCCGCTCGCTCAAACTACCCGAGGAGGGAACTATACCGCGGCTATTTTACATTCTGTATTTCCCGGTTCGTTATTTATGCAAACCGCCGGAATATACGATGAGAAAATGTATGTTTATGCAAATCGCGCATACAAACATTTATTTATGTTTCGAGGGTACCCTTAACCTTTAACCAGCTTGTTATTCGCCGCCACCGACTGTCCTCGTCTCGCGTTCCCCGGTGTGCCCTGAAACACGAATTACTAACAGGATTCCAGGGAATTATTCGCACGGCGAACCGACTTTCTCGGAAAAATTACAACGGAAAACACTACGCGCTGGGAGGATTAGCGATACGTTAAACAGCGATGACGAAAAATATTAAATAGCCCGGGAAATTGAAGCTAACGTGCTACAAGCGGACGCACGGACGCGAGAGCATCGCTCAATCCGCTGGCCATCGTCCGGGAAAATCGCTAATGTGTACACAATATAACGTTATCGTCGGTGAATCGTAATCCGAATCATGTAAAATAACCGATGTGATTTTCAAGTTTTGCAGACGCCGAGCTGTTCGAAATTATCATTTCCATCACGATGGTTTGTATTCGATAGCGGGTTTGAGTTTCTGCAATAATTTATCATAATATTCAAATACTATTCTGATGCCGTGACTGATCACTTCTTACGATATCTTTTATAAATATTGTTCTTTAAGTTGTTCGAAAAATATTTTGAAAATGCCTGTCCAAAGTCTTACAGTAAAGTAATAATTTATCAACTACAGAATCTAGAATGCCGATTAAAGAAGTTTATAGAATGTTGCTTATAAAGAGTTTTTATTAGATATCGTAAACTTGAAATTTTATTTACCTAAAGCCTTTATTTAAAGTTACTTTATTTACCTAAGTATACGATCGTTTGGATGTTTCAAATATATTGCGTAAAACGTTTTGATGTTGCTTCAACTTTAAGAAGTGATTAATCAACATAAAATGTTCTGCCGCTAACAAAAATATACATTATTGACTACAAGTGGCACTTGTATATACATTATAAAAGAAAGGGTTAATAGGATTTTCAACGATTAAACTGTATGTAAAAGAGGCTCTTTAACTTTCTTTTAATCGCCTCTATCATCGCAGTTGAACAAGTTTCCGATCTGACAAACAGATCTCTACGATTTTACTTGTTGAATACTTTAAACAATTAGTTGTTAAATGAATTTAAATCTGTTTGGAATTTTTGTTGTTAGCGCGACAGTCCGAAAACAAATTTCCTAAAATCCCTTTTCAATCTGCAAGGCCATTATCCGTACTCGTTAGCCTCCGTTTAGTGCTCGCAACGTTGGTAGCAGAGTGGCACCGATCGGATGCGATCAGGTAAAATCTTTTCCATATTTTCCAGCAGAGTGCTCCTTCACGTGCTCATCGTTTCAATTGCAAGCTTGCGATTCGCGAGCTATTCCACTGCACGGTTCCCGACGATAAAGCGGGTTTCTCGTGGTTGGAGGATCCTCGTGTCTAACTCGCAATTAGCGACTTCTAATGACGCCGGGGAGGCCACAGCGCGCGTAACCGTTTCTCAGCGACCTTCACCACGGAAAACCGGGGAAAAGGGAAAAACGTGGAATGAGAAAAGCGAGGGGCCGCAGCGTCGCGCGTATAATGATCATTTCTTTTGATTTCATTTAATTATTACTGTCTCGCTCGCCGCGGCAAACCGGGAAGTGCGAGAAAGAGGTCGAAGTAACGGGCGGGCGCCGTCATCGATCACAGTTCCACGATCGAGAACGTTCACGCGTTCATTTGTTTCTATTTAGGGGCCACGGGAAACGGTGAAAAAACAACGCTGACGAAACGTTCGACGAGCGAAACTTTCGACGAGCGAAACGAAAAGCGAGGGAAAAGGACGGGGAAGAAAAACGCGGTCACTGAGCGGACGCGGTCAGAAAAAGCCGCGACGAGCTGTCGTTGGCCACGTTAATTAAAATAATGCTTACGAGATAATTAATTTGCGGCCAGGCGAAGTGATGGACGAGCACATGGTCGTGGGATGGTCGCGTACCGCGAACATGCCCGGTAATGGTAATATAACGCGGAACCGTGAGAATATTCGGTATTCCTAAATTAATCGATTGCATTTAATTGTTTCGTCCGTCGAAACGCCACTGACGTTACCGAGCAACATGTCCTCCAGCGTTGGAAACAATTTTTCCCAACAGCTATAAAAAAGAAACATCGAATATCGACGATCTTTAACGCAAAGGAAGACCATTTCTGAAATTTTTGACTAGATGACAAGATCAAATAACTCATAAAAATATTCGTTATACGAAGAAATGTCTCAGAAGTCACATGGTTTGTTTTGGAACATATAGTACTGTAACTGGCTTACGTTACTTTGCTTTTTTTATCAAGATATGATAACCACCATCTGCATGAAAAAACTGTTGCACCAAATAGGCAAAAGTATATTTCTCAATATGATAACGCAGCTGTGCCCATTACAAGAATAACACGAGCTTATTCCAAAGATAAAGGTATATAAATTTTACCGTGGCCAGCAAGATCGCTGGTTTTCAATATTATTGAAAACTGTTGGGGAATACTATCTAACGAAGTATACTCAAGAGGAAAGCAGTTGAACACCATAGAAAAATTAAAAAGGTGTGTTAAGGATGTCTAGACGAATTTGAAACAAAACACAATTTAAAAAACTGTACAAATCTCTACCACGAAGAATGTTGAAAGTAGTAAAAAGAAAGGGTGGGTTGATTTTTAAAAAAAGAATTTTTTAAAAAAGAATTCTATGGGTTGATTTTTACGGAAAACAAAATCTCCCTTATAGTTTCGTCGCGCTAGTTTTCCCTATAAACTGTTACCACTACTGTAAAACAACGCGAATACTGGTCAATCTTTTACATGTAAAAAGAACGCATATTTTGTACATGTAAAATGAAAGAGGGTAGGAGAAGACGCCAGTGGAGCGAGACGGTGACGGGAATTAGGAGGCGCCATTTGTTTAGAACCGGCCAGGTTCGAGTTCCTCGTTTCCTGGAAATTGCGGCTGGAAATTTCTGCCAATAAGGAAAACGCGTTTATCCTACTTCAGAAATCCATGGATGTCTTATAGTTTTATAACGGTATGTAATTACTGAGATATTAATCAAATAATTACCAATGCTGACAGTCGCTCGTGCATAAAGTCATCTTACCACGTTGTGCTATCAGTCACGTTGATAAACGGTCTTTTCTAATACAATATAATTTATTTTCGTCAATATTTGAATGCTAATATTAGGTGATGAAACTATTTGTTCAAACTCAAACGTTAATGTCTGCATTGATGAATTAGATATATCGAATCAACATCGAAAATATCGAAATGCGAGAGAATGGAAAGAAAAATAACCTCATGAACATTAACTTCTTAGTCTTTGACTTGATGTTAATGAATTTAGTTTGTTTTGGCGTACCGAACAAACTCCCATTTGTTAAAAAACACATCCAGCATTACTGCAGCTTTAAACGGAGTGTAGATGGAATATTGATTGACCGCGATACGTCACTGATCGGAACCGATTTAATTATCGAATTAAATTAATTAATGTTAATTTTATTCGCCGAGAGGTTGTCACCCTTTCATTACCGTAATTCACTGTTCGCAAAAATCGTTGTGGTTGTCGCGACGTATGTATATTAAACACACGTGTATTATTATCCAAACGTTTAGGTGTTGAAACATTTATGCAAATATATTTGTCGATGGATTTAAAAACATTGCAACACGAAACAGTGGAATTAATCATATCGTGCGGCTTTGCGAATATTCGTCGTGCAACACAGAGGCAAAATCGATATAAATGTGCAGTATTCATCGATACGCGCTTAATTAATAAAACAATATATATATCTTCATAAAAAATCCTCATTAAACGTCCCGAAAATTCAACCTTTTTTCAGTATTTTGTTGTTTCTTGTATAAACATGACGCAAACTCGCACTAAGAGAAGGTAAACTTTAAACAGCGTTAAACGACTTTGAACGTCCCTCAAAGATTGAAGTATTTCGGTCTACGAATTGGCATTGAAATGCACTATCTGCTTACATAAAAAAAAATATACAGTTCCATTACAAAAATTCAAGGTAACCTTGAAATCTCGGAAGCACGTCCATCTAGCAAGAATTTGCGATCATTATGGGATGTCCCCCTCGAAACAGGGTAAGTTTCATTTGAAACATTTTTTGCAACGAACTATAGTTCGGGAGATAATTGAGTGCGTAGCTTCAAATGGGACACCCTGTATGTAAATTTTATGTCACCAGAAGATTACAGCATTCTGACTTTGAATAGATTCTCTTGAGAAGAATATTTCTAATAAAATTAGCTTCCGCGTTGCGTCCACCAAATTTCTTTTCAATATTCGATGCTTCTAATGAAATAAAATTCTGCACATAAAAAATTTGTATTCTTGTTAAGAGCAAAGGCTAGTGGTTAACGTATGTGTTTCCATTTACGTAAATTGCGACGCTTTTGCGACCTCCTAATGAGATCAGAGTTATTATTTTATTTTTCTAAATTCAGCCAGCTTTTACTACGAAATAGATTTTTTTGATATTTTCGATTGCTACCTTAAAATTTTTGGGAATAAATGATATCTGACGGGAATGTCAAATAATCAGACTTCTTGTGTCATCAATTTGTCTAATCAGCACAGTGCACAAGCATCAGAAGGGTTAACTAATTGTAAAAAAAGCTACTGTTCGAATCTATTAACTTTAGTTAACTCGTATTAACGAACCGTTTGTTAGATCGTTCCATTGGTTCAATTAATTTCCACCATTTGTGCGGCCGCCACTGAATTTTCCTATGAATTTACCGATACCTTTCACCTAAAAGTTCAGTAGTTCGATCACAAGAACATGGCGCCGAAGGAACGATGGAATCCTCCCAAGAACCGGGCATGAATAAGGAATATTGGTCTCCGATTTGCGGCCTGTGTACACGCTAAAAACCGTACTCCAAACCCTTAGAAACTCCGATAGCCCCTTAACTTGCCGAGGCACACAGCATGAGAGACAGTGGCGTTAATAGGTTTCTGGGTGACTCGTTGCCTCGCGAATCGGCCGGACGATGATTGCATTTCGAGGAAATCAAACCGTCCGTAGGAAAGTTTCCCACTTCGAAGCGGAATCGAGTCACTCCGGCAGCAGGCTAGCGACGTTCAATGACTTTTACCTCCTCTCGCGAAGGACTTGGGGTCTCGATTTATAAGTTCGTACTCCGCCAAGATATTTGCATCCCGGCCCGATGCGAACGCCTGAAAGCTTCCCTGAATTTCTTCCAATTTATGCAACTCCGACGGAGTTCATGCGTACGGAAAAGAGCCGAAACGCAGCGCCGCCGCGATGTTTTACAGCTGACCAATTGCTCGCTGAATGTCGTTATTTTCTTATCAACAGAAACTGCTCGCGACAATTCAGCTGTCTAGTACAAAAATGGTATCAGCCGAATTAGACTATTGGATAATGGAGCAAATGTCCTGTTGCAGGGACATGAGAAGGGTAGCCGTGGATTCAAACAACCATCGACTGCTTCAAATATAGTCAAACGGTCTAAATGATTGCATGTGACGCGCATGTCGTGTGCCACAGAGAGAAAGAAATTTCTTGAAACTGTGGTGTCGGTTACCTTGTTCGGGACATGGATCGCGACAGGTTGACGAAGTGAGGTTGTATTACCAAACTCCGGGAAAGCAATTACTTTATTTAAAATTGGAAGATTCGGTATGTATCTACAAGGAGACTTTGGCTGCACGTATAGATACGATGAAAATGTCGGTGGTCGAAAAGGTCTGATTTTGTGCAGTCGCACAAGCTTTTAGGAAAACTCGAATGTGGGTGTGGTAAAGTCAGTGGAGATGGAAGAAAGTCGGAGTGGGAATGGCGAAAATACATAAAGAACTATGTCTTAATAAACTGCTTGCAACAAATGATTTGTTTAATATAGGAATGGTGGCATTCAAACAAACTGATATTAAAGAATGGTTTATCTCCTCCACATAATCCTTTGTAACTTCTGAGGCTTTAAAATTATCTAGAGAAAAGGGCGAGCTTTCGAGGTGCGCTGTCAAACCAAATATGCAAAAATTTATTTAAATTACTTTTGTGTTAAACGGCTGAAATAATTATTGTAAACTTGAAGATACATTAAACGGCTCAAATAATTGTTTAAAGCTTGAGGATGTAGACATGGTCGCGAGATTCGATGAATAGGTGAAAACAGAACTCAACGAAGTGTTGCAACTTCTAATGTAAAACGGATGCAATGGTGGATGAGGATAGGCTGTCGTCATATCAATGTCCGCGAGGGTCTGGTCAGTGATAGTCTTATTCTACTGAATCGTTGTTTGAGATCTTCCACTCGTTGCTGGCGCAATTATTCTTATGATTTTATTTATGTCAACTAACATCCAAATGTCTGCAACATTTCGAAAGCTGTAAGATCGTACTAAAACTACAATTATATAATTCAATCATATGCAAGAAATTTCAAATCATAAAGAAACTTTAATTCTCAATGAAAGATTCCCCGAAGCTCTGATTAAAACCTGTTTACGTATTAAATTTGTGGCTTTAACAACACGAACCAGACCTTTCGATAGAGGCGGTCGTAAATTAATCTTTAAGAATCGGCGTCGATTGATGCCGTGGCGCTGCTTTGATGTCTTTACATGCGGTGTTAATCTACAACTGCATCAAACAGAGACGTCCATTCAAAGTGTTAAATGAAATACAGTATTAAGCCTGCTTAAACCTGTGATAGTGAAGAGTTGTAACTATTTTTCACAACAATGCTACTGTTTCAGATAATATCCGAGGTTACTAGAAGTAAAATCGTCTACACAGTTATATAAACATTTTCTCCTATCATTATTCACTTCCAAGAACAGTGTTATTATTGCAAGGCTTAATAGGTTCTCGTTCATGCTCCGACGGTGCCTTGAATGGCCAGAACCTTTCGCTCCCATGATCCTCTCTCACCGCTCACTCTATTATTACAGATGCCAAATTGTGCTTTACTTAATTGACAAGATAAGTGGCTCGCAACAAGAAAACGCAGCGCACGGAAACAGTCATTAAACGTTCAAACACCTAAGGTGTTTACCGCGAGGAAATTACGAAAAGAAACACACCAAGGAAAATGATCCCTTTCCGGCGCGCGAACCACCGCCATTCACCTGGGCTATCGATCTCAATATCTTTCCAGGGACGACGGTTTTTTCCGCAGGCCATCATCACTCTTTCATTGCAATTTATCGTATTGTGGAAAACTAATTCCACCGACCGGACCAACTCCTCGACCACCCACTGTCCCTCCAAACGAAATCGAGTTCCGTCGATGGGCGCAGTATTCCGCGCTCGTAATTCCATTACCAGCGACAGTGACGAACTGCGCTATTCCCGGGCTACCTTCGCCGGCGGCGGCGGCGCCAAAAATTAATTTTATTTCATCGAGCGAGAAACCACCTGTTACACGGCCACGTCTGATGTGGCGGACACCGGCGTCTAATGTGGCGCGCGAAATATTTTGTTTCGCGGCCATGTACGGCGTGCACGGTCGGGCTCGCCAAAAACGTCTGTATTAACGGCGAGTTGCGCCGGTTGTTAACCCCTCGACAAGCTTCGATTTAATTTCGTCGGCGCGGCTCAGCGAGGGCCGCGTCAAAGTCGCAATTAAATCGCGATCAAGCAGCTGCCGGGGTCGAACGGTAAGTAAAAACAAACGTCGACTCACGCCCTACCGCGCTACCCTCGGGGCCACCTCGATGACAACCCCTTCGACTCGACTGCGGCTTTAATGTATCCGCGGCTACGACACGCCTTCTCCCAAGAGACTTCCGGCGATTTTTTATTTCCGCCGTTAAACGAGATACACCGGCGCGCCGCAGACGTTCACGACGACTCCCGAGCTTCCGGTCGCGGCCTGATTTATCGACGGGAATTCCGCGATAGCTGCGCCGCGCCGAGGCTTGTCGTCGCAGAAGAATAACAGCCCGAGGAATTGGAAAAGGCGACGGGCGTTCGTTCCTGCTCGTTCCTGTTCGCGCCTGCCGTCGCGCCGCGCGAGATATATCGCGAATCTCCGCCGTTCGCAATACGGCGCACTTACGAAGCCGGAAATCGGTCGCAGCCTATCGCGAAAACTGGCGAATATTAAATCCGGTACTCACAGTTCGGAACCGAGTAGTCGGTCCTGAAATAGCTAAATAATTTTCGGAGCTCGGTAAAAGTAAGCGGGCACTGAGGGCACAGTCAACACTCCTGTAACACGCTACTTTGACAACATAGTTTCGATGTGTTACCGCCTTGTATATTGCAAGTTCGTGTCCTAAAGTTAGCGCGGTCATAAGTTCCACTTCCCTCGCTTGCGATGATATTAACACATGAACGACGGGGTATGTTTGTTAAAAGTTTTCTATACAACGGGTGATTTTAATAATACAGAATCCCCTCAACATGTGCATATTAAACATGTGATAAGTATTTTTGTAATTAATATATTTCATTAAAATTTTTAAGAGTTATGCGTATTCAACTGTTTAAAAAAGCTCTAATAAATATATGTTATAATGCGTAGAATAAGATGTGATTTCTTTGCTAACACTAGAAATACCAACGCAGTCAAAATGACTGATTTCCGATTTTTGCTTTTACAATTCCCGATATTAATAAAATGTTTCTATGAGAATGTTTTCGATAAACTTCTTTATTCAAGCATACACACTCAGGTCGAAAAGTATGTTAATACTTTTTCGAACGGAATAACATTTTGCAATTGATTAAGATAATTAAACAAAACTATAACAAATGACGTTTTCTCAGTTTATTTGTCCGAGCCTGTAACAAAAATTTAAAAAGATCATTCTGTACATCGTGTTCATCTTTTTCCATTCCAAATTAATCTTTTCGTTGAGTCTATTCAGTTTTTATCATATAAGATTTATCCTTTTGCAGGTATTATTCATCCTTTTTCAAATGGAAGTCACGTGCTTGTTTTCCTTTTAAATGGTACGCAGCGTACGAATTCTGAATCACTTTTAATCAAGCGATACAGTGGTATAAGTGAAAGCTTCGGTAATAACAGAACATTGATGAAACGATAACATACAGCTTTGATCTGATCGTGTTGCCTGAAAACATTGAGCATACACATAACCAAAATAACTTTCATGAACAAATATTTTCACTCAATGAATTCCAACAAAAACGTCTTTACAATTATAATAATTCTAAAATACAAATTTTGATGTTTCGTCGGTGTTTAAAACTTACGAATAACAAACTTTGAGTATTATAAATCTGCTTTCAATCTTGAGCCAGTAATGTTTCGTTTCGATTAGTAAAGTGGTAGCCTGTTTCACACGAGCCTGCTTGTATCGCTATATCGCATACGCGTATTCCGACATACCTATTCTCGCGTGAAACGGCTCGTACCGTATAAATACATAAGCACCTTTGTTCGTTTACTGCATATCTTGTCTGAAAATGACTGAAAATTAAATAAAATTAAAGAACATTGATAAACATATTGTATGGTATTGTATCTTTATATACATATTTTTATTATTATTATCACTGTTAAATTTGATTTACACAAATATCCATGAGACAAGTACAATTTTAACAAACAATCGAAAGTAACTTATTTTCATCAGGGATTGGGCGACAAATCAATTCATCATCGGAAAATATTATATAAAGGAGGCAGAAAGAAAAGTATTTTTCGAGAAATATCCGGACCATGATCGAATCGATGGTGCAAATATTTGCGGATGTAGTGGAGCCGTAGCATGTCCTTATTCTAATTCTCCAGGAATCAAAGCTTCCGACGCAGCATCCGCTGGAGCGGCGGAGTGTCGAAGATACCTACCGCCTGTGAAAGATAACAAACGTGGCACCGTGACAACATCTCCCGAAACGATCCTATTAACCGGTAATGGAGAAGCAAAATTCCATGCCGATCGATCTGTACGCTCTTGCGAGTGATTCTCGAACGACCGGTGGCAAGGCTGTCCGGGGAAACGTTACAGACGTTCCCCGCTTCAGCGAAGCACGAAGCGAGTCGGAGAATTATGTGGGCCGACTTTGTTCGATGACTTTCGGCTTCCCATCGACGCCCTGATTTATTGCATTACACCCAACACTGACACTTACACTGGCACACAGGCCGCTGCCAGCAACCGAGGGGCGAATTTTATTTACTTTTACCGAATCGATCGACTACGAGAGATAGAGGCGGCAAGAGAAAAACCGTGTAAGAGTCGGAAAGAGAGAAACAAAGTGGTCCGAAAGGGAGCAAAGGAGAGGGTGAATAGTCGGCTACTCTGGCAGGACGAGCCAACGAGTTACGTGGCCTAGCTGCCCGGCCGGTCCTTCGTTCCTGCCGACGTTATATCATCGTCTGGTTCCTCGAAGGCCATGAATTCACGCCGACAAATCGGCCCAAAGATCGGTACACGATTCTCTCTCTCTCTCTCTCTCTCTCTCTCTCTCGGACGCGCGCGGCGTTTCACGGTTCGCTGCGCCACGCCGTCTCCACGCCGAATTACTATAATATAATGTTCAGCGGAGCGCTCGCTCATCTTTCTCAATGTTTTCGACAGGCCCGTCGATCCGGCTTCTCTACGTCGTCTCTATTTATTTTCACCCTCGTCGCGCTCGAAATATCCGGCGACGGGCTCGCGATAACTCGAACGCAGAAATTCGATCGGCGAGCACCGGAACGAGACAAGCATTTTTACCGGGTCTCGTTCTCAGCTCAGTTGCCACGCCTCGCCGGAAATTTCGCGAGACCTGGAAAGCCTTTCAAGTTTGCGCAAGGAGCCCTCTTCATATCGTCCGGCCGACGGAATCAAACCGAGGAGAGAATCCGAGCGACGAAACGGACGACGAACTGCCGGCAGTCGACGAAAACTTGGGCAAGATAATATTTGGCGAAATTCGATGGCTGCGTGGGAGGAGCCGAACGAAACTGAACCGAGGAAGACTGAGACTACGGTTACGGATATGGGGGATTTTACGATTTCGGAAAATAGGAAGAACGATTCCAAGTTTGCGTCGCTCCTCCGACTTTCTTCAACCATCGATTTCGGTCGTTCTGACTTCCACCGATCCCCCGCTTTCGAACTTAATTGCGTTTCTTGAAAAACTCAATCTCCAAACAGTGCGATAAGTTACTTCCTGTTACTCGGAACTCTATGGTGCTATATATAAACCGTCGAACTGTTCCTGTAAATAAGAAATTTGGTAATCCTTGTTGGAACTGGGGAAATAGTTTTTTCAAACAATGGTCTATAAATATTTTTATCTCCTCATGTAATACAGAATTTGGCAAACAAATTTTTTTAATAGTACTTATATATGAAAATGACATTTCAAATATATTTAAATACTACTTTTATATCCATATGTAACTACTATTTCAAAGAAGTTTATTTATCAAATTTTGTATTACATGAGAAGAAGCTCCGCTCATTCTCTCAATCATACATCAATTTTGTTTATAAGGACTGGGAGAAAATGTGTCGTCGTTCGGCCAGGATAGCTTAATTGGTTAAAGCAGTCGCCCGGCAAGCGAAAGATCCGAGTTCGAATCCCGCTCTCCCAATCTTATCCGATCGGTCGACTCATTTCCCCCTACAAAACAAAAAACTATAGAGGTATGCGGGATCCCGAAAGTTTCCCGGATCTCAAAGCTCGGTACGAGACAGGAAGATGCCAACTGAGATGGTATGGGATTCTGAAAAATTCGCGATTCCCGAAAACGTCCACGATTTTCGAAGCGTTTTAAAAAAATCCCGAATATTTTCAGGAATCTCGAAATTTCTCAGGAATATCAAACTTTCTCAAGAATCCCGAAAGTTTTAAGATTCTTTCCCGATCCCGGAAATCATTCCCGTTCCCGTCTCGACCTGCTTCCCACACCAGTACAACAAACACGGTAATTGTAAAGTAAATAACGAGCTACAGGATTAATATCCACCGTGAAAGTAAGGTCTAACGACATTTGACGTGCTGTCCATTGCTGAAAAGATGGCACAATTTCCGTCGAGGTTTTTAGTCGACTAAATTTTAAATTTTAAAGTTTCTGTCGACAATTTTAGAGTCATCCGCAACCGTATCCGATCTATCATAGTAATACAAATTACAAAGCACTTTGGTTTACAAGAATAAATAATTAACCCTCGGATCCATTTTAGTCACGATATCGACGATAACATCCGTTTTCAAAGTAATGATTCAATATTTGATTCGTTCAAATTTTCATTTCGCTGCACAATACCACTTAAAACGCTGACATAAAATTCTCGACTTCAAAAATTGCGACCATTTCAGACTTGCTGCCACATCCGCAGATAGAAAATGACAAGGTACGGGTAGTAAATGTCCACGATCCAATTACTGTTAAAGAAATAGGTGGACGGTTTTTAAAATTTACAAAAAGAGGAATTGTTGAAGACGTCGAGGCACAGCTTAAACTGGTTCTTCCTAGAGATCCTACCTTCAAAGATTCGTTACCGCTGCTATCTCGCGTGATCGGCAATTCAAAATGGCTGCGTCCGCAGCAAGGAAGGCGTTTTATGTTCTTTAATTGAGCAAGACCGGTTTCTTTATTATTCTATTATTTTGTTTATATCCTGCAAGTCAAGTGAAGCGTGTTCGTGCAATCTACCGATGCGGTCTAAAATAAAACTTGCACTGCTGCACTAATATACGCAATGTGAATAAACGCGTATACAGAGCTTGCAACGTGCTTCGATAAAAGATCGCGAGTATTTCCAGAATTCAATTAGCGAATTCTTTCGGTAAAAAGCCTTGATTGTGGAAAATCGAACACAACTCTGCTTCTAGTTTTGCAGGTTTTATCGTGTGTATGAAATGTTTGTTTATTACAGCGATTCGCAAATTAAAACGCGCACGATTTATAAATGACGATAATTTCATAAAATATTGGACCGCGAAGAGTTTTTCAGTGATCTGCAGCATAATAAATAACGACCAGAAATTCGACAAACGGCGGCAAATCGTTTTTTCTTAATTAAAAGAATTGGGAATCCGAGGATCGAGGCGAAAGTTAATCAGGTATTTGAACGATTTTTCCCCGTCCGGTTCTCAATTCTCCCCGTGAACTAGTTCGCAACGTTCGTTGACGGGGAGTAATTCGCGAACACTTCCCTCCCGTAATTCCATTGCCCTGGCCTACGGAATTGACACCCGGAGACGAACTTTCGACCAGATTGTTCTCGAGGGTATCGATAACGCAGCATAATTCGGCACAAGTTTCCATCCTGCGTTCCGTCGTATTTCCTCTGTGTGTGTATCTAGTTGAACGAAATGTTTCGCAGCTGGTTGCGGTAGTTTCTGCAGTTCCGATACCGGCTATGAGCGAAAACCGCGCGTCACGTCTCGACAAGGGGCACGCCGAGGCGAATTAAACCCGTGTTAATCACGCTCTGCGTGCTTACGCAGTTGGAAACTACATAATTTGAGTAATCGATTTATCACATTTTCTCATTAATCGCGTTTACACTTTAAGATGCTACTCTCCGATTTATTTTTCTAAATCGGCCACAAATGTTAGCTTTCGATCATCTTTTATCTTGTATTGTAAGGATGTCCGAAAAAAACAATATATTCGGGTTTAAAAAGGCGTTTATTCAATATAATCTTCCTCTCGCGCTGCAACGACAACCCCGTTGCTTCTTTGGCCGCGTTCTTATACTAAACGGTCTTGTAGGCGGTTACCGCTAAACACCAATAGCAATGCTTAAAAACTAATATACATCCTTCGAGAGGCGACAAGGTGAGGGAAGCTGGCCAATTTGCCGAGGTACCCTCGCCTTGAGCTCTCGTTGCATACCTAAGGCCCTCGACATCTCGCATTTGGTTCGCAGATGTTTTACGGTGCGTCAACGGCTATTGAGACCTTTAGCTAAAATACGGAGTTCCTAATAAACCATCATAAAACAGAAAGTTCCGCTAAATCTCAAAAATAGCCTGTAGTCGCGTCCGCACCATAATCATAAACTGCGCCCCTTTCTAATAAGCTATGGTCGCCGAATCCTTACAGTATTAGCGGACCAGGCTCACGATCGAAATGTCGAACGAAGTCTGTTAACTCGTTGCACTACGATTTCTTTCAGACTAAGTTGATTAGTATTTTCTCGTTCTTAATTACTTCGTTGTAATTTTGCAGTCACATACCGGTTTATCGATATTTTTTAATTGCATTCCATTTCAAACCATCGTTTCGTGTGCTATTCTATTGATTCTTATTCATAATCAATGAGATTATGCGTCACAACTTTTTTAATCCTCAAATGTTATTCAAATTTTGTTTCGATTCAAAAGAAATGAATAATATTCATTGTATTCGGTAGATTATGTAGGAAATCTTCATCACCAGACTTATTCGTTATTACAAGCAAAGAGGTTGAATTTTACAGACGCGTCAAATTATTTATTTATTTACAATATTATATTTATATTTATTTATTTATTAACGGGTCAAATCTCCTTTTAATTGTTCTAAAAAAAATTCAAGATAGTAATTATAGTAATAATAATAGCTTCTTATAACATATAGAATTGATATTAGAATTAATTAATGTGGTTAGTATAAGTGTTAGCCAATGTGAGAAACTTATTGAAAGGATCAATATGGAAAACCTAAGACACATAATGATGAGACACAAAAACTTAGTGTGTTCTCGTAAAAGATCGTGGATTGTTAAAAATAATCAACTCCGTAACATTGTGGATGTTTCCTCTGTCATACATAATTATATGATATTAAAGTTATAAATAATATTGTTATAATTATGGTCAATCTTAGACGTAGGAGGTCCACATTTATACGCAATAAATCATATGCTGTATACTTAACTGCCGAATATGATTAACCATTTCAGGCGACTATATTACTGACGCATATTTTAGATGAAGACGAACTGTTTTGAGGTATCTATACGTGTGAGGATCACTGAAGTTACAAAAATTCTGAATTATGCATCTCCGATTCTATTCTCTACAAATGTTATGTTATTAATATGGTTATCGAAGAAAAGAGATGATATCGTCACCCCCAGAGTTTCGAAAAGATCGGCACCTGTACGGGGACTCTGGTCCATGCCCACCCTCGGGCGCAGTAAAACTCGAGACACACAAAATACGGTAGGGGTTCAGTTGGCCTGAACCGAAAAAAATTGCCACGGCAGGGTATTAGCTTTACGACAACGTATGCTTCTTTACGATTCTTGTTCTGGTGTCGGTCTGGCAGAACGCGGCCATCCTATAACGGCGCTTTCTTTCTTTTCGCGGAGTTTTACGGCGAGACGTAGCCTGGCAGCTCGGCTGCCAAATGGCAGGATAATTTCACGGAACCAGGTCAAACTTTCGACGCTGCATAACACCACGAGGTGTTTCCCTAACCCCTTTTCTATCCCGATCTCCTACTCCTAGTCTGTTCCCGGTCGGGGTTTTATTAGGACAAACACGGTCGTATACGCGCGATAGAAGCTCTTCTAGTTCTGGCTCGCGTGATTCGAAAGACTTCCCCTGCTGGAAAACTCCATCGAATCCGCCAGGAAGAGTAATAAAAGGATTATTTTCGATTTGAAATTGCTACTACGCGAGCTCCGGACCACGCCACGGTAATTCAACCCCTCTGTATCGTTCCGCGGTTCCCGCGACCGCACTTTCGCGGAACGAGAAGATATCCGGGTTCGAATTTTCAACTAGCAGGCGGAATGTCTCTGTTGCCCGTTAAAATGTCGCTGTAATATTCCTCCACTTGCTTCGATCTCCTCTACCTCCGCATCCGTTTTCCTTCGCATTTCCCCCGGTACACCGTACTGCTCGACAAAGTTGCTCATACTCGTTCGAATGAAATGAAAATATTGACGATCGAGCTCGAATACTGCGAAATGGAAGTTAGCTGTAATTACTTTGATTGTCCTACGCGGCTCATTATTTCGAAGTAACTGAGAATTCTCATTACTGCGCGTGGTTTGGTTCTTTTAAAGCATTCTTTGTTATGTCTCGAACGAACATCATAAATATGATCGACTGTTTATTTCTTGATTGCGTGCTGCTACTTTATTATTCCGTATATTGAGAGAACTGATAAATAGGCTACGAATTTTCATTAAATTTAAAAATTTAATAAATCTGCTGCAAGAAACTGGAAATTAAATCATAATGAATATTACTTGTAATAATTTTCGTAATTCTTGTAATGCATTCGCAATATTTTCTTTCAGTTATTAATATTTGTTATAAATGTATAAAATGCATAATCTGCTAAGCCATGTTTATCGGTGTGTACATTCATTTTAAGGTAATCCAGTTTCCATTAGATCGTTTTAAACGTTAAAGTAGGTAGCCTGTTACGAGATGATAGTTGACGAGATTTATTTGCGATTTCATGCATGGAATTGTAGTAAAGTGAGAAAAGGTAATAATGTAAAATGACTGTGCAGTTAGAAGAGACGTGTGACATGAAGATGATGTTCGAGAAAAGATATTTGAAATCGAAAGTATCGAAAGAAATCGTGGTGAAAGTAGTAAAAATAATTTCCTCGGAGAATTCATGTATCAAATGAAGGAAAAAATGAACAGTATATCCCGATCTTTTATTTTGACATAATAAAATTTCATATCTGCTTATTTCTAGAATGAAATATACGGCCCTGTCATCACTACATTCACATCCAACTTCAAACACTTTGATCTTTTTCAACTTCTTGCACGCATAGAATTCGTCACAAAAAACAACTATCCCCAGACTATCAGTTACTGAATCAAACAACATCTGGTGCACACTCGTTGTAAGAACACTACCCTGATAGATCTGTGTCAGTGTCCCCTGACCAGGTCAGTATCTTTATAACCACGTTCTACATTCTCAAGGTATTGAATCCCGAAACAATATATAGAAAAGCGAGATTGGAAGAAAGAGATAAAGAAACAAAGACAAAGAAACAGAGAAAGAGAGAGAAAGGAGAAACACGGCTAATGCAGTATCGCGCGTCGATACAAGTAGCGGCCACGAAAATTGGGTTATCTTCGTTCATTCGTTCGTTTTCGCGTTTGGGTCGAGAGGCGTACGTGGATATCGGTAGCACGGCAAACTTCTCCGCAATGGTACGATTAAAGCCATAGGATTATGAAACGCGAACGCGAAAGCTTCGGCCTTTTCAAGTGTATATGCATGCATGAACGTTCGTACATAGATAGGAAGAAAAGCGGGTAAAGTCGTGAAGAGAGGAGGGGGGGAGAGAGAGAGAGAGAGAGAGAGAGAGAGAGAGAGGGAGAGAGAGAGAGAGAGGGAGAGAGAGAGAGAGAGAGGCAAAGTGAGAAAAAAGGTGAAGCACAGAGAAAGCGAGGAAGAGAAAGAGGAAGAGAGAAAGAGAGAGAGAGAGAGAGAGAGAGAGAGAGACAGAGAGAGTAAGCTGTGTAGGAGGATGGGGATCGCGTAACGAAGGAGTTAAAGCCGCAGTTACATCTTCTCTGACGTTATTTCACGTCGCGTCATGGAAAATGTAGCCGCGGTGAGCCAATTAAAATACACGCTCGGATTACGAGACGCGAGGTCACGAGAATTTCGAGTATTAGGCAAATGCGCCACGCAAAGGACGCATTGACATCCGCGACCCCGCGTAAAAACCGGGCGATTCTTCCTGCCGAGACACAGCGTCGACGAATGTCGAGCCAGCTCCGTGTTCTCACCTTTGTTCCAAAAATTATTCGAGAGACTACTCGCGGCTTTTTTACTATCTCGGCGATATAATCCTGTATCTTTACGACGAGATTACATGGCCAGTCGTCGGTCGACACGTCGTTGAAACCTCGTTAAATTTCCCACAGACTGATAGTGCACTCCGGGCGTCAAAGATTGTCCAGTCCTTGTCGAGCTTTCATGTTTATAGTCGTTGAAACAAAACGAACAGAAAGTAAAACGCATCGTAATTACGGTATGCGCAATTAAATATTAAATTTAACTACCAATAGTCACTGTCGGCAACATTGATTGCGCAGTTACTATATTTAGATTTACCGAGCTATCTCGTTGTTCCGATTATGGAATACTCGAAGAAACATGTCCCAGCTAGGTTTCGATAGGAAAAAGACGAAGTTTTTCGCGCGAAGCTAGCTCTTTCTGCACGTAGTTTGTTATCGGGGTAATAAAAGACAGTTCGAATCGACGAGCCCTCTGTTCTCGCCTCCGTCATTACACCGAATTAACACTCCGTCAAGAATCGCTGGATTTTGATTGCGCCTAACTCGCGCGCGATCCCCGCCTGCTTCGAATATCGTACACGGGCCTTCGAGCTTCCGCTTCCAACCAAGTTTCTCACCGGGAATTATGAACTTCCGCGGTCTGGCGTAGCCTCGCAAGATTGGCAATTTCAGGAATTTATTGTCGTTCTTTGCATTTGCCGGCGATCCGTTACTAATGGCTGCGCGACTCAGAGGCGACTGGTACCATTTTCAGGCGCTCGTGAATGAAAAATTCCGCGGCCCTGCGCCGGAGTAACTGCAAAGTTCAGTACCAAGCAACAAGTTAAAGAACGGTCGCGACACGAAACTACTTCGTAGCTTTCGAGAATGAAAAGCGTAAATTCCACTCTAGCAACGTAATTACAAAATCTTTGTAACCCCACCGCGACGATGACAACAACACGCAGAACATATCGATCCGTTTCCCATCCGCAACACGCAATCCTAAATTCTATCAAAATGACTGACGCTAGAGACTTCTACGACTTTATAAGGCTCGTTCTCCCCTAATGCGCTGTCTAATGATGTTTTAACACTTTCCGTAGTCTATAGATCAAATTATTATTATTGATTTTTTACCAAATTGTTAATAACTAATTCCTTGGATTAACATAACGGAATAAAATTTGGTTATTTAAGGGATATTTATGAACACTCTTTTTGATTTAGCACAGTTTTTTGAATGTTCATGCTGGATTTCCGATTAGTAAATTACTGATTCAGGAATATTGTACATGAAAGTGTGCACATATAAGCACACTTGATTCGATTAACTTTGATTTCTCAATAATTTCTTTAAGAAATATTTTTATATAATTAGATCGCAGTTTCTAGTCTTCCTGAAGAACTATGCTTCTAAATAGTTTGCGTCTATTGATACGATCAATTTTATGAGTACAGACAATTTCTAATGTTCCGATTTAACCTCAAAGTAACATTAATGAGCGGCGCGATTTTAGATACGCTATGTATATATCATTACGTACAAAGCATTTGGTCATTTCCCATTGTCAAACTTCATATTTATATGAGTATAATAAATGTCATTCACTGTTACCTATTATTAATCAATTAGCAAGGAAAGTTTCAAGCTCGATCCAATCAAATAATTTCTACCCACCAACGTAATGGAATGAAATACATGTTCGATTAAAAACACACGCTCGCAATAAAAATGAAATATGCATCGTTCGTAGATTTCTGTGTTCAACAAGCCGCTGATTAAATTCCGGCCGGCGCTTTTAACAAGCACCCTACCATTTTTGCCATTTACATAAATACATTAAGCGCTATCGGATGGAGCATTTACAATAAATCACTCTGTGAACAGCGCAAACGAGCCCTCAAATATTTTAATTCTCCTCGGTCAGGGTAAGGCGTCGACTTTCGTGAACATCTGGATAACGTGTCTTCCAGTGTGCTCATCCGGTACGCAGAACGCGTCGCCCAGAGAATCGTTCCTCGTTCTCTTTCGACAAATCCTTTCCCTTGTTAATCATGTGCCGCGCATTAACGTGACCATTAATCACAGTGCAACGATCTAAAGCACGTCTTTGCTTCGGCCGTATCTAACGACCCCGTAAAACGTTTTCATATCGGCCGCGTAAATTTCTTCTCGGCCTAATGCCATTAAATTCCCTCGCACGTCATTTAATTCCCACCTGTCTTCCGCGCGGTAATACGATTCGCCCAATATGTATAGTTAGACAAAATTCACCATAAAATCTTCTGATTTTGATTACGAGTTACCGAAGTTTCGGAAGGATCTGATGCGAGGTAACGTTGAATTTGCGAGCCATAGAGAATTGTGCTTCAAAAAATAAAATGAAAATATAGAATACAATTTTTTTATTCGAGTATTTGCTTTAGAGAAAAATGTGTTTGAGAGTCCGCCAGGTAACCCGTGCGCTACTGTCTACAAGTAGAATCGGTTGGTAATGATCAGACGCGCCAGCCGATATTTTCTAACAGCACAAATCTTTGCGTAATTTGCGAATTATCTTATTTCGAAAACAGTGCCTTCGATACAAAAATTCTATGTACACTTTCGACTTATTTTTTAATGTAAAATGACTTCTTCTCCCGATTGTACTATTAGTTACACGATATATATATATTTCAAGTCGAGTAATTTTATCACGACGTATGTACTTTTAATGTACAGTAACATTTCAATATTTTACAACATTAATATATTTTTAACGCCTAGGTTGTGAATCGTGTTAATATGTTCCAACTCTGCGTAAACCTACAAAATGCCGTTGGTAACCTTTGATGTTTTTTCTTGCTTCTTTGATATTTTCACTATCGAGAGATGCCGTCAATTCTGATGACGTGTGATCAAGGCTTTTTTATACTGTAGCATTTCATATAAAATAGTTGGCCTTTAATATTCAATTATACACTAATTTTCTGACAAGCTGTATACTTGTTTAATTTGGCGTACGAGGAAAACAGACGTCTCCATGTTTTTTTTCTTGTTTAAAACGTCCTTTCACTTCTTTATTTTTCAGTCTTCAAACATATTGCTTAATTAACATATACGTAACTTTACCAACACACGATTTTATTTCGCGTTTGATTTAATTGCACATAAATTAATCAACTGCGAAAAGGAAACAAAGTCAATGTTGACTTTTGTCCAGCTAAATTAGCGCTGCAAAATCTCGAAATTATCGAGAACCCCATTTGAGTTAGAACAGCACGTAGTCGGTCGAAATCGCGATTACGCGACAACCGTAGACTATCGATCCCATCGTGAATATTTTAAGATGTGTGTCGCAGACACGCGTGCAGCAACGCTGGTACGCGCCAGAAATCAGAACTCGATGAGAAATTCGCCTGCGTTTCTCGAGTGGTATTCGGGGTCTCGCGGGGCGACGATCGCTTTTTCCTTCTACATAATGGTTTTTTTCCTAGTGCCGAGGTGAGCTACCCTTGCGTGGCAGAGAAAAACCACGTCAGCGATCGCACGTGTGAGTAAACACGCGAGCCGGTGGCGCGTTGCTCCGAATTTGACTACACGAACGCACACAGCCCCGTTCCGAAATCCGTGCACGCGACGAACCGTAGGAAATTATTCCCTTCTGATTAGAGATTAACCGTATTACTCCGAAACTGCCCTTAACGATCGACATTGTTCCCGAAGCTGTACGCGGCAGTAGAAAGATCGAAGGTCCCAGAGATCCTTGAAACGGAAAGTTCGCCTACCTGATTGTCTCCCGTTGCGTCGATCGTCCCCTAAGGAGCTCCATGAAATCCCTGGTGTAAGAGCGCCGGGTTGCCGGTGCATCCAAGTCGGAGAAATCCATGGCAATCGCGGCGAAAAATCCAGGTATCGTCACTATCAATCAACGTAACGCACTATGTGAACATTGCTCAGGGAGCCACGGACTAACCAGACACCAGATTACTATCCCGCGAGAGACACGGACAGGTCGCAACGTCCAGCGGAATCGAAAACCCTGAAGTCGCTGGTCGAACTTCCACCTAGCGAAGGATCTAGGAGTCACACACCTACGGAAACTGTCACACGTGCGTGTTATTGCTGGTAGTAGCACGTCACACTTCTACGGATCACAAACTACAGCAGACACTGTTCGCGGCTCATCGTGCGCTACTTCTTCGCGAGGTAATCCATCCGGTAATGGTAAATACACTGGTCAGCCTGTTATAGCACTGTAATATCACTGCGGCGACATTGTCCAACGAGAGGACCACTATCTCATCAACCGTGGACGACGCACGAGGCCCGTAGCTGTCAGGAGGAAGCGATCGCGAGGGTGTCGAGCAGCCCCGCTGATCTTCGTCCATCAGCATGCAGCATCACGACATCCGCGGATCGGTACAAGGCTACACACTCGCGTGGCTCTTCGACGATATGTTCGAAGCAGCGGGAGAATAAACGCACTATCTGTCGCCGACGAGCGATGTCGAATCAAACGTCGGTCATTGGGCACACACTCGCAGGTAGTGGGATTGAAGCACAGTGCACTCAGAACTAGTTCCTCCTCCGTGTTGTCGGTCCCTTTGGAGGCTCGATTATTTTCTCGACGTGTAGACGTCGACGTTTTCGGCAGACGTGCGCTCGTTCAACATGGATCAGCCGACATCCGACTCGCGCGAGAGTTGATACGAAACTACTGGCGAGTTCTCGGTCGAGCGTACTTGCATCCCCACCACCGGCAGCGCAGTTCGCCCCCACCCGCGGCTTCTCGTAGGGCACACGCGCCCCTTCCCCCTCCTTCTAATAGGCACGCACCGAGCTACCTGGAGCGTGACACACGCTCGCATTTCTGGTGGGGGCTACGGTCGCGTGGCGGGTTGCCTTCGCGGTGGGAGAAGAGAGGGCAAGGGGTACGCTCCAAACGAAAGGGAAGCGAGACAGTAGGGACTCGACGCGCTACGGTCGGACGCAGGGCGGGAGGGAGGGAGAGAGAGAGAGAGAGAGAGAGAGAGAGAGAGAGAGAGAGAGGGAGAGGGAGAGGGAGAGAGAGCGCAAGAAAGAAAGAGAGAGCGAACGAAGGAGATACAGAGCCGCGTCAGGCACCGCGCGTCCGCGCAGGCGCCTTGCTCTCCTGCGGGAATGTATCCTCGTGAAATGTTGGCTAAGTACGGAGCCACGGACATCCGTACGTACGGGATAACGAAGGCCGTAGGTGCAGAGACCTCTGCGCTTTATGCGCCCCCGACGATGTACGCGACTCTACTACGCGGGTACACGCGATTCATTCGAAGGTTACGCCGAGGGCAACGGTCCGTCTTTACCTCCTTTTCCGCTACCCTTTCCCCGGGCCAGTTTTCGAATGACCCGCCCCCATTGGGAAACGCTTCGATCGACGCGCGCTTTCTCCGCCGGCGCTTCGTCCTTCGAGACAGCGCTAACAAGGCCCGCCGTACGGAAAGAGCGCAGAGGATGAATCTTCGGCCGTCTTGCTGCGCAGGGGAATATCAAACAGGTCTCGGCAGACGTTTGCTCGTATAATAGCGCAGCCTTAAGCGCGATATGTCTTCAGAGCTTAGGTTTCGCTCTGTCGAAGGGTAAACGTTTACCATCGGCAAATATTTGCCCGAGTTCGCGGCGAGGGATACTTGTCCGCTTCCTTCGATCCGGAACGCGTCCGACCTGCGAGAGTCTCGTCATGAAATTTTGAATGCGTTCGGAACCGTTTGGCAGCGTGCGCGTACCACGAATCGGCACGCGCACGCGCACGCGCCGCTCGATCCTGCGGCATGCGTCCTCCAGGAGGAATGCGGGCAGGCAAATGTGTTGGACACAGACAACCGTCGCCGGCGACAAAGACGATGGCTACGAGGATGAGAACGAAGACGAAGACGTCACCGATCCGATGGGAGACTTTCCGGTGCGGCTTCAACCATGCACATGATAACGAGAGTTACACGGGTGTAACCCGCCGTCTGCTGGTAATATTGCACCGTTACCGGGCACTAGATGGCGTCGAATATTTTACGTTCTCACTGCAGGGAAAACGGACACCCATAAATCGCCGGATCTATAAGGTCGCCGATGGAATCACAGCTTCGGAGATCTTCCTCTCGAACGATTGCGTCCCTGCTACTGTGTGCTAGCTTAATTTGTCATTCAGAGTTGTAACAGAAGTATTGGCGAACGGAGAGAATAGTGTTGATACTGTTTGGAAATCGCTCGTTGGGATTATATGATTGTAAAATGTCTTTCCGGTAATATAAAGGCAAAATGCGTGATTCCAAATGCACGAATAAATCGAAAATCGCGTCGCTTAGAGCTTCAGTTTTGGGATAAGACAATATGAATATACAGCGAACACGTGTGGTATTGAACGCGTCTGAAAATGACCTACAAGGTTCTACTTGGAAATACTGAGGCACGCGAACCTGATCGAGTTCTAAAAACATTTTCCTCGATAACGAAGGCTGAAGTGAAGAAATTTTATTCTTTGACTTATATTTTCAAGTAGAATCCATCATCTACGAGTCACTTTGTATAGTAGTCACGGCTGGTTTTATTGATACAATCTACCGTGCCGGTCAAAACGGCGGATCCTATATTTTGTATTTTAAAATTATTGAAATTATAAAGTGTCTTTCGTAGAAAATGCTTGAATAAATTTGTTTAATTCAAGCGCGTATTATAATAAAAATAGCAAGACGTCAGACATCTTTACTGTCCCGTAGGTATAATGTTAGCAAAAACTCTTTCCGTTTATGATACGATTGTTCGGGATGCCATGATCGATATGTAGACCATCATCGTTCTATAAAAAGTTTTAGATAGAAAACTGCTTCTACTGATATTTGTTCCCATTATTTTTGTCTAATCCCGGCAGATCACGCTCTGATTGCAGAAATAGTGTACTCTCCAAGCGTTTGAAGGACACTCTGTCGAGCTGGGTGCAAGTAGAGACGTCTGCGAGTGACTCGATGGACGGGTCTGAATAAAAGACCAGGCAATCTCGATCGAATCCGTTTAATTCTGACTGAAAAGTGACTAAAGCGGAAACCAGGGAATTCCAAGACGGATAGAGCAAACCACACGGCGACATTACGTTCGACATTGCCAACAGTGATAACGAGGAACGGTAGCACGAGGTTACGTCCTTCCTCGGGAGGATATTAATCCGTAATGATGCACTCAGCCCTCTGGATCTTCCAAGTTTGAGCACACCTACATAGACAGAGAGATATCGGGAGTAAGAAGCAGAGCGACAAGGGAACTGAACTTGCAACGCTCCAACGACGGTGGCCTTTGCCGCATTCGCCGGCAGCCGACTTTAATTGAAATTAATCCCCATGAATATGCCTAATATTTTTCGAACAGTCGCCAATCGTTTCTATATGAAAGGGGTTCTTCACGGCAGTGCTTGCCATCCGTTGTGGATAATTGCAGTTACAGATACTATAAAAATAGACTGAAGGATTTTGTGAAAAGTAGAAAAATTGTATATTCAGTTTTACTGTAAATGCATAAAATCCGTAATCTACTAATGAACAACTTATCATTACAATGCTGATTGAATTAATTTCAGTACTTACTGAAATTAAACTCCGTGATCTCGGACACAATTAAGATTATAATAGTACATTTTTAATACGAGAGAATAACATCTTTGATCAAACATTTCTTGCTAACGGAAGCGAATTGAAGAAAAGAATGATATTACAAAGATGGAAACCGTAATATTTAGAAAAGGAAATTCATCCTTGTTACTCCATTTACATTCATTTATAAGTAACGAGATACGACGTTTAAATATTCATTAGGTTAATACTTCCAAGACACAACCCAGCGACGAAGAGAAAAATAAGGAAAGAGAAAATAAGGATATTTTACCTTAAATTCGATTAGTGAAATAAAGATATTAATTATTTCGCATGCTTTGTCTATAATGTGTTACGTCGTTACGTCACCTATGAAAGTCACTTATCACATTATTGATTTTGTAACACTAGGCATTGTATTTTTCTATTCTATCTTTTTTTTATTCTAGTAAGCTTCACTTTCGACAATTTTGACTTATGTGTTGAAATGTAATCCATGCATGCTAAGATGTGCAAAAGACAATTGGAATAAATTAAAAAGTTACTACAAAGTTAACTCTAAATTTCATTAATAAACGATACACATGTTAGTAAAAAATAACGCTCCTTATATTTTTTAATGAAGAAAGTGTGACTTACGCCACTACAATTCTAACCCATTTATTTGTCACTTTGCTCTATCTTGCCTGTTCGACGGTTACCATTTTCTATTCTTTCCTTTGTCATATAAAGAGTTAGTCTCGCTGAAATATTGAAAATAAGGAAAACATATAAATAAATAGAGCATCATTTTCTGCGAAATAAAATATATCAACTGTTTCGACTAGTACAACGTTTTCCATAAACGTTACGGTAATCACACGCTTATAAATCCAGCACTAAGTAAATCGTTGAAGCAAAAGTTTAGAAAGTTAGCTATGGTTATAACATAAATACGAATCCTTGAAATTCCTCTAAAGTAATACTTAGGGTACTGGAATAGGTAACAGTAATACTTTGGGGTGATCAATTGTTATGCCTTTTCTTTGCTTCTGGCACAATTAACTTTATATTTCTGGAAAGAATCGTTGATTCGAAAATAAATGAAATAAAACAATAACAAAATTTAATAATTTAATATCACTCCACTATAAACGGCTCGGCTATCCTATAAAAAACATTTCCGGACTTCGAAGATAAGCAAAAACGTAAGGAACGCACACACCGAATCGTTTGAACAGTGACAGTTGCCTAAAGTTCGCTCTCTGCAGCGGCGTCAAATTATTTCCCATCTCTTCCCTTTTTTCTGGTCATTTTCTCCAGAACCGTGGAGCAGGAAGTGATTTCCTTCCTCTATTTTCGTAGAAGAGTAACGACGCCTGCGCGACCGACTCCTGCGGGATCGTAAAAATGTATAGGATAAAGGAAGTGGCGGTCGCGGGATGGCAGGGTGGCAGGGAGGATAGGGGGTTCCGAGGTTAAGTCATTTCTCCCCCCAGGTGTTCCACGGTTTTCTTCGAACGATGAGAAACGTCAGCCTCTCGGGAACGAGAGACACTCCCTGGTGGAAGATCTCTGTCATCCGGTAAATCCTCGGACACGAGATTAAGCGGGGTTGTGGCTTAATTGATTTTCTAATGTACCGTATTAATGGATTGATCAGCGACGGCGACCTCGATGCTCGCCGTTGTCACGCGTTCGGCCGGCGCGACGCCGGATATCGACCACGGGGTCCTCCCCCCATGGAAATCGTTCGGGTGGCTGGCAGCTATCGCTTTCAGCGGCACGAAGTCGATGAACCGCGTGAAACGACGAGTAATTACCCGAAAGTAACGGCAACGGGTAACGGCGTCGCGCCACGATCGCTGCAGGCTTAATAGAGACGCGCCTCTTTCTAATCTGGCATAATGTTCCCTCTCGGCGTTGTCGTCTACCGGAGGAAATTTGAGTTAACGTAAGCTTAGTCTGACAACCTGTGCAATCCGTGGCCGCCTCGGTCTCCGCCGCGAATATCGAGAAAGACACTTTTCTTACTGCGATCTCGCCTCCAACTCCGGCCTCTGCTCCGCTCCGTTTCGAATCCAGGGTCGCGTGGTCTCAGACGAGAACTCTCTCGAGGAACTTGCGCACTTTCCCCGGGAAATCATGTTGTCTGCCCCGGAAAAATATCGTGGATTCAGCGGAGGCTGGCTTCCTGTTAAATATTACAAGAACTTCGAGCGACAACGTTTCCCCGGCTTAATGGTAGCTTCGCGACGCCCGAATGTTTCGTACAGTTTAAATTTTCAAACTGCTTATTGTCTGCGACGACTTCCTCTTGTTGCCGACGATTTCTTTGGAAACAGTTTCCCCGGGCTTCTTCGGCACTCCTCCTGCTTGTCCTACGCCGCGCGCCGTGTCTAAATTGGCCTGCGTCCGCGGCCGGAAAACGGTCTTGCCCCGCAGTGCCATTCCGGGTTGATCGTTTTAGATACCGCTCGTATCGGGCTGCTCGTTGCATTAGCAGCGGTGCATCGCGCTGCATCGCGTCGTGCGGCCCAGCCCGGTTCCGCTCGGGATCGGATCGCACAGAGATTCCATCGCGCCGAAGATTTCCGCACAATCCCGCCGTCGACGTGTTTAAGATTGACCCGCGATTGTGCCCGACAGCGGCGCGTACAACGGCGTGAAAAAATAATGGCGAGCCGCGACCGCGTGCCACTCGGCTACCATACTGGCTGCCGATAACGTATCTGAGATACATCGTGATTGATGAGCAATACACCCGTACGTGACGACGCTGCCCCGAGAGAACAGGTTCGGAATCGGTTTTGGCACGGATAAGTTAATGCGCGGAAATCTCGATTGGAACAGACCTTTTTTTGAAGTGTCTGTTGGATCGTACAAGGATCTTCGGGCAAGAATTAATCGTTTGTCTGCTTTAATGACTGCGTTACGACCTAGGTCGTTGACTTATGGGTTTATTTGTGTTTCTACAGGGTCTTCTTAATTGTCGTGTTTCAGTGACCAGTACAAAGGTATTTGTACTGTGACCAATAAGATCAACGTTAATCTCAAACAAGTCGCTATAAGAATATATAAAAGATAATTAGTACGAGTAAAAAACTCGAAACCAGCAAATATTAAAATCTAGATATCAATTAAGAACAAGTTCGCACTTTAAGAGAAGCAATTAAATTTTCTGTTATGTATGAAGTTAAAGTTGAAAACCGCGGTGCGCACAACATTTTTGATGACGAAGTAGAAGTAGCAGAACAAGATACTTTTACGAAATTCTAGTTAAAAATGAAAATAGTAGTGAAAAATAGATTTCAAAATATAATATAATAAATCATCGTGTGAGTACAAAGTTACACTGAACAGTAGACAGAGAGTTAATGGATTTAATTATGTCAAGTGAAGTATCCCTACGAAAATTCGGACAAAAATTAAGAATAACAATTTTGTTGGTACGGCTTTGTTCGCAAGTTTTTAACGATTAAAGTTGACCAGTACCATTGCAGAAGCAAGTTTTATTTCTCTGTTTTTTCCATGAACGTCACTGTTTAAGCTCTTACAGAATTGTTTTACGTGCGTCATTGTTTACGGATGAGAGAAATTATTAATCTTTAATATCGTCAAAGCATAGTTCTTATATCAAGGTTTTTAACAGGCGATGCCGAGTCACACTTGACCCCAGTTAAATTAGCGTACCTCAGATATCATGAAAAATAAGGTGAAAGATTTTATGTCCAGAAATGAACCGGCACCGCTGGCGAACTGTTAACAATCGATTTAGTCGCAACGGTTGATATTTCAGGTTGTTTATCTGTCCTAAATGATCTACGATAAAAATTTCTCGTAGTCAGTAAAGCTGGGCGAGTTTCCAAGTATCTCCAAAGAGTTGCCATACATTTTCAAACAGAATAAATGTCAATGGCCTACACAATTCTTGCTGATGCAGTAGATAGAGTACTCTTCCTATGAATAGCTAAGACAATTTTTCGTAGACTGTAGAGAGCCCACTGCTTCAGAATGGGTTTCAGGGTAAACATGTATATACTGCTGATGAAATGTAAGCATAAGGCCTTCAATAATTACCTTTGTGTATAGATTATAGAGCGATAGTGTAATTTACTCGACTATCTCACATATCCTCGATAGTGGTTTCCACCCTTCTTACTTGCAGTGACGGTATGGCATAAATGTTAAGCTGTCCCAAGGTGCTGCTATACAGTTTCAAACTAACTAAATGTCAATGACCGATACGGACTCTACTGATACTCGAGATAATGTCTGTACATATCTACACTAGAAATACGTAACAGCATTACTATACGCTTCTGAACCGACTAAATGATAATATTTCTACCTTAGAAATACTATAAAGTCAACAACGTTTCAAAATAAAATTCATTCAACTTGTCTACTAACAATAGTTCCGTCCAACTCGTTTCCTTCACAAATGCCATAGAGCACCATTAATTTTCAAACTAGATCATGTTCGTTAGAATATTAAATAATCAGTAAAATGCATTGTTTGATGGTCTTTTAACATTACGTATTTTCACTCTCTTGTTTCAAGAAATGACTAATTCCAAATATACACGCATAAATCCTGACATTTTTGTCAACAGATGACATGCTAACAATTTCGGCAACGCGACAAGCGCCGAAACTAAAAAAAGGCAAAGCGCAAAAACGCCTAACTGGCCGTCGGCCGAGCATCGACATTAACAAGCTGGAACGAAGCCGAACTACGTTAAGCCAGATCCGATCCAGGATCGCGGTGCGATAATTGAGAGAGAGCTAAACTTTCCCATCTGGGAAAAATGGTTCCGTTCGCGTTGTTTCTTTGACTCATCTTTTATTCAGTCCCCATAACTGGCTCGCCCGCGGCCCGGCCATAAATTAATCGTCGCCACGCCGGTCGCGACAACTGGAGGAAGCGTTATTTATAATGTTCAGGAATATTCTGCGGAAACACGATGATATAACGCGGCCGCGCCTATTAAAGAGCAAATTTATATCAGAGCAGTATGTCACGAACCGCGCGTTGTAAGCCAGATTTAAAACTACTTATCCTGCAGATCTTTCTTTCCCGGGACGAGAGTAAATTTCAAAAGTCTGACAAATTCCAGGTCACGCCTCGGAATCGCTTTATTCAGGGGGATGGCGAGGCGCGCCACTTCTCCCCGTAGGCTAGAGGGGGACGGACTCAGAGGTGACTGAGGCGAGGGTGAACGTGGTCAGGGTGCCGTTCCCTCGGACCGGATTTTTGCAGCACGCGCCTCGAGATAAGCTTCGCCTGTATTTGCCTAGGATGCTCGTAGGCAAGAACCGGCAGGAGGTCGGCGGGGTGGGGAAAAAGGGCTGGACATATTGCCATTGTGGCAGAACGCCAGACGGAATTTCTCCGAGGCATCCGAACGTAAATTGAATCGAGGACTGTCGCTGGGATACGCTCAAAGGATGTTTATGACTCGTCCCATGCCAAGTCCATCGGGAACTTTTCTCCAGCGACTACAGGCTTTTAACAGACGGCCCACGGATTTATGGGACGGATAATACTCGCTGAACCAAATGGAAAATGTTAGAAACTGCTCGGACGCAACTATTTCTTTGCTAAATATTTATAGCTTTGGCAATGCTGTTGATTCAACTGTGGATGTTTATCTGTCTTGTAGTTTTACGAAGGATAAAATGAAACTTTGAGAACGGCTCTGTTATCGGTTGATGCAAAACGGAAATTTTGTTTTACATACCTGACAGCTTGTTATGGATTTATAAAAACAGTCTCGGTAGAGTACAATAGAGTTGTTGAAAGCAGAAATGGCGTAAGTCAAAGAAGTCAATTTGTGGATCTTGACCACTCTTGTACATAACCTGCGCTGTTCGAGTGGATGATTCTTATTCGTTCTACTATTCACAGAGAAACCAGTGGAGATATACCTGTATAACCATCGTATGTCGAAACGAAATGAAAGTTAAGCTTGCAAACAACGGTATTAAATTAACCTAGCAAAGAATCGATGATCATCACTACTGCTTCAAACGGTTCAATTAAGCAAGTACTAGTTGTAAACTATCATTCGATTGAAAAGACATAAGTGGACATTTAACTGATTGTCACTGTTGATGTGAAACAAAAATTTTATTTTACACACTTGCTACTTTATTATACAAATTTGAATTTCCATGAATATACGCAGTCTAGCAATAATTTTGTACGATTATACGAGAACTAAGAACATCGAGTATTTGAATCAATCGTGAAAACATGAGAGTTCGGGTAATAAAACATTAAAATGCTAGATTAGATTTTTACTGGTTTGTACAATGAATAGTGTTGTATATAGATCACAACATGATTGGATAATAAAACATTTAGATATCAGATATTTGGATAATCGAAGCTCTAACTCACTCTATTCACTTATGGCTGAGAATATACAGGTTACACAAGTAGGGTAGCTGCTCTATAACTGATGATGTCTTTGTCAGCTTTTAAAAAAACGGCAGAATAATGAGACAGCAGGTAAGAGAAAGAGTCGGGAAAAGTAAAGGGTAAAGTTCAAATGAGTAAAGTCAAAGAAAGGGAAGAATATTACCTTACTTTATTACTTCGACTGATATCAAAGGACAGAGCCATAATCCAATGACCAGTTCCGTTTTAGCACTAGAACTAACGAGCCCTAAACGTGACTAGTATATATTGTTTTATAACAACGATAACATTGAATTTAGTTAAACTTTCTACGATTTTTATTACAATATGTATTTCAATGAAGAAGTTCGTGTCAAAATTTCCAACAAAAACATTTTTATGGTGTCAAGAATTGTAAAAGAACAAAATCAGAAACCAGTCATTTTGACTGCTTTGGTAATTCTAGTATGAAAGAGCTCCCCTAGTATATTTTCCCTCTGTAATTAAATTGTGTTCGCTTATAATACCGTCAACAATCTGTCATGCGTCTAATTACTCGTGCTTATTCTATCATCGCGAATCAATAGCCCAATTTCTGTCATTCGCGATCGCTGATTGTGCCGATTGAAGCGTATGACGTTAATTAACGCCGAACTGTCATTTTAAACAAGAAATGTCGACCAAATACGTATGATGTTATAGACGGACCCAAAATGGTTTGTAATTCCGAGCGTGCTTCTATCAAGATCCACATTCATCGGGCGGTGGATATTTTTCATTGGACTCTGCGAGTACCGCCCTCCGGGTACGTGTACCGAATCTGTTTCTTCAAACAGCCTGTAATTTTGGGAGCTGTTCCGAACTGGTCCGAGCCGGTCCGAGAGAGCTGGTCGCGCGCGTGTGTTTCGGCGTCCCGGTGGGCGGTCGTGAGAATAATATATTATCGCGATAAGGAGGGCACGGATTTCCGGGGAAGTCGGAGTGTTTTCCGATAATATTATAAATTCGAGCCTGATAATTCGGAGCCTCCGTTCGCGGGGGGATTCATAACGTCGCAGAACGAATGGGATCGAGGAACTCGATTACGGGACTCGCACGATCATCGATATCGGGCATCGGATATTCAATCGAGCCCGATCACGGTGAATACGCGCACCGTGAAATAACGAAACCCACGAAAAATCGAAACCGGGACACGGAGTAATCGCGCGTGGTTCATTAGACTTTTATGCCTGCTCGCGGTCTCGGGGTGGCCATTCCCGTTTTTCACCGTTTTGCTTCGCGACTGCTCGCAATTCCTCGACCCGATACGAGATCAATGAAATTGAATGGCGCCGTTGCCTCTTATCCGTCTGTTTCTGAAATTCCTCGGCGCGAGTGAGGTATCCGGAGCAGCGAGATGCAATTTCTATTTTACGAAACGTTTGATTTCGTATTCCCGAAGGACGACTTTATCGGCCGTGCATTTTCGCATTTTCGAGGCTTACCAGGACAAACGCGTGGATGATTGCCAATAACGTTCGACTACGTAGCCGGGCCAACGGAAATATAGCTTTCTTTGTAGAGTTATAGTCTCTTAATCGAACTATTTCGTCGCCACTCAATACCATGAACGCTATTTTCTAAATACATCCCCCTCCCCTCGACTGTCTACTGCCAGTCGGCTACGATATTTAATCGAACATTTCGACGTACGAATAATTCTCACTAAACCAGTTAGCTGATGCTGTCCCTTGGAAAGGTGTGTATATTTTCAATGTCAAGTCATTATAGACGTCCGAATGTATTGTAGCACCAGCTACACAATGCAATAAAAAATACAATTATATCGATTATACAATTATATTATTATATGTCTCTTGATACCAATCAAATTCCATATAGAACACTTTTTCTAACATCGCTATTAGAGGACATATTTAGGTGGTCTCAGTTTTTTCATAATACTTATTTACATTTTTTTGTTTGTTCGGTTTATTGGGTCTCAGCCTCCAACTATACAAACATGTTAAAGTTTACGAATGTATTGTATTTTAGTTTTTCACAGCAAATTTCTACGCATGACCTGACTTACGTATTGGCATTTCTTTATGATAAGTATACTCGACAAAAGCAGCTAACTAGTTAAGGTTTGTACTCGTGATTATCGTTCGACGCGAGCGCATCCCGCTCCGTGTAATTGCAATAATCATTCTTTCATGTTTCGTTGTTGTTCACTGCTCTCTCTCTCTCTCTCTCTCTCTCTCTCTCTCTCTCTCTCTCTTTCTCTCTCACTTCGCTTTTGATTTATTTCTTCTTTTTCTTGCTCAATCGTTCGAACGTTTGAGTTGATCGCAATGGACCGCGTTCCACGGTTACGTATCTTCAGTCGGGAACCGTAATTAATAAACGACTTTAGCAATTCCAACGAGTCAATATTATTTCGTTGCAATCAAACTCATCTAATAATTCCACCGCGGATGCGTATTTTACCAAGCGAATCTTTACTCGCCATCTCGTATTTGTACAGGCGTTATTAACGCCGATGCAGTTTCAGGTTGAATACACTTTCAGTGAATTAATAATTATTATAACATTGGCCTCCTTTACGAAATCATTATAATCGGAGTTTGAAACGATATATATTATCAGCTGTTGTCTCATCGAAAGAGAATTGTTAAAAATGCTCTGCTCGACACACGGTGGGCTAGGAAACTGTAGTTTGAAACCAAATATCAATCTTGCAGCTTATACGTGAAAACAAATATTTTTCTGCTTTGAAATGGGTAATTACAGAAGCTTTAAAATCTTAGTTAATGTTAGTTTTATCGGATAACTCCATGAGCCGGTAATAAAGAGGAAATCTACTAAATGGAGTTGAAATTAATTATTTTCATTATTCCTTATAGGATATGAAATGCAAAGGGTGTAATACGTTTTTACACATGCCAACAATTACATTTCAGTTACGTATGCATTCCCTAAGAATTTTTTAATTCGTTAAGAGAAAATGTTAAGTTTTTATCCAATTTGAATTTTGAAAAAGTTTATAAAAAGCTGATTACAGCTGATAATCATCGGACTTCATTTATATGAAAGTTTGCACTATTACACGTAACATATACACGTAACATTTAGATGCAGTTTGCTGCAGTTATTAATTTGAAGTGAATTTTTAGAAACCGATGTTCGCAGTACTAAAGCGTTCTGTGACCGGTCCAATGCGACTACAGCAGAATTAAAACCTCCAAGGATTTTTTTATACATTTTCGATGACCTCGGAAAAAAATTTCCAGCAAAAAATGTGGCGGTAGGACCCAGAGAATGTTTGAAGGGTTGACTCTTGCTTGTAACACTTCCGTACCACGCTTGTTACCAGTGTTAGTTCCGTACCTAGTTAAGCCAATAATAAATTTTCCAATTCACCCATACTTTCATGCTCGGTAAATGAACATTAGTCAACCACATATTTATCTACGAAAATAACAAACGAATTCGTAAAATGTTTCTCGCGAAACAGACCGAAAATATAAAAGCTACTGTATATGCTTAAATTTCTTGCTTAAATTAAATCTTCTTAAATGTAGATTTTACAACGAAACAAATTAAATAGACAAGTAACAGTTTTACAGTATGCGTATAACCGAAATGAAAACTCATCGTCTTAAATTTGCGACAGCTGCAGTATTTCTGAACTGGGAAAAATAATGGTAGTAACAGAGCGACGAAAGATAGACATTTCGCGTTCCGTTTATTACAAATACGACTAAATCGTGCTTCTGTATCACACTCTCCACCCGTGCTTCCGATCGCGCGGCGGAACAATGCTAGGACTAGTATTGAAAGTTATGTCGTCGGTAGTGACGAAAACGACGTATCCCGGGAACGATTCATCCGTTTCATTTCCACGTTCTCTCGGCACGGTTACGACGCTGTGACAGTACCAACCCCGACACAGCGAACTGTGTCGAGTGCCACGGACGGTTTAAGCTTTTTTTTCCTGCCGCTTCTGTCTGCCGCGAGACTTCTATTTCCTTGGCTTCAAGGAGCCGGCGACTAACCGTTATCGTTCCCTTCTTTTTTTCCCTCGGCAACCGTGGAGGCGCACTTTCAAAGATATACCGATTTGTCGAATTATTGCGTTCAAAAGAGTCGTCCGACCTGCCGACGACTTTTATGCGCGCGACAGCCATTCCCGACCCGGACGCGTCGCATCGCCGCCCCAGCATCTGTCGCGCTAGGGCGTTTCACGACTTCGGATAAGACGACGTCCACTTAAAATTAATATCACGACTCGAAAGCAGTTTCGATAATGCTGCAGGAAACCATACATAGCTAGTCAATAAAACCTCTTATCGCCCCTTATCGCGATCATCGCCGGGCTAGTGCCTATGAAAACCCGATAAAATCGAAGTAATTTGTGTAATGTAACCCACTGACGTTTTCAATACTGTACCGATATCTTACTAGGGTAGATGTCCTTATTACGGTCGTCTTTAGTTAATTATTTCAGAAGTTTTCCCTTCTATAAAGAAATATCTTTTATTAAAGACTATTTTTTATGTAGTAAATATTTTATTTTAATTCCTAATTAATCGAAAATGTATAAGGAAGTGCAATATCTCTACAACTGTCATTTCAAAAATCGTTGTACCCATACAAATTTTATTTATTAAATAAATAAATGTAATGCTACGAACAAATTTTAAACAAGACGGATAGATAGATATCGTACCGATCACTGATTACTGATGGCAGCAATCTGGACAGAACGAACTAATTATTATAAACTGTCAATAAAAAGCACTACTTTCATCTGTTTACATTATTAAAATGGCTCGTTAAAATGGTTTCTTTAGCACTACGACATATTTTCGTATTTCCTACTTACGCCAGTCGTATTCTTGATACGTTAATGGTAAATTCAACTTTTAACATTACCTTATAAATATAAATTAAATATGTTTCCCTATTATTACTTAAAACGGAGAGAAGGTTTCAGATTAAAATTGTTCTCCTTTACGATTTTGCATGCAATATTTCACTATCAAGTGAAAGAATTAAAGTGGCAGTTCGAGGAACTTTTACAGTAATTGGGGGGGGGGGGGGGCATCCATCCTATCGACATAGAGGAGAGTGGAACAGAAGCTGGAACGCATCAAAATTTCTATTGATCAATCAATATCCTAGTAAGCAATAAGTTAATCAATAAACTGGAAAGAAAAATTGGTATTATCTAGAATCTAGACTGGGCATACTAAAATCACACATGATCACCTAATATGCATGTGATAGACAAAGTAACCTTTCTAGAACTGGCAAACGAGTAAGATAGAATTAAACCAGTCATACATAATATTATCTAAACTTAATTTCTAATTATACGTTATAATAAAACTAATTGAAACATAAAATATTACATATTGGTCAATATACGGTGTTTCTTAAGGTTATGAATAACGTCACCGATAATCTTCTAATGCTTGTACAATGGAATTTAAAAGAAACAATTATCTTCATTTTTCGTTAATAAATTATTATATATTCTGTCCAACCACTCTGAAATTTTGTGCATATAATTTTTTCACCAAATGGCACAATTGAAAGGGGCAAAACTAAAAAAATTCGCAAGTTGAATGTTGAGGACCACCCTAATGCACATTTATTGTTCGATTTTTAAAATACTGTTACTGTTATTCGTTTGGACATTGGAAACGTTTCAATATCGTAGTTATGTATGTATTGTGTTACGTGTTACTACATACGCCAGTATATTAATCAATTTCATGACCAAATAAATGAAGATTTTCCAAAACAGGAGATACTTTTTTGACGGTCTCTCGATAACGAATAATCACATTTCTAAAACAAAACATACAATAATCCTCCGCTGTCTATTTTAACTGTATCGTGCTGACTCGTAGAATTAGGAATGCAGAATAGAAATTCCTTATAAATCTATTACATTGTGATTACGACAATTTGTTCAAGTGAACTAGGAATAATATAACTGGTGACGTAGTTTGAACAATTTAAATAACAATTAATAATGAATACAAAGCCAACAAACGAATAAACGATCTATAAATGAATTTGCCTCGGGGCATATTCTATCGACACAATCTCCATATTCATGCTTGATTCAGATTCAGATTAATTCTAGCCTTTGTGGCCGTGTCACTATACTGCGAATTACTTTTTCTATTGAATATTGAACTGGTGTGGCAAGCGGATCTGTCCCGCGCGTCCTAGAGAATGTTTTGCTTCCGATCGTCTCGACATACCGGTAAAATGAAGCGCATGTGACAATATGGCTCGTTCAGATACTTAACACACAAATGCTGTGTTGGACACATATGGCTAACACAAGTCTGTAACTCGATGTAGAAATTAATTTTTATTGCGATACGTTTAAACGTTTGGACAAACTCGTCTATGCCGAATCCAACAGAATATTCACTATTATCGGGACATGAAGTAGATCACGATTTCAAAATTTACTGTTTGGAGATACTGCAGATTATTTAGACAAAGGAAACCGAATAAATTACTTAGTACTTATTTAAATGACTAAAAACGTTCACTGATCAATAAAACAGATAACTAGGACGATTCGATTGATACGAGATTATAATATAATAACTAGACTACGAAACTTTATACAGAATAAAAACTATTTAACTTAAATTTAAAAAACCAAAATGAAATAAAGATGTATTCCTTCTTTCAATAATTTTAATAATGTTAATAATGTTTCAGTATTATTCAATAATTAAGTAAATAATAAATAAATGCATAAAATCTAGTAATAATAAAAGTCAAGTAATAATTATTTATATCAAA
>CM052166.1:5746580-5771393 GCA_028455555.1 Augochlorella aurata | reverse complement strand
TACATTGTATTGCAATGTTTATAACACAATAAGAGTCACAATTACGTAGACAAGGGAGTACAGACTATAGTGCGCTATAGAAGAAGGACAACATTTTTATTTTGACAAATTATTGTTACAACATAGTTCAGACGATTGCAATGTTTATAACACAATAAGAGTCACAATTACGTAGACAAGGGAGTACAGACTATAGTGCGCTATAGAAGAAGGACAACATTTTTATTTTGACAAATTATTGTTACAACATAGTTCAGACGATCCGTTCCAGTCAACAGTAAATGTTTCAAACGGCCTGAGCGAAAAGTTGAGAGTGCGAGGTTATGTGAGGTGTGGCATATGCGATCCATATGGTATGGAACGTGTTAATGTCCAACGTTGATGATTCGATCCATCACGAAGCATGATCAATTACCGAAGTGCTCCTTGTTTGTCACGATTGCTGATAGAACGATTCCATTGATCAGGCTTGTAAAAAGGGAAAACCAATCGGACAGGCAAGATATCACATGACCTTTTAATGTCTGCGCTTGAAAGAACCTCGCATCGGCTATAATTTGTCCTGCGATTGATTAGATAGACGTTTGTGCAGTTTCCGGGGAATTATTGTGTCCGAAGAGATTTATCGAGAGGATTCTGTACGTAGATACGCAGACATCCTGCGACCGATGAAACCATGCCACAACATGGTGAACAACTTATCGGGCTAAATGTTGAATAATGCTCCCCCTGCCGTTTCTGACCACCATTGTTCCGCCACCGGAAAATCCCATTCCCATTGTGACCGATGAGTACGCGGACTATAATTACGCATTCGAGGAGTCGGTTTCGAACGGACTTAGACGGAAAGTTAGGCAAATAGCAAATGCCGCTACTCTTTTAATATGATGTAATTGTTCGAAAATTATTCGGTTCATTTTCTGTCCCGAGGATAGGCTGGAACGTAATGAACGCTCGACTGCATCTCCGAAACGAGATAAGATACAGCTTTGTGTGGGCATTCTGTGTATAGTTGCGTCTCTCCTTTATAAACTTGCCAGGTATAGATAAGTTAGTTTGATACAGTTTCGAACGGTATCATTCACCGCGAGGCATCCGGCATATACTTCATATCTTCCAGCATTGAAGAGGAAACTCCAGGGTGTAAATTTTTTCATTTAATTCATTTTTATTAATCTATTTAATTGACAGGAAAAAAGGTTTTCCATTACTAGCATAGTTATAAATATTATGTAGAACAAGATGCTTACGGTGACGATAAAGGGGTAATACAAAAAGATGACAGAGTAAGCAAGAGTTTGTAATACAAAATAAAGAAAAAGTCGACTGGTGATTTTGGGGAGACACTAAAAATTGCTATACTGTGTTTTAAAAGAATTTTCACATTATTCAAGTTTGTATTCGATGAGTTTAAAAAAGTATAGAAGACCTATATGAGCTTCATTTTGGAGTTGAAATAACTTCGAATGATGTTTTACCAGTTGTGGTAAAACTGGAGCGTAATATAAAATTTTAAAGGTGTGTGGTTGCGAACATTTTTAGTATGACGATCAATGAAACCTAGTGGTTTACAAACAATTTTAAAGTAAGTAACTGGTAGAATTTTTCTTCGACAGGAAAAAAGAGTAGTCATCTATAGGCAAAAATGTATTAAAGTATGTAACGATTATGTTGACAAATAGACAAAATACTTCGTAGCAAAAGAATCGTATTTTAATTTTGCGTTTGTTTCGTTTCCACTTGTGAGATACAGGTAAATGTTCATTACCTTTTATTTGACTCTTGCATGTCGGTCGGCGTCCTGCGATAAAAATGTTTTAATTTTTTGACGTTTCTAAGAATGTTTATGGTTCATACCCTTTCGTGGTCCGAATTTTCTTTAAATTAGGGTTTTCTTTAATTTCAACAAGATATGTTTCAAATAATTTAACTCGGACGGAAACTAACTCAACTCGAGAATGTAACAGTCCTTCATAATTAACAAGTGTGTATACTGCACATACAGACCCAAGAGAAAAGTTCAAAGTTCGAGAAAGAGCATAGAAGGAACCTTCTTTGTATTGAAAAGAATAGACTACAAGGTAAGAAAATGGTTTTAAACTTTTTCATCCGCCACAGAGCATGTAAATCGTAAATGTACTTTTCTCCCAAAGAGCAACGGAAGTTCTACCACTATGTAGCATAAAATATTTAAAGCACATAGCTGTTCTATTCAATGTAGAACCACCACTTCGTCGGATATAATTTAAGACGTACTTTATGTAATATTGACATAAAACGACCGGGCATGGTCTGCGGTGAATGGTTTTCGAAATAGATGTGAGCAGAAATTTATTTATATGGAACTGCTAGAATTGGAATTTTCGTAATAAATTATTGTGCAAATAAGACATAGATACTTCATGTTACTGATATTTAGACTCACTATTATCCGAATACGTTGTGCAATGAATAGTTAACTGATACGAATTCTGATATAAATTAATACCATTTAACGCTGCAAATACGTTACTGTTTCATTACCTAAATATCTTTTTAATTAGTACAGACAATCTAGATTATACTGTATCCACCTTTTGCATTCCAAATTATAAAGCTATACGTTAGTAGTTTATTCTAAGATGGCTTTTTATATATATCTAAATAACTCAGTAACCGTAAAGAAATTATTACGATTTGTTAGATTGTGTCAAAATGTAAGTATACTCAAATTCATGGAAATATTGAGTTTTACGAACGGTTGCCGTAATTATTGTGTGTTGATAAAGTATTGACTGTCACACGCAAGTGTCACAAAGTGTCCACACTTTGATGACATGCTTTAGATGACTTGAATTTTTTATGAATGTTAGAGAGATTGGTTCACTGTTCACTGTATCTTTAAAGAAATGAATTAGTTAAGTTAAAAATTTAGAATCTGTCACTTTGACGACTCTTACAGTTTTATGTTAAACGACAATCTCTGAAAGGTTGATAATCAACTTTCTTCTTCCCTTTATATCTTAACCATGCGAAGCATTCGTTCTTCGAAATCCCAGTCGAAAACTTCCCAGAGACGCTAGAAGCTGAGTAGAAAGGTCGTTGCAGATTGGCCGTAACTACTAGTTCCAGTGCGTCTGGCCATGACCGGATTATTCTCCTCGGAGCGACATTTACCCAACTCGAATTTCCAAATCGTCCAAGCTGTTCGTGCAACCGGTCGACTAGAATGGCGCGCTCGTCAACGCCAGCTTTTGCTTCCAATCTTAGCCTCTGTACTCGTCCCGTGAGATATCGAACGCTCTGAAAATCAAGAATATAAGCACCGGAAATCCTTATTCGCAACGTCTTACCTTCCACGCTCCAGAAGATCTTCCTTACGGATGGCTCTCTGGCAATTCTGCGGAACCCGGCTAGCCACTAACTCATGATATACAGCGACTGGCATAGTCGAGGTTGGTTCCTAAGTCTTCGGCAAATCTCTCGGAAGCGTGCGGATGAACCCGTGTCTCGTGATTCGAGGTAGTGCCTTTGTTGCGGACTGAGGTTGCCAGACTGCTGTCGCAAAGACATATCCAGTTTAGTTCTCGATCGTGATCTCGGATTCTCGGATTCTGGAACTCTTGTGTCTCCAGTGTTATTTCAATGTCTTGGAAAATTCTTCCAGAGTTTCGCAGTCTAAAAGAAACATATAAAACACAGACTTCCTGTTTTGCATGTTTTTCCTTAAAGACACTGTTAGATTTTGTTTTGAGAAGGTGGAAACTGATTTTGAATACATACTTTTGGATCTGTATTTTAGAAAGTATGAGCTACAAAAGAAACACTATTATAAATTGTAACTTTAATAAATATTATAATTATTTATTACATATATATCTAATATTGGTAGAATTTAGTGTTCACTAAATGATATCTGAATACGTAACTTGATTTATCGATATTTCATCATGCTATTTTAAAAACCATCCACTTAGAATGTATTAGTCAAATTAGATATCATATAATTATTCATATTATATTGATATTAAATTATTCACGAATTTATAAAAGCTTTCGATACAATATCTTCGACAAAAACAATCCCGAATTAATGGGATAGATTTCAATACACCCCTCATTTGGATAAGATAATTTAATAGATCGCCAAAAACAAGAAAACTATTTCTCCCCTTAGAAACGTGTATATGAAGTCATTCTGCACATGTGTGAAATTAACGATCTCGTAGTTTACGTAAAGATAGTCGAATCAGTTTAAATGATTATTCAAAGTTCTAGTACATAGCACACTAATCATAGAGTTCCCAACATTCCATTGCTAAATTGCTGTAATATTTCACGAAAAAGATTGGTTGCATATACCACAACATTTCAATCATAAAGACAGACAGTGAATATGTTAATCATTGATAGACTGCGAACCTTGACGCGAAATAAAAATTATCTCTATTAATTGTAAAAAATGAGTATTCTTAAAGACGTGCTCCGAGTGAAACCAATCTGGGTGATTCTCCGTCCCGTAAACAATCGACATCGTAGCATGAATGAGAGATCAATCAGTATCCCGATGTTGGCTCATCAGTGTTGGGAACAACTGTGTTCGGTCACAGCTAATTGCGAAACAAGGGACAAACGCGAAAGTTTGATGGATGAAGCGAAGAGGGAAACGAATCGATGTGGAGGAGGAATGAGAGTTGGCCTTATCGTTAAGGGCTGCGATAGGGTAGCTGGAAAGACGGAGGGAAGCCCGGGACTTGTTCTCATCGGAGCAGTTAAGGCCGGTGTGGTTCGAGCGAGGCTCGGGGAGTGGATTTGATAAATGCCGTGACATCACGAGAGCAATTATCCCTGCTACACTCTATTTGCAGTTCCCTTGCTCTTTTATCTACCACAGTGGTGAGCCCAGCCTCGCCTCCTTTCCATCAACGTCCACCGGGCCGAACGTTTCCTTCTCACGTCGTAACTTTTCGAATCATTAAATTCATACATCAATCCTGAGAAACCTCTGAAAACACCACGGATGTTTCGCGTCAAGGACAATGCCTGAATTCGGATCAAAATTGAAATTTGTAGGGCGTATCGACAATAATATTATATATTACAGTGAGAGCTTTTCGCGATCACAACTGATAGAGAATTACGAGTGCTTTGAACAGTGCTGTTGCAAAGCTTCCGCGTTAATGAATTCTTTTGCCGGGACAATCCAGGCCGACCTTTCCTCTCTTACCTTTCGCCGTTCTCTGTCCCGATGTTCGCCAATTAATAAGCGTCTCGGGCGCTGGTATTACCGGATTCTCCTTTGTGTTCGGCCGAGTAAAAATGAAAAAGGGAAAAACGAGGAGAAAAAATGGGAAGAAAAACGAGTACCGCGGGTAGGATCAAAGCCCTGAGGGATCCTGCAATTCGATATCGTAATGCCAGAAATTCGAACGGTTATGTCGGAGGCTCCCGGCTTTTGTTAAGGATCACCGTTATTCCCGAGCCTGAGGGAAGAAGGAGAAGCGTGGTTCCCTGAAATTCGCGCCACCCTCGGTTGCGTGCGTGATTCGGCGGTCGCGTGATTCCCAGCCGTTATCGAAATTCCAAGGAATTCTTCCGGCGCGATGCGAAAGAGGGCCCCGATTGCGAGAGAACGATCCCCGTGCAACCACTGACACACGCCGACTTCCTGCGTGCGTGTGCGACGCGTGCCCCCACTCCGCTAGACAGGGATTAACGCTTCCAGGAAAAGTAATTTTCTTAATACACAGATGTTCTGCACCCGATGTTATCTGCTTCACGTTGCGTTAAAAAGCAGAACAGGAAGTGGAGTGACAAACGTATGAAAATGGCGCCCCCTATTGCGAGATCTTAACTATGCCAAGTGATCACAGTTTTGTGGAACTCTGTGCGCGAATAAAGACGCTGTAATTTGTTTTTCGATATTGTTTAACTCTGGAAGTTGCCAATGGGATCACTTGTTTCCAATTCTTTCTTCTACATTTACGAAAATTGTAAAAATGTTTAATTGATGTTAAAATCTTCGTTCGAACTTACAGTTAATTATTAAAATATTCGAACAACATTTAAGAAGAAATAATTAGACTTCGGAACTTTATGCAAATTTCAACATCGTCGACTATTTTATAAAAATAAGGTAAAAATAAGGTAGAAATGTCATTAATGTTAGTTAATGTACAGGTAATGTACAGTACATAAATGCATATATAACATATTATGCTGCACTTTCTAAGTTGTCAGAAGCAATATCTTTACTTTTCGAACATAAAAATAGCATAAAGGGATGCACAGATCGATTTAAAATGTGTCTGCTACATCTACAAGGGGACTTTTTAGTACGATACGCACGCGGGCGAAGAAAGTAGAGATTCCGACACGATACGGAGGATTAAATAGACATCGCTCACGTAAATTAGAAAAGTTTTATGAATTCAATCTTCTTCTATCGAAGTTAGCATGTTTTTAAGATTTAGTAGTTTCGGAACGAAACGGAACAGCAATGTTTATTTTACAAACAGGTAAGAGCTACGAATGAGTTTTTATTAGATAACTGTCTGATTTATTAGATATTGTCTGATCGACAATAAACTCATGCATATATTATTTTTCGATTTAGACAGCTGGAAGAAGATCTCAATTTTTGACATCGTAATGATCTGCTAACCAGTTTGAAATTCCTATTTTAAAAATTTATGACAATGGAATTTGATTGTTCTTATACTATGTTTTGACAATTTATCCAGCTTTATCTTAAAGCTTATGTTTACATACTAACTTGTCTCATATGAGGAGCGCCTGGAGCGTCTATGTATATGTATTGTGTACATATGTATACAATAATGATCATATTATCCAGATAACCGAGTACTCAGATTACAACTACAGTTATAACTACAGATTGTAATTCGAAACGAAATTCGGATTTGATTATCCGTATATCCATATACCGACCGGACTATCTGGTTCAAAACAATAACGAGTAATGTCTACTATTCATTTTTCGATTAACTATTGATTATATGAGTGCGTAAGCTAATAGAATGCATACCAAGATAATAAATCCTTGTTTATTATGTAAGTAATATATTCCCTACTTACTACATAAATAATTTTCTATTCTTCATTTAGAAATAAGGAAAGCATTTTAATCTCTCGAATTCCGATTAAATAAGTAACCGGACAATCAAATATATAACTCCTGTGGGTGCCACAGTAGATACGTCTATACCTGTAACTCTCAACAGTAGTAGGAATTCTAACATATGCATAATACATATGGAAGAATAGCTACGTTTCTTTGTAGGTATCATTTTTTCTCGCAATTACACCTGGGACTCTCCTTATACGGTACTTCTTTTACACGATCCATATTTGCACGATCCGCTTTTACACGATTCGCTTTTACACGATTTGCTTTTGCACGGTTCACTTCCACACGGTTCTTTCAACGCATTTAATTCACTGCTATTTGAATTTTGAACATGTTTTATTCACTGTTATGTAAATGTTTAGCATGTTTCACTTTTATTCAATTTTCTAGTTTATTCTATTCACAATCGCTAACAGACGATATTTTGAGCGACGAAAGTGATTTTTTCCAATGCATTGTGGGAAAACACTTTCGTTGCAACATAATTGAAAATAACGATGAATGAAATGTTGGTTTCTGAAACAATAAAATGTGGTTATGGCATGGTACAATAACACTGTAACTGTTTAGTTCGTCGGAAAATTGATTTCGTACAGAATTTTAATCAAATGTTTTACTGAAATTTTAATAAACAACGTACGGAATTAATCACCATATTACTCATAAAATCCGATTACTCATAAAATCGGCAAACTGATATACAAGAGCCTAAACAAGTGATCTGCAAAGTCATTAAACTTTATTCGATATCATCGGAATGGTGCTAATAGAAACCGATTTCTTATTAATCACACTTCGTCTAACACGTCGATACCTGTTAAACTGGGAGCAAGACGCTCCAAGTGCGCGTTCTGACCGAAAACCTGCTATAATAACTTCATTTCTACTTCTGGTGTCATGATTCGACGTCGTACCTAATTATCGGAAAGCATGGAATTAAGTTTACGGCTAATTATTCATTGAACAATTATGATAATTAACGACCAAATTCAACGAATTTGATTCGTTCACGAATTCTTGAGCAAAAATGGATTATCGGTCGTCTAGTCGTACGAGCCGTAGCAATAGAAATATTCAAAAGTACATTTTTAGCAATAAAAGTTCAGACGCCGAGTGTTAAGTAGTTGAATTAGTAGACACTCCGATTACATGGGTCGTTTCTTCGTCGGGTTAAACGACCACCGGTGCTCCGCCTTCGTATTTTCATTCCGTCCCGCCTTTCACGAAAGTATTTCTTATTAAGCGCGCCACTAACCGCTGTTACTTCCTTTCCGTATACATTATTAACTATGTTCCTCTAGTCCCTCTTACGGTTCTTTTTTCTTTTCTCTAAACGTGCCGCGGGACCACCGGCGCAGGAAAATTCGAGCTCGTCGGTGTTGTCGCGAAATCGTGATTTAAATACACTATTCCACCGTGTTTGTGCTACTAACGGAGAATGTAAAAGCTGTTCCTTGGTAACGTAGCGCGATTAAGGATACGGTTCAACTGGATGCGTATTCGGACGACTAACTCGTTGTATATGAGCAAAGTGGTCATTCGAAGTGGATGGTTACGGAGATGGTGTATTCTAATGGTCAATTCACATTTTTTATGACATATATTGTATGAAATGTATGAACTTGAATTTGGCTGGTCATTACTATTTTTTGAATAATGATTTATCAAAAGTTCTACTGAAAAATGAAAGTTTGAAGCGGAAGACCAATGATCAGTTAACTCAGGGCTCGGAATTAACCAGTACGCAACATAAGGATCGCGAGGGTTACGCCTCCTGACTCCCGTCGTGCACCTCGCTCCCCGTAGTCTCCACCCCGTGTTGGATACAACGAATATAATGCCGATATGACTGAATCAATTAAGAGAGTACTTCTAGAATTGATCAAATCAAGTTGACGTGATTGATTGCAACATCGTTACATACATTCAGAATTCACAAGAGAATGCAGCTTTTAATACAACAATATAAATAGATTAACAAGTTTCTGTTACTTAATTTATTAAATATTTACTTATTATTAGTCGAGTATTGGCATAATGAAGTTATTGAAATGAAGACATAATAATAGCTATACATAAATGCTCGCAGAATGGAAATGTTTCCAATAACAGGAAGAATGATACCATAGTAATAAAAAACAAATATGAAAGTTTTGCGGGTATGAGAATAATTTCAAACAGTACAGCCAGACACCAAATTGCAATCACCATCGCTTCGCATTTTTGCGAGTATGCGCGAGCGCGCGCATGTGTGTGTGTGAGAGAGAGAGAGAGCGAGCGAGAGAGAAAGAGAGTTTACATGATACGCTGTCTGAAAACGCGCGTTTTGTTATTCGAAAATTACTATAATTTTTTATTTCCCTTTTACGTACGTAAATAGCTTCAAACTGCGAATGCATGTTCTATACGCGTCAAGATAAAATTGAAATGTCATCAAACAAACTGTTCATAAATATTTTAGTAACAAAGTACGATTGGACCATGCAAATTCGTACAAATGAAGGATGACATGAAATTCTACTACAATAGATTTTACTTAATATTCTATTTTGCAACTAATCTATTACATTGTCGTGCTACAAACGTAAAAATTTAATTTAAAATATAAAATTTAATAAAATTAAAAATAAAAAAGTTAATAATCTGTACAATGTTATAATATGATTAATTGTATTTGTTAATAAAAATTATTTATAGCTACAGAACTAATTGCAAATGAACTACGACAGTCATACCCCGAAAATAATATCGTTTAATGTTTATGTAAATTTTCGAAATGTATCTTCAAATCTTGTAATAAATACCGTATTCAATAAATAAACTTCACCATTGTTATGGAAAGAAAATAATAGGCTACTGTTTATATTTTGTACATAATTGATTTAAACAGCCTACACAATAATCAGACAGTTGACACTTCTCAATTTATTCTTTCCCAACCTTGCAATATGTTTTCATAAACATTTCACTAATCACCGGTACAGAGTGTGGTGAAAATTTTGTATATATATTTCCACAAATTAACAAACACATTAATCACAAAATTGAACGATAAATTTTACATTAAGTGTTCAAAATTCGCTCCTTCTGCTTCAATACATTTTCGACGCTTTTTCTAACAATTATTAATGATTGCCGCGCGCCCGGTTATTGTAATTTCGTTCGACGCATTTTGTAATGCTAATTTTACCTCATTCGTCGATTTCAGTGATTGATGGGAGATCTTTTATCTTCGATAATAATAATTTTAATTCTTTTTTTAAACCGCCCACTCTATCTTCTTTTTTCCGTGTCCAGTAGTTATAACAATGTAGGCGTTTTACATATCACCCTCGTGTAATTCGATAATAATCATAACCCGCTCTTTATTGTTCTTAATTTTTATCTCAGAGAAAATAAAACATGAACCATGAATGAACAGTACCAATAGATCTAACAAAGCGTAAAAATTCGAAAAACGAAATAGGTTCGGACCCCGAATATTTTCACGATAACACTGTTTTTCCTAAAGGGACAGAATTTTTCCGCAACCTGTATAAAAGCAAAGCTGACGAATTTCGTACTAAAGTCCCTCTGTTATCCAGCCCAGTTGGTAAGATCACTGAGCCCATTGCGCAGTATCGAATAACGCGACTAAATTGAAAGAGAATCTCTCGGAGGTACACAAGACACGCCGTAACTCTCACGTCGTTCATTGATATCGGTACAAGCATCTCTTAACAATCGGTTGCGCGCGGCTGCACAGATGCACGGTCGGATTATCGTTCGATTCGTATCCATAAACAGCACTCTTAACCGCTTTATCTTCCATGCCGGTACACGTATAATGCCTCTGACACTGGGAATCGCTTGGCGATCGTAAATGTCCTCGTAAAAAGCTCGCTGCACAGCTCGACTCCAGTCGCCGCCACGCCGCTGCAGCAGAAAAGCACTTCGGCCCATTTTTCCGGGTTCCGCCTCTTCCCGTGGAGCGCGGGTGTATGGGTTGATCGGCCTGTACCGTGACTGAAAGGTGGAACACGGCTCCGCCGGCCGTCGTCGACCTTGTTATCCTTGCTTTCAGGACCGCGAATTAACGGCGGATCCGATTATACGAGTCATTTACGGGGGCCGGCTGGTTCGGCATCGACTGGTTCGCCGGGAACGAAGCGGTTCCGAGCGACAGCCATTTCCCAGTCGTTCAAAATAGGAGGTCGCCTTTCGAATATTATCATTCGAATATAGCCCCCTGCCCCCTCCCCCTCCAGTCCGAACTCCATTATCTGCTGCGGTGCAACTACTCGAAACTCAGCGCGCCATTAAACTATGGGGTCAATTTGTCCGGAACGTGTACAGCCCCCGGAACTACGTCCGCCGCCGCCTCCGCACGAGGACGGGAAAGAGGCGAGGAGAGAGGCTCTGGTTTCATGCACGGGATTACACTTGTTCTCCATTAATTTGATGCGAGATCGATAATGCGCGCTGCATTGTGGTCCGCGATGAAGCCACCGCGGAAGAAACACGTGCGAAAGATGTGCGCGCAAGAGAGCGAACGGCCCGCCACCGAATTTCGCGGTATTGAAGTTCGGCTCGGTTTTAATTGCGATCGTTTCACGGATGAATGTCGAATGAATAAATTGCTGAAATTTGAAAATTTCAAAAGGCCGCTTGTAGCGCGAACTTGTCGCGGAATCTCGTGTTTGCCGATCGTTCGCGTTTTCTGTTTAGGTTAATCGGTTTAAGTAGGTATAACATAATACTACAGAATCTATTTGGAGTATTAACATAATGCGAATCGATAGGAGATAATAGAGTCGATGAATAATAGATAATACTATATCGATGTCAGTGCACAGAACCGAATTCACGCGTGTGTCATTCAAATTTAGCTTAATGATGGTAATTTTCACAACCGATTTTCCCGGAATCGAGGCTTTGTGTAAAACTTATCATGTCCTCGATTGCATTTTGTCGCGGATACCGGGCTTTATGAAAGAGAGATACATTTTACGATTTATTATCTCATGTCGGATGAAGCTGATGTTAAAAACTGATGACAGTCTCTGCGATAGTGTATTAAACTCGTATCATTTAATTTACATTTCTCTCCCCTGATATGCGTCACTGCGGCTTCTTGTATTTTTTAATCAGTTTAATTAGTCAATTTTAAAATGCTCTGGTCTCTGATGATCACAAACACGGGAAATTGCCACGGACACACTTCGCGGTTTTCACGAAGTTACCCGAAATTCTGTAACTTCTGGACGCTTGTCCAACTTCCAGCGGTTTTATATGCGCGGTAGTTCTGTAGTTCTTGTGCGGCGTATTTTTGGCCCTCTCTTTACCGAATAATAAATAAAGTTCCGCTGCACCCAGGACCGTATAAATCAGAGTACATTTCAAGCAATCTGGGAACATATGTTACGTATCAAAATATGAGATCAGGTTCCGTAATCGGGATACATATTCCGCTAATGCAATTGAACCGAGCAACAATAATATTATATCGAAAGTTTCACACAAATATTGTGCTTTACAATTTGTAACTCGAGATGAACTGTTACAAAATCCTAATTTACAGTAAACAATAATGTTTGGCTACTGATCCAGCGGTTTCATGACTTTCGAAATACGAATAATTCATTGTGGTTGATGAAATGCATTTTATGCTAAATATCTCGTATCAATGATATGCTTTGACAATTTCCAATTTCCAATTTTTCACCTAAATATGGTTAACACACACCAGTAGTGCAATATTGTCGTATCAGTACATGAAATCAAAACATGAAAGAAGTGATCAAATGGTTTTCGGTGCATTCAAACATTTTTCTTTGGACACAATGTTATAACTAGATTGCAAAGTCTATAAAATGACATAACTGAGTAGGTGTATGAAACAGTACCAAGAGATTAAACGAATTTAAAAATATCGATGTATTTATTATGTAATGCTAATTCCAACCTCACTGACTATTACTTTCTTTTACTCTTCTTATTTTATTTTCCACATTTACCAACCAAGCGAATATCGTTATGTAATTTTCAGCTTCTTAAAGTTGTTAATAAATGTTTTACTAGACTTCTTGGATACTTGTTTTTATTTACTGGACTTTTGTAAGTGACTTCTAAAGTTCTAAACTTCTTTAAACTTCTCAATATTGGCATCTTTTCTTGCAGTCAAATATAACATTTTTTTCGGACTAGATCATCAATAATAAACCAGTAAAGTTTTAGTAGTGGCAAATAAGTATGTTCGATCGTACTTCAAAAAAACGTGGTTGGGTGTCTCGGATCACTAATCGTAGTTTAAGAACACTATCACAGATACCCAGTGAACAAAATCAATGAAACTACTCTAAGCATTTCATTAAACCGAACCAATCAAATTTTGATTGCAACGGATACATTTAGTCATTTCCTGAGAGATTTTTAAGCAGCTAGCTGTTTTTGACGAGTACACTCGTCATGATATGAAATGTTGCCACTCCTTCATAGCACATATACTCGTCAAAACCAGCCACCTGGTTAAGGAGATGACATAATCGTGACATATACTTTGATATTCTTCATTAAATTATATATTTTATACAGGTGTTGTATTAAAAAAAAAAAAAACATAAGGAAAATCAAACATATATAGAATGATATAACTGGTTAAGTGGCACAGATCACAAGATGCAGTTTCAGAACTTGCTCGAGGAAACTCAGCGAGCAGAATCAATCAAGCTACTGTAAGAACTTTATCAAACGGAACCACTGAAGTTTAAATTGAAAGAGATACAATCAGTCGTGATTTGGAAGACTTTCAGGTGACACAGGTCACAAGATAAAGTAAAATAAAGATGATGCGGGAGGAGTATTTTGGAAATAAATCAGTGAAGCTTTGACAAAGACGGATACATCAGCTCATTCTCTTGGAGGGTTCATAGTGTCACGGATCATAAGTTGCAGTTTAAGGACCTGCTGGAGAAGACGCAGCAACAAAATCAGCAGCTCCGTCACCGATTACCGGATTCACCGAACAGAAGAGCCCGTCGAATCCGTCGGCGAGAACACGGGTATCTCGGAACCGTGACTGCTGTCTAATTACCAAGCCTACTCGTCAGCCATTTTTCGCCGCGGGACGGCGACGATAGAACAATCGCGCAAGAACCAAGGAATCGTATCAAGCTCTCGTTAAGTGAAGGCCCGGTGAGAATGTCGTCGGTAAAATGGCGATCAATCACGATTTTCCCGGGGTGTTCGTCAGTCGGCGCATGCACACGCGTCCCGGTTCAGGGCCGAACGAGGTCGTTGAACCGTTTCTTCGGATCCGCGTCCAAAAATACACAGGAATTGGGGAGGAATGACAGAGTCGTAACGAGAAGTGTAACGCAGACGATGAGGGGGTAGCGGGGCTGCGACGAGGAGCAAAAGGGGTGTGTGTCGAAGAAAACGGGTACGAGCTCTGTGAGGGGGGGACGGGAAGACGAAGAAGGGGAAAAGCGAGCACAATGCTCCGGCTGGAGAAACTGCGGTGACAAACCGTGGACTGCAGTCGGAACGATGAACGGAGACCCGTGCGAAGAGGAAGAGAGAGAGAGAGAGAGAGAGAGAGAGAGAGAGAGAGAAAGGGAGAGAGAGTTTGCGTAGAGGGAAAGGAGGGAAAGGAGCACGGCAGAGGGTGAGAGACGAACGACAGGGAGGAAAAGCGAGAGAGTCGAGGATGAATATATATCGCGATGCGACTCTTCTCCGAGCAGGAATTACTCTCCTCTCGTCTATTCTTTCCACGCGGTTATTATGGTAGCCGAGCTATTCTTGGATAAGGAGAAAGATAGCAGAGGTTGGTGGAAGGGTAAGGACGGGGGGGAGGGCGCTAGAGATGGTGGCAGTTTGAAACAAAAAAGAACGCTGTTCGAAAGCGGACGGAAGCTTTCACAGTCGGACGGATTCGCTCGACTTCTCCATTCTGATCGAATCGATTCGCCTTTTCTGATAACGTCGATGCACAGTCGCGTCAAGCCCGGGCCGGATAGTCCACGCGGGTTCGGCATAGTTTCTCGTTAATTTGAGCCACTTAGCCGTCCGCACATCCGTTAAATACTTCCGCGCAGGAAAAGTTTGACCAGCGTGCAGTATCACGACTATCGGGTAATTTTCTTCTCCCCTTGTTCCCCGGCTTTTTTCTCTCTAATTTTTCCGGGAAATGAGTTGACGCCGGCGTCAACGCGCGGCATTAATTAATTTTCCCTAATAAACCGATCGCCGGCCGCGCGCGTCGGGCCAGCGAGATTTTTCGACGGATGCTCCAACGGCCGGTCGGAATAATGAACTGCTGGAATCTATTTACTCCGCGTTTTCGTTCCGCTTTTATTCCCCTCCCCGATTCCTTTTCCTTGCCCGTACAATGCGCCAACGAGGTATAATGCGGGTTCCTGGAGCGAATTCTTCCGTCGCGACGCTGTTTCCGAACTGGCGCATCGATTTGTCACTTGTTTCGCGAGCGCTGAATGAAGGGAGAGGCCGGAACGGAAAACCGGCAACTTTTGATTTCTTCCATTCCAGAGTTTGTCGCATCTCGAATAGATCTTCGCCTGCCGCTTTCGTCTTTCTTTCTCTCTCCCGATCCCTTTTTCGCCTGCGAGTTATTAAAATCTTCTCGGCTCGGCTCGGCTCGGCACGACGCGGCACCACGCGGCGCGGAACATAACCGGCAGCCATCGCGGCAACAGTGCAACTTTTTCAATTCTCGCTACTTCAAACTTTTCGGAACGGTGCGGCGAGGCCAGGCAACAGCGCCAGGTAACCAGCGAATTTTTCGAAACATTCGAAAACGAAATTTTCCTCGCGAATTTTCGCAATGAACACGCCAAATTATCGCGAACTCCCGGCGCTCGGCTGTTTCGCCTAGATACGAACAATGGCGGGTCGAGCTGTTCCGTTAATCGTGTCACGAGAAAACTGCTGGAAACTGGAAACGGAGAAATGTTGCACCGGTGGTGGTGCTCCGGCAACGACTAAATCCTATGCCCATGCTAAATCCATGATTTGCTCCCGGCGAGCGAGCTCAAAGGGAAGAAGGGTCTCCTCGGAGCGTGGAGAAACTTTCGCCACCACCTTGGGACGTCTCGAGTGCATCTCGTCCCCAGCCTCGGCTTTTGAATTTAACATCGAAGCTGCGCCGATACACTCCGCTTCTGCCCTTCGCGTGATAAAAGTTGATCGTTCATCGAGCCACGCGGAATTGCGGATACATGAGGTTTTGATAGAGCTTCGCGGTACTTCCCGGGACCAACCGAGTCGGCTTCGTAAATTCTACGTCACCAGTTAAACGTCTGTTGCATGTAAATCGACTGGGTAAGTTGTTAACGCGATTCGCTCGAGTTTCTGGACGACCAAACTCGTTCACGATAATTCAGCAGCCTTTTCAGCGGATTATAATTTTCTTGCTTGTTTCGCCAGGGATTTTTCTTGAGCAGTATTAAGATAAAAGGATTGGACGAATATGAGAATTTCCGCTATAAGCCATTTATTATACTAATTCAATAGAATGCGGAATTTATGCATTTATGATTGAAATGAGAAGGTGGAATATGAAACACAAAAGTGATCAGAAGATTTTAAGAACACTGATACGTTATTGTTATCTTCCTAAAATTATTTGTACAGAAAACAATCTCCCACTTATTCCTAAGAGTTACATTTATATGTGGATAGGTTTATCTGAAAGCGTAGATCGTCTATTTTTCAAAGTGCATGTCAAATGAAACCTTTTTGTGCAAGTGAAACCCTTTAAAAAATTGCATATTTTTTGGGAAGGACATAAGTTTTTGTATACCTATTTATAATATCTTCAAGAAATAACCAGTACATACTAAGGCATAGAGAGACAACATACAATTCTTCGAACCGTAAGAAAAAATTAGATTTCCGCCGATTGGTCCTGTTCATGCATCACATACTTCATCGCCGGCGTTACGAGAGCACCGAAGGAACTCATACTCAGCCCTCGTACACGTTGTACGCCGGAATTTAAGCGGCTATACCCAGAAAATGGAGTATACCCTCATGAAACTTGTAGCACGAAACTTCCAGGGGTCGGGACCCCCCTTTAAAACATTTAACCCCACCCGACCCGACGTCCTTGTACATCCAGCCCCCAGGAAGCGATCGCTGACCAACGACACGATCCAGATCGGACCTTGGCTCAGGCACGCTCTCGAAATTAGATCGCAATAAATAAGTGAGTCGACGTCGTGTCGGCGAAATCCGAGGAGAGTTCCGCGGGCGAACGAGCGGCGCGGGAGCGGAGAGATGTCAGCCGCGACAAACTTCTTAACTGCGCCATTGTAACTAACTTGCTACCGGTCTCGTCTCTCGAACTTAACCGATGAATAACTACAAAATAATCGGCTTGAATATTCATGGCTGGCGCTCGCGCGTCACGCCCGGTGTCGTCGGAGTATTTGTTTCCAACCCCTTGTTCCTTGTCCCTCCCTCTTTACCAACCACCCCTCATCCACGGCTGCGTTCTTTGTCGACGTCCTCGCACGGAATTCTCGACCCGCGCGAGCATTTATTAAAGATGCGGCGGCGCGTTATCTCTTCGAACGACTGCCGCCCCCGCATTATCTGCCGCGGAACACACCGGGCGTTTTCTGTAATCCGAATGAGCTGTAATGGGCCGGCTAACCAGGGCTCGCTATGCGACACGAGCGAATTTTATTCACGGACCCGTCGCCTTCATTACATTCTATAAATAATCTAAGTTCGCCGGGCGGGCGAGGTGTTCGCGATGGAAATTAATTAGGGCTCTTAATGGGAATTCGTGGAGCTGGGACGGCGCCTGATGACCTCGTAATTTTGTCTTTACAGTCGCCCCTTTCACGTTCAATTGAATATTATCGCGGTCTTTAAAGCTGTTACGAGTTTGAAGGGGTTAAGCAATCGGAAGATACTGCTGCGGCGCTTGTTATAGATAACCGACGCAGATTCGCAATTTTTAATCATTTGTTACTCGAGAATCGACGTGGATTTATTTGTCCACAGCTGTTAAATTTTTCAGGTCGGACGCCAAAATGTTAATGACATCGGAGTTGCACGATTTATTTTAGTAGCTGCAATCTTGTGTACACCCGCCAACAAAAGTATTAGGACGCTTGCTTGTTTAATGTAAATCGTAATTTTTTAAAAGAACTGAGATTTACTGTGGTTTTATAGGTCGTAACAAAAATTCGATACATTTTAATACAATTATCAAATTAAACGGAACCAAATTAAATTCTTGCTCGGTGACTTTCTTTTTTATATGAACTGAAATTATTTCACTGTAAAAGTATCCCAAAAGAAATTAGACAATGTTTCAAGAGAAATAGAAAAAAAGTTAAAAATGTAAAAAAAGCTCCATAATTTTCTTTTAAATAAGAATTTCAGAGAAACTTATTATATAATACTAACTGAAACAGTATGCTGAATACTGGATAAAATTGTGGGATGCAATAGTTGCCTTCGAGCGCTTCACTATTTTGACTATTAAGAGTAATTAAAAATCTTTAAATACAACATCTTTATATACATTCGATATCATTATTTTGCTTTCTCTTTCCTATTTTCATTTAATCAAAATCTTATTTTTTCCCTACTTTGTCATCTTTTTGTATTACTGCTTTACTGCCATCGCAAGGATCTCGTTGCATATAACATTTATAATTTACTTACTGGGAAAATTTTGTTTCTGTCAATTGCATGCATAAGTAAATAAATAAATAAATAAATAAATATATTGCTGTCATATCTGAGGAATGTTTTGAATTGTGGATCTTTGACATCATAAAGATTATTAGAAAACTGTAATCAAATCTCGTCTAAAATGGAAAAAATGTATCCACAGAAATAGTAGAAAGCCTAACTAAAAAGTAATTCACGTGACCATGATAAATAACAAAAAATATACAAAAATCTGCCCATTAATTGTGTCGCCAGTACGCGATACAAGCAACAACGATTGTGTTAAAGAAAAAGTAGTTGACGGTGAAAAATTCACTCGGTTGCTATCGTCCCATGTATCTCGTCCTGCTAGACTGAAGCGAAACATTTCCGGCAGATACATTTTCATTCGCCGGTCTAATTCGGCCCGTCCGCGAGTCTAATTACGAATTTGCCAGAGCAGGAAAGGGTAATTTGTAGACTGGATTAGCCGGCGTCTTTTCTCACGGGCTTGGAAGACTTTCGGTTAAAGATCGCGGGCCGACGTGGAGGAACGTAATTCACCTGAACGCTCCTCGTACTTTAGAAGGGTTAACGAAAGAGGCCGTGGTAATTGCAAAAATCACGAAAAGATTTATCTCGACGGTTCAGTCCGGGCTCCCTAGAATTTTTTAACCAGCCCAGCCACGGTTAACGCGGTGTTCTTTTTATTATTCGAACCGTTTAAATTTAACGCGGCAACGCTCGAAAGTATCTTTATTTGAATAACCACGACCTGTTTAATCAGAGCCCAAATATTTAAAGCAAACAGTACTTGTTTGTATCTCAGCCTGGCTAAATTTGTCGTAACCTATTTGCAAATATTATTGGCAAAATGTGCAATAATAAAATGTCTGATTGCCGATAAGTGGTAGGTGCGGTTAATACCGATAACACGGGATTTAAAACTTTCTGTTGGTCTCTCCGGAGGTGTTCTCAAATGTTGCGGTGATTTTAGTAATGGTTCCCTTATCTTGATACAACTTTAACGAGTACGTATTATTTATACGATTTTCATTCTTTTAAAATTTGGAAATCGAGTAGGATTTTATTTTCAACGAAATGATATTATAACGAAAATGATACAATGAAAAGTAACTAAATATACAATGGTAACACTGGGGCTAGTGAATTCGACAATATAAACAGTTCAGTAATTACGGGAAACTGTAGTACAAGGCTCGCGTGAGTTACAAAGCATTTCGTTCTCACGAGATCTAGCTGTATTATTTAAAATCATCAATAACGAACGGTCCATTATCAATTTCATTATAATATACTCTTCTCGTCATTTCTAATTTGTGACCGACTTGAAATTCATTTTTTCAGCCATTTGATACATCTGTTTATCTGTGAAGTTATTGCTACAACTGCATATATGCAGTATGAAATTTATGCATTTCTGTGCGGAAAGCGACGTTATCCGTTGCTACAGCATTTACGTTAAAATGTATTTAAACATCAATACGCAATGGAAAACGTGAAAAAGTCAATAAAAGTTAATTTCAATCGAGATCTTTATTAACTTGTAAAATATTTTTGAATTTCCTAATTTTATTGTCTTTGATATCGCTGAAAATCTATCGAATATTTTATGCGCTTCACAGGTTGAAAATTATAAATGTGAGCGCTGGAAGTGAAAATAGTGCTTTGACCATCGCCCGAAGCAGCACAAAAATAAATATTTATTTTTGATTAAAGTTCCAGCGTTGAAAAATACAGGATGCTCCATAATATGTGGTATCCACTTCGAGAGTTGATTGTATCTCTAAAAACAATGAAAAAAGTCATATAAATACATGTCCTACTCATCTTCGTTTATGAGATATAATAAATTTTATAAACAGAGCGAACTCTCTGAAAATAAAAATATGATATCAAATATTTTTTATTGAGAATGCTGAAATACTACGAAATAGAACACAGCAATGTTTATCATAGATACAGCAAGAGGTATTATCACAGAAAGTAATATATACATAACTTTTACACTATATATGTCATATGAAAGTTATACTAAAATTGTATTCCATACATCCTAAATTTGACAAAAATAAATACAAAAACTTTACTCTAGAAGTTCGACATCTTGTTTCAAATTGGCTCTATCGTTAAAGGGGTAAAACAAAACATTCAATACATTTCATAAACGAAGTCAGATAGGAGACGGATTTATATGTTCTTCGCCATTGTTTTCAGATGTACAATCAGCTCTTGAAGTGTGTCCCACATATTATGAAACACACCGTACATAAATTAGTTTGCCTCCTATATGCCGTCCACTCCAATTGCGGACAAGTTTTTCTGCCCAAGTTAAATATTAGCCGGAGCCCAATTGAATTCGCAAAATTCCTTTCAGCGCACCAGAACGAAAGTACCCTTATCGCATACGAGCTTAACCAAGCAATCAATGTAAAACATTTCCGATCAAGTCGACCCCCGGCCTCGAACAGCAAAGATTTCAGATTGCCGCTCATTGTTTCCAGCCGAAGTTCGGTTTCACGTCTCCGTTTCGAAGCGAGGATTACGTATTCCCGTGCGAAGGGTAAATAATACCACAAGAGATCGGTGGAATTCGATGGACGGATCTCCGAGCGGGCCGCAATTTGCGAATTCGGTCTCTATCGAGGATGATGGGCAGCTTACCTGAAAGTGCTATGCTCGCATGTCGATGATTGGATCCCGGGATCCCTTACGATTCCGTAGGGCTTTTCTCGAAGCGGCTGGTTTCCCCGTGCTTCCACAGCTGCTACACTAGAGGCCCGATTTCGGGAATCGCACAGCCGCCGATGACATGGCAGGCCAAATAGGCGCGTGTGATAACGCGGTTAAAAATATCGGTAATTGCAGCACCATAATCGCATTATCCGATTGAAATGATTGCTTCGACATGCACGAGGTGCGGTGCGGAGGCGTTCGCGAAATGAATTGGGCGTTGATTAATTAATATTCCGTTGCATTTATACGTGTTTCCATTAAAATTGAGAGTCCGTTAAAGTCGTGTTCGCCAGCGAAATATATGAAAAAAGTGGCAACGACGAAAAATCAGCGTTACCCGCTCCCGTCCCGTGACTAACGCGGTCAACAACAATGCACGGCAAAGTGAGGCAGAAATGAATTAATTGCGTTTTGCAGCAGTCGCGCGGCCGCCGCTAATAATTTAGCGATATTGCGCGTGGCAGTGATCCGCTAATAAACGAAACAATGTTACGAACGGGATCACAGCTCCGCCGTGTAATGAATTCCGACGCCGGGAAACGTGTCCGTGGCGCGTCAACGCCGGAATAACTTCAAGTGCTGCTTAAACACAACCATTAACTTTGTTGGAATCGCCGTAAACCGTGATAAAAACACGTGCCATAGCACTAATCGAAATAAATCGGATGTGAATCAAGATACCAAATTAATTCAACAATGTACAATGTACAACCAGGCGTAATTAGTAAACAGCGGATTTTAAACAATGGAAACAATGGAAACAGTTGGAAATTTGAAAACTGCTGTTATATTATTTTGAACTTACTAAAATCAACAGCGGAAATACATCTTTGTTCGACTTCCGTTCGTTGCAATCGAGGTAGACAATATACATTTCACATAAAGATCCGGTGTATAGTAATCGATCCACGGTGAGTCCTGACTCAGCACTGAATTTTCAGCTAATCAGAGCAAAGCAATTTCTGTCATGCTCGACTGCATAGCAAACCGCGACCGAAAAATGTGCAGAAGTTCGAATATTACTGCATTATAAAAACAAGTCACTGCTACAATGTTATTCACGTGTTTCATAACCAATCGCACATTTCGTGAGAAAAACAGATGCGTGTTGGATGCACTTCATTGAGAAAGTATTTCTGAAGAAGAGTGGGATCGAATACATTTCCTGTAAGATAGGGTACATGTCCCAATTATCGTACCCCCGGATTTAAAACGTATAGATAAAGGAAAGTATTATAAAGGGTGGCCCATACAACTTGTGCACCTCTTGCAATTTCAAAAATATGCATCGCAAATTTCTCAATACAAAAGTTGCGTGGTTTAGAGCGGTCTAGGATGTAATGAATTTATTTTTAAGAGGTGCACAAGTTGTTTGGACCACCCTGTATATAAATTGATGATCTATATTTTTGTATTATACTTACCTATCAACATGCTAGATTCAGGGAGATTGGGACGTCTACCTGTCCTATAGGCTCACTGTATAATAATCACGTTTAATATATTCTATGTACGTTGGTTTGTATTATGTCTATAATATTCTATGTTTTTCTTATTAGCGCAGATTTAGGATTATTATTTTGACATTCGGGTCTTAGTCAATCCCGATGATCATTTTCTTGATAAATACTTTGAAATTTGTTTCAAATAGCACGGAGGGTAGACGGCCTTTGATCGTTTAAACGAGTTTGGGATAGGGGACAGGGAAATAAAACAGATAAATATTATTTAAGACTAAAACGGGGCGCGACACCCTATAAACACTTTACACTCACCCCGTTTACCTCAACTAGTTCGGAAACCATAAAAAAGTTCACTCGACGGAGCCGATGATTCATCCCTTGTTCACCCCAAACGGCGAGACAAGGGTGTAATACCTCTGAATCATTCAGGTTGTTACGGGGCTCGGAAAACACGCGCGAACTTGAATACATCACAGAAATAATATTTGTACAAGCCTTTAGTGTTATTTTATTGCGAATATTCGTTCGAACTGCTGATATATCGTCGTCCGGTACCATAAGGATTAAACTAATAATTGCACTACAAACCTTTTTGAAACTTTAGCTTTTATAACAAAAATCAATTTGTTCAAAAATATGGAAATATAATATGTGCATATATATTTCATTAAATTTTAATATTGCAGTCCGATCGCCACGCACGTGAGTGTTATTTCATTTTAAATCACTTGAGTAATTTTCACTCGTCGTAATATTACAATACTTATTATTATAATATATGTATAAAGAGCTTTTTCGCGAGTTAATTATTACGATAAATCATTGTAGACACGCGTCATTATGATGTAAATACATTACTTGTTCCCACGGAAATTGTTAATGACGCAACATTGTAATGGAGTAATGGTATTGCATACGTTAATTATCTTGTTTAACAATGTTTCCCTTGAAATGCGCAGTACATGAAATTGATCAGTCAATTACAAAAGCATGTGTTATCAATATCTTTAATACCTACTCGAAAGCGTGGCCAACTCGACGATTTTCACATGAAATGCATCGCCATGTCGAGATCATCATTCCAAACAACTTTTCCCATTTGCAGCTATTGAATCATTATTGTTTCGACACTTTTAATCAATTAAATCTACACAAACTTAACGTATAATGAAATGAATGATTATGTCTAACATGATGAAAGTAAGCATTATCCCACAAATATTTATTGTCAATTTTACAGTCAAAGCACCTAAAAGCGAACAAAAATATTTTCTGATTAAAATCACAAACTTATGTCCAATTCTTGATTTTTCACTATTTGAATTTATATATTATAACGGTCTTATATAATTATAAAATACAAACATTACATATACAAGAACGAAAGAATACACATATACATATACAAAGAAGAAAATCGAGGAGTTAGGAATTTTGTCCCTATCGCTCATTAACTCAGTGCGTCGCCGGAAAGATTGATCGGCGTCGATATAATAGCGATATCGGGCCGACTATATATAAGCGCGGCCTGAGAAATGGTATTAGGTTACCATGGAATGCCCAAGAAAATGGAAATAGATCGTTGGCCTCGATCGGCGATTCGGTTCGCGGGATATGCGGCGCGAGTCCCGAATGGCATGAAGCCATTCTTCGGATTTGACCTAAATCACGGGAGAACTAGGTGCGGCGGCGAACGACAGAGCAGTCGGCTGCCGTCTACTGGAAAACAAACCAACGATAGATAGATAGATAGAGAGAGAGAGAGAGAGAGAGAGAGAGAGAGAGAGAGAGAGA
>CM052166.1:5685906-5710459 GCA_028455555.1 Augochlorella aurata | reverse complement strand
GTAGTGAATGACGCAATTCGGTACTAGGCAGCTTCCGAGAAGGCATTGATATAGCAATAGCCGGCACAAAAAGACATACCTTGGCACGGGAACGGCGTAGCCCTCTTCAGGGCACAACACTCGTACTAAAGAAGGAACCGGGCATCCATTCTGATGTGGTCAGACGTCTATTCGGTGTTCTGTTAAAATGTCAAGCAGTTGCCGGCAGCAATATCGCGTCGTTATTTGATTTCGCCAGAGGACAATGCTTCGTCGACATCTTTTTCCGGCGCCTTGCCACGGTACATACATGCTCCCGAGCGCTTTTTCTGCGGCTAACAGTTGCGAACTCCACGTTATTAGATGGCCCCATAGAAACCTCAAGGTAATTCATGCACGGACCTTCTATAGATGCCCTCTGCGTTCAGCGGTAAGCTTTTCTCTAACAGCGACGTCAAAAATACTGCGAAATTGCGGCAATTTCTTACCGTTGTCGCAGATCGATTATGGGGTCTGTGCATTGAAATTTTACCCGCGGTATCTCGATTCTGAATGGGGCATTGATCGGAATGACAGACAGTGAACGTTTCCTCATTTATATTTCGTTCCATGCGGTTTTTACAATACCAGGAAATCTGGTACCGAAATTGTGAGTGTAAGAAAATTGAGAGGCGAAGTATTGAATCGGTGGGACGTCAATGTCAGCTTTAACTGTGCTGCGATGGGACCGTGGTTCTTGTTATTAATTACTGATTTGGGATTAAGAAGCTCACTGACCAATAGAACGGAATAGTTGAATATGTTGAACGTTGTATAACTGATTAAGGGTGGTGGTAACGCTGTAATAAATCAATATTTGAACGAACGACAGCATAACTGCCTTTCTAGTTGCTTACTGTGTAAGAGTGTATGTGTATATTAGCAGATATACATCCTAATTCCGTTTATACTAATGTATGTTTCATATCGATTTCATTAACAGAATGTTACTATTATTTACGGAAAGATAGGAAGTGTATCACTAGGAAATGTACATTATTGTAGACAGAGGTATAAAGTGTACAAATATCAAGTGTATTTTCATAAACCTCTTGCGATAGTTAAACTTTTGTTATAAAAGTAATTTCTTGGTAGGACGATTATCAAATCTGTGAACACAAAGTATAATACAAATTTAATTCACGAACAATTAAATTCAAAATATCAAAGCTGGACTGGCGAAAAGCTTTCATGCGAAATTATAATTACCTTTAATCGGCGCAGAGCGGATTATTGTAGTATGAACACAGTGCACGTTCACATAGTAATTGTTAATGACCATAATACAAAATAATAATTAACATAGACATTATAATTCAGAGCGTGCGATACTACTTAGACGGATGTAAAATTCAGTCAGTATTCAGTTTACAAAATTGAAGCTCGTAAAATAAAAATAGAAATATGTGTGGAATTGAAACGAATTTTGTTCGAGTTGGTAAACGTGCTGTATCAGATACCAAGGACCGTTGGAAGACTTTGACTCTAGAATTCGATTACACATGAACTATTGCATTTGCGACGACAATTATTCTACGAAGCTGTTATCTACTTATCTCAGATTATTTAGTTACAGTGATGTTATTAAATATTATGGAATATCCGAGTTATTTAAAAAATATATGGGAACCGGGTCTGCTCTCCTCTACCATCAGCACGAATTAATTTTACGAAATTGAACAGTAGAGGAATTTGTCGAGAAAATATTTTGCTGACAAAGGAATTGCTGCTCAGAAAAATAGCGAGCATGTAACTTGGAGGGATCGTTTCGAATAACGATCCAAAACGAATTACGTTCTGGTTAAAATGATTGTTTAATCTAGAAACATATTGGAACAACTTGTTCGATGAAAAGAGATGGCACAGCTCGCGCATTCCTTTTTACCCTATTAGACCATTAAAATAATGGGGATCGGGGGCGGTACGAAGAGAAGCTCGCATTACGTTGTAGCACACGCAAGAATCGCGCGGTATAACACACGCTGAAAAAGCTAAGGGTTTCGACGAACGGCGAGCAATCGTAAAATAGCTATCAAAGGAACTCACCGACACGATTCCCCCCTCCGGCCGTTTGTTTGGTCTTTTTCCCAAACTCCGTTCTGCACGGGAGGTCAAAGATATAAAACGCGGCAGCATCAAAAACAGAGGGAGAGGTGGGGAGTGTGGCTCGGAAGGGGTTGAAATTTAAAGCGATTTTCCGGACCGCAGTGAAAGGTCGACGAATTCATTTTTGCGGAACGAGGTGTCTACTAGTTGCATCGTTGAATTATTAAAGTTGTGGGCAGAGCTGAAGGGCATATAATACTTTGCTTCTTTGTCGGCTCGCGATTTCACGCATTCCAGGAACGTCCACGCGTCAGTCATTTACCGCTGACAGAACGAGGTGAAGCAAATCAGGACAAACGAAAAAAAAAAAGGGAAACACGGAAAATATTCTGTGGTTTTTTTTGGCAACGAACTTTAATGTAAATAAATCGAACGACCAGCCGAAAGTTCGAGCCGTGTTCCCGTCCGCGACGGAATGGACGTCGCGTATTCATTTTCATGAAACCTGATGTCTGCGGGCCGCAGCAACGGACCGTGGAAAAAAAACGTTCGGAGCCCGATGCGTACCGGGGCGTTAACTTACTTTCGGAGGATGTTGTGTAACCGTGTCATCCAACTTTCGCGGTTTTTCACCGCGCGCGGCCCCCCTTATTTATCGCAGCCGCTTGAAACTTCGCCGCCTCTGACGCGAAATACGCCGGCCCCGCGAACAAAGAGTAATTACCAGATAAAGTCGCCGCGGGAGAAATTCCTAATCAACGTAAATGAATCGGCTGCGGTACACCGGCGCGCGGAGAGCATTAAGCCTCGGCCCGGCCAGTGGTTCTCGCGCGGCCGCTTTTTCATCCTCGGACGAATTTATAACCGTTTAAATTACCGGCCAGGAACCGGACCGAACCATATATCCGTCGAAATTTTTCATTATCTCGACAAAAAGTGTACGGTCCGCGGTTCCCGTCAATCTCTGAGCGAGGAACGGGGGAAACTGTGCTCTAGCTCTCCGCCGAACGCAACGTAATAAATCTTTCAGCGCGAAAGCGTGCGGATTCAATGCGCATCCGCCGGTAATTAACCCGTCACGATTCCGACCAAGGGAGAGAAAGAGGGTGAAAAACCGCGTAGGCAAACGCGCGTAAATATTAACGGAAAAACGCGCGCTCCGGGGTGGGGGTTACTGTCTGAAAGGGAGCCCCCCTGGATACCCTATTGAGTCAGCATTATTGCAGGTGCAACGCGAGGTCGCCGAGGTCGTCCGCCATAAAAAGCATTAGCGCCGCGAGGGCGCGAGTAAAGGCCCGCGAAAAAGGAGTCCTTTCTCCCTTATTGGCAGGTCCTTTCAGTTCTCGAGTGCCAGGGGCCCTTTTGTGCGAGCCTGTACCCTGTTTAGGGCACGGGATCGCAGTCGAGGATGACGAAAGGGCGTCGCGTCGTGTGACAGTAAGTGGGTGGGGTGCGAGACAAGGGAAGAGGAAGACCCCGAAAAAAAGACCGTGAATGGTGATGCACAGATGCGACGGATGTGACGATGTTCCCGGAGTAGATGAACTCCTTTCTCGAGGGTGTATGTGTGGCGACACGTGTCCGGATAAGGCGGCCGTATGTGAGTGAACTCCTTCCTGCGACCAGCAAGCTTAAAAGTTCCATGGCCCAGCGAAAATATTTGTACGAAGATGTATTCGTGGCCGCAATGGACATGAAGTGCATTCTCCTGTAAAGAGTTCCAAAGTATACGCATTGTGTATCGGATTTATGCGAAAGTGGATCGTCTGAATGCTATCGAAATGCAGTAATATGTATGGGAGTCGTAAACTTTCTATTAGACTGAATCGCACAATGGAGATTATAAAAATATACGGATACTGTGCGCTGCATTCTTATATAGGAGATTTTTGCTCTCTGGAGCAAAGTCGGTGGTAGAATCGAAATGTACAGTCAGTCACGAAAATATTGGGACACCAGTTTATGGAAGTATGAAAACTATTTTCACAATCTTGAACTGTTTAGAATTTATAACAGCATTAATCGATTTCGATGAAATTTCAGCATGTAAAATGGCGGACATATACTTAGTACAAGACTCATTTTAACGTTATAATCTTCCGTATTTCGTCTAGTGATGTCAACAATTTACTTTTAAAAATTTTAGGCCCTGATGTATATATCTCAGGTTTCAATTTATAAATAACATCACTATGTATTGTACTGTAACGTGCACCAGTGTGGAGATACAAACGGAACTGAGTACGTCATTCGAAGAGTTCGTTGCCATGTGCCTCGGCATGTATGCACAATGCACATACAGTGGGTCCAAAACGTACTTGCGTACTCAGCTTTTTCCAAATAACTTTCCGTAAAAATATAGTAAATTGAATCAATCTAGACTTTTGTGACAGCAATCTACCATGCAAAAATAATGCAAACAAATGGAAATCCGGTAGTTGGAATAGTATTTAAAGTTTGCAAACATTTCGAAACGATATGCTATCAAAACATTCCTTTACAAATATGAAACAATGTATTCAATAATATTCGGCCAATGCCTAGCGCTGGATCAATTTTTGTTAATTCCGTACAATAAATTATGAATGTGTCAAAGTAGTTCATTGTTCCTTAATTATTTATTAAATAGCGTATAGTTAATCAGTTCATTATTTTATTTAGATCAATTTATTTCTCGAAAACTGATTGCATAAAAAATGTTATAACCAAATGTATAGGGTGAAAACTGTTATGTTGTTACTTTTACAGGCTATCACCTTGAACACTAAGGTCAAACTAATAAAGTCATGCTCGTTATCTATGGGAACGTTTCTCTTAACGAGGATATTTTTTAACTAATGATCACAGAAGCCTTTTTTCTATTTATGATCTGTCTGCAAACGGAAACATATTTCTGAAATGTTCTTATAATTTGTATTAAAAAATTGACTTTTTCCAATTAAAACACAAGAATGAAAATTTCTAGTCAAATTTACAATCAAAATGTGAAAAATTAGAATCTGAAAATGAAATTGTGGAGATTTCTCACGTGCTTTTACTAATTAAGCGATGAAGGTGAGAAATCATTTCTTCACACCCAGTACATGGGTAGACAGAGGGATAGGTCTGGGTGTCGGATCGACCCTGAACTTCGCCGGCTGCTATTTCTGCGTACATAGTTGAGAAGACAGGCCAAAGAGTTATGGCAGCGAGTGTGTCTTACCCGGGTACGTCGAATTTATTCTTTTCGACAGCAGCGATGTGGACAGTGTCTGGCTCGATCGCGGTCTCCGAGTTGCTCCCTTCTGTTGATTCAATTCAACCCGACTAGCGTGTTCACCGAGTGAAAGACACGCAATGGCTAAATTGGAATTGCAGGGTCATCGAGAAGGATTATACTAACGAATCGAACAGTTCGCGCGGACGGAACCGCGGCCCGACGGTATTGATTGCACCGGACATTCAGCGTTCCAGGATACTAACGAGAACTTCTGCGCTCGGCCTCTCGCTTCGAGCTTCGAGATTAATGTGGACTGGCCCGTTTACTTTAAGATGACGTTGACGAGTCAGATCGACGTCAGACGCGACGGTCGATCTTATTACGAGCCAGTCCATCATTTTTCAAGCGCGAGGCTCGTTAAAGTTGAACACTACTTCTCTAAATTAACCCTTTGCACTATAATAATGATTCAGAATCGTGATGAATAGACTGCGGATTTTATGCACTCGTTAAAAATTTAAGAGTATTGTTATATTATTTTCAATTAATTAAAATTATTAAACGAAGGAATACTATACGAAGGAATAATAGAAAATTGTCTCGTTTTATCACAGAAAGAACGCATTTGCGAATGAAATCGTAATCAAATCGTAATCAAATCCTAACGCAAATTCTGTTAGACCAAATCTGTGATATCGAAAATACTGTAGTTATATATTTTTTATTTTCCGCTACATTTTGCATTATTTTCTAGTCAATGATGCAGTCCGTTTCATTTAATTTTATTTCGTTAATAGGAAACGTGGTTTAATGATAAGGATTCTGTTTCACAGTTTTATATTATAGGTTTTTCCCGAGTATGAAAAGCAGAATGCTAACCTTAATTCCTACAATATTTTATTTTGGTAACAATTATATTTTTCGTCAGTATAACAATTTGGACTACATGCAAAGCCGCAATGATTGTACACGAGCATGCAGTCCAATTAATTTCATTAAATATGGTTTCGTTAGAAAAGAACGTAATTTGATGATGAAACTACTGTTTACTGTTACAATTTTTATTTTGTATTGTTCGTTCTGGTATACACGAACGTGGGCAGCTCGCTAATAACTGAGAATATCCGTAAATTGGCTGTGCAAATGTTCATGAATTACAGGTTACGTCTACTTAACTGTGTTTAGACGATCCACAGTGCAAATGGTTGCTTCATAGTTGTCCGCGCGAGGTCACAACACCATTTCCGATGCTATCTTGATCAAAGCGACCCGAGAATGATGCCGGGCGATGGCTGATCGTACCATGTTTAATTACACCGTTGTAATAGAGGTGTGATTAAAGCGACTTGCGGGCAACAGGCGGCGTCAGTCACGGGAAAAGAAGCACGACATTAATTAACGCAAACACGTGTAGCCGGCGACGTTGCCGCGCGACACGATCGTTCATTTTTACCACGATACGAGAGAGGCGTAGGAAAGTAATTGGCCGGTGTTAATGGAAATTCGATGGAAGCTGCTAGGATAACGACGTCGGACGATGGAGGTGGTGACCGCGACGAACAAAATCGGAACAAATCGCCGTCGATAAGATAACTCGGTTTTTTTCGGTTCTCCGGGCCGCCTCAATTATCTCCAGTCAACGATAAGCCTCCTAATTGCACGAACCTTATCGAATAGAGAAAGTTTGATATTCGACTAATTTTTGGATAGGAGAAGTTCCCCTAGTGACGGACACTTTAGGCTTTCTTTGAATAAATAGAAAAATGTGGGAGATACATTTATTTTTGATGCATGAGCGGCATACTAATAATATAAACAATAAGAATAATAACGCACAATTATTACTATAATGTAAACACCTGGTACCGGACGTAGAACAAAAGTCGTATAAATGTAAAATAGCTTCAAAATAATTCACAGTTGCCTGAGCATTCCGGAATATTTGCACAAGCTTCATGTGCCCACCCTTGACAAGTTAAGCACTGAATCCCGTCTCCGTCTGCGTTTTCTAGGCAGTCTACACAAATGGTTTTCGTGTCCCTGTTTTCTTTTTGTGCGAGGACTCTGACTTTTTTCCCTTACTTCGTTGATTTGCTCTTCTTCTTCCTTCGGACTGCTTGCAGCATTAAGTAACGAGAATAAAATGTGAACAAATTTAAAGTCAGACGTGAAGATTTTTAGACCGATGTCTTGCCACACGAACGAATGTTTATTTTTGTCGTTTGACAATTACGATTGTGCATCGAAAAATCGATCATCTACAGTAGTGTGCATACCGTCCGGCAATGATTTGTCCGAAATCAGGGGACATCAAAGACATTTGTGTGAAAACTACTTCGCTAAATATGAAAAATAAAATGGCGCTTAAAAGAGTACTTACCAAAGTGTGTAATAACACAATTCACGATTTTTCAATCTGTATAATTTTGTTACAATACTGAATACTTTAAGCCAAGCGGTAGAAAGTTTTGCGCGTCTGGCGGAACATTGAACCTGTTCTGCTGCCTTGAAACATGTAAATATCGCGTGATACGATACAGATCTATATATCTATATGTAATAAATCCATATGTAAATAAACTTTCTGTCATTAACACGTATAATAACCAGTCAGATGATGTGAAACGAAATCTAACAATTATGCATATTATTAATTGCGAGCGACAGTGTTCACGCCAGTCTATCATATCTTCTTAATTTGTCATAGAACGTATCTTTTAAATTTTAATTTGATTAAAAATATACTTTAATTTATAGTATTAATTAAAATATATTTAATTAAATATATTTTAATTGCTGGAGTGACTATATTTTGGTAATTGCTGGAGTGACAGTCGGTTAAATGTAAGTGAAATTTAATTTAAATATTAGACCGTAGGTAGACGGAATTATCAACGGAAATATCATAACATATCCTTGAATTGAGAAATCCATTAAATTGTTTCCTACAATATAAGCTTCATAATGCCAACAATCTTAAAATAAACAATGTGAAATCTGTCAAAATGACCAGCCCGGTTTAGTATCAAGAAATAAAATCCCAGCTACTCACTTGGCTCCAGCATCTTCTTCGTCTCGGTTTTCAAGAATTTCGAACATTAGCCTGCATCTTTCCCCCTCTTTCCCCTTCTCTTTTAGCCAAGGATGAACCGTCGAGCTGTTAGCTTTCATCGTGCCACACCTACCGCTTCATTATGGCGTGTAATTAAAAACCGGCAAGGTAAAGTAGCTAACGCGTCGCTTCCTCAATCATGATAATAACCCAACAACAAAAGGTTGCATTATTTCACCATTAAACAGCCAGGGCGTTCGTCCTTCAGCCCCGGCGAGCCAGAGTCTGTGAACTCACGCCGCTCCGGCAATAACGTTTCTCGATAATTAATCCTGGCGCTGTACCAAATTCCTTGGCCCCGTGAATTTTTCGAGCAGCACGCCGCGATCGCCACGGCAACTCGTGTGTCTCCGAGTCCGCGTTTCCTCTGCGAATGCTGGAACACGCTCGCCACGGCTAGTTTTCAGCTCGGGCGGGCTCGGGCCATCTCTCGTCCCGGCGCGACGTCTCCAAACAACCGCCGTAAAAGCTTGTTCAAGCATCTGCTCGGAGAATCGTGCCACTTCCCCGCGTCGAGAATATATTTCGGAGTTTAGGGAAACGGTCGACCGCCTGGATTCGGAGGCTGCTCGGCCCGTAGGAAGTATCTGGATAAGAACTTCAGCTGCCCCAGAAATTGGATCCCGTTCCTAGGCCGGGATACGGACCGGGGATTTTTTGCCTCCTGTCCGGTGACTCTGTTCTACTCGACGACGAGTCCGATATTCAAACAACGATTGCTGTTTACACAGTATTAACTTTCCCGGGGAACCCGCTCGTCAACGAGCACGGATAATCGGCGAATCGAAAGGAATTACGAAAGGAACGATGTAACGATGTTATCTTCGATCCTCTCTCCGTTTGTCGAAGCTTTATTCTACAGTAAATTTGTCAATAAATGAGCCCGTTTGCAGGACAATTAGCATCGGTGCTTCCGGCGAAACGGAAATATTTATCGCTGCAAATTTTATGTAATTATGCGTTCCAAAGAAAATATTAAATTATCGAAAATTTGATAACGGCGGGATTTTGGAGTGATGGTTGGATTATAAATGATAATGTAGCTTTTATTGTATTTTAACTCTACTTTATGTTTTCATGTTTTTTTTCCGTGATCCGGCAAGTACTGAGTAGTGTATAATGTGAGTTGATATAATTTGTTAGGATATCATCTACGTCTATTCAGTTAAAAACATTTATATCTTCAACAATCGTTGTTTACATTATCGAAAAGATGTAAATAAATCTCTGGAAAAAGGTATCTAATTTCTTGAACAGTTTTAAGTTTTCTCTCTGCCATATTTGCAATGAATTATCTTACAACTAAACTTGATACTTTTTCAAATTATAGAAATTAGTGCGTGATAATTATTTTATTTATTTTTATTCAAATTTTATTGATGCATCATTATCAACATTTTCTTTGGGATCAAATCCGCAGCCAAAGAAATTTAATATACAATTTTTTCACGCATTGTTACATGTAAGTCGTAAAAATTACCTGTTTCATGATGTTTAATTGTTTGCAGCGCATATCAAGGTCAACCGATTTCCATGAAATTTTCAGCATGCGTATAGGTTACCGAAATCTAGAGAATGCATGTTTTAAATTTTCCTTCACCCAAAATCTAGCCAATGTTCGGCTAACTTTCATCGCATGACCCGTCAACTAACTGAAAGTTAATATTTTTCGAAAAACCAGTCGAAACTCTCGGCTGTTACCTTCAATAAATTAATGCAATTACACGAGGCCACCGGCGTCCGTTGACTTAGCGAGCTCTATTTCGATTTACTTCCGAAGCGTTTCCGAAGTTTCGACCCTGTCTGCGTAACTGCACACAGTCCACATTCTCTAGCGACGTCATTATCGAGTTCGTCAGAACAGTGCCGCGATATGTATCGCGAGTTGGAGTGTTCGCGGGCAACTTTCGCGGCCGGCTCTACGTTTGCGCGTTTCCTCGCCAGTCAAAGTTTGTCCGAACAGTTTAAGAACCGGCCGGACAGCCATAATTGTATTCGGCAAACATAATGACAGGCGGTCAAGGCAAAAGTTCGTTGAAACAATTCCGCTGCAAACAAGCGATGTAATTCTCGTGGAGACAGAGAAGATCACGTGTGGTGCGCGCGTGCGCACAGGACCACGCTGTCCGGTAAATCGTCCGTCCTGAATAAATCAATTTTTGCCGGCAGCATCCGTTCGATTGGAAGCGGCGCTTGCATTGTTAAACAACGAGTTCCTCTCGATACGGGCGTAACTACGCCTCTATGGTCGGTTCCTTTACGGGCTTATGCCCGTCCCGAATATCGTGTGAAACCGCAGTTGCGTGAGAGCCATTGGTTGCCGGTGCAGAGCCAATATCCGCCGCTAGTTTCTCTCCGTTTGCGGTGGCTGAGGCACAGATTAAAAGTAGTTAGCATTTAAATAAGAACATTAAACGCGCTGACACGGCTCACCGCGCCGCGCTAATACGAATGCCGTTTTCCCTCTTTCCTTTTTCCTCGTTTCTGCTTTTCACCGTTGACCCACCTACGGATATCTTCGTTATCGCTTCGTGACAGACAGACGACCAGGAGAAGGCGCCGACTTAAGGCTTTCCGTGTAACGCGACACCGCAACAGCTGCGTGTCCTGCCGTGCGTCTTCTAAGAGTTCACGCGGTGTTGATCCTGGCGCGCACGGATTGAAAAAATATCGCTGAAAGGATCGATACGGAAGTCGGGGCGAAAGAAAATAGCCGAGGATTGCCTCGCGAGCCGGAGAGGTTCGCTTTGATAGCTCGGATTTTAGATATTTATGGAGCGAGCGGATGAGCGCACGATACTATCGTGAAAATTTCAAAACGAAAGATTGAAAACGATATCGTAGACAGTAAAGGGTTAAGAATTAAACAACTGTCTTCTGATTTTCTGCTATCAGACGTTCTATAGTGAATTTCTTGATATTGAAGGAGATATTCTGATTTAGGGTGGTAAATTTTCAAGCTCCTTTGGGAATTCTTTTTCAGGAAATTCAACGGTTGTTCTGTAGTGATTTCGTGCGTGTATATTTTCTATAATTTGGAATTATAATATATACATTTTCTATAATTTGGTCTCTATTTTATTTCATTTAATTACTTGAGTAAGGTATTTTTTAAACGAGTAGCTTGTAGAAGTATTAGTAATTGATTTTGATAAGCATTGCCTCTTTATTTAATTTCACGTAACAAACATTTTAGGAAAAGTTTTTCTGAGGCCAATCTAGAAGATGAAGCGGGCGGAAAGGTGTTAAGCTATTTATAATTATGTGTATGAAATAATAAGATTTTAGAACGGTAATTTAACTGAAACCTTGCTAATAAAACGAAGTTAGTGAATGAATATGGTTAGTAAGTTCTCAAACAGTTAAGTAGGTAAGCGCCCTCTAATAACGTGGATTAAAAATTAGAACGAAGATCATTAATTTCGTTTGCAAAAAGTATGAGTTCATATGAATTTTAATTGCTTAATCGTCAGAATGATTTCACACGCCAAACGATAGTCCATTAGCTATAGAGGTAATTAATTTTAGAGTCTAATATGTAGGAAAATTATTGATTATGGAAGCACGGGTTGACAGTAAAACAACCTAATTTTAGTATCGGAAAACAATTGTTATGGTCTCGAACGGGGTCACCAAACACTGACAGTAATGGAGCTATAAATTTAATGCACGTTCACAAAGCACACCGAAGTCAAACCTTAATGTCCAGTTAATAAAGTTTACGTTCCATTGTCAGCCTCTTGGAACTCGTAACTCGTTGATTCCGAAACTTTCACGACACCCTTAACATAAAAGTTTTTTCCATGACGTTCGTTTAGTAGATCGCAAATCGCAATCGCGGGGTGACTTATCAATTTTTTAATATCACACGATTTATTCTGACATGGCGGCATTAAAACTACTGGAGAGGAATAGTCGCACAGATAGTCGACCATGAAACGTTCGAGGCTCGGAAATGTTCGACCATTTGCGTTTAGAGAGATTGAAACATTCGAGCCGGTTCGGGTTTCTAGCTACTCGAATGGGTTAAGCGTCGAGATATCAGAGCACAAGTTTATCATGATTTCGACTTTGAATAGCTGTCCGAGTTGAAACCCGTTTTCTACTTCGAACGTTTTCGAAACGTACCGTTGCAAACCTATATTCTGCTCTCCGTCTCATTTTCTGTGGTCTCGTTAAGAATTTGTTTTATCTCATTAAATCCTTTTTATCTTCTTTCACAGCTCCGTTGATTAGCGCTTCAACGGAGAAATTGAATCATATTTCCACGTAAAAAGAAGAATGAAATACTTATTCTTCTTAACAGAAACAATATCACAAATTTCCTTGGACCACTTTCCTGGAGATCTCTAAATTCAAAGCGAATCCAACGACCCGTATCAGGATCTTCACATTCTGTCTTTAAAAATACATGAAAATTTAATTACCAAATAATTAGGACAAAAAATCATTGAAAAATGTCTGTTATCGCACACGCATACATAATAAAAATATATAAAAATCGCTAACCACTACGCACACAAACATAATAAGGATATAATAATCGCTAACTGTTACCCCAATACTTAACAAACTGTCACCGACTGTCATAACTAGACTGCGGATCTTCATGCAAAATAAAAATTTCTCGAGAAGATTGCAAGCAACGGAAATTCAATAAAAATAAACTGCTTCTGTTAATAATTCTGACAAGTTAAAAACAGTGTAACAATATTGTTAAATTCTTCTCATATCTTCACAATTTGAATGCGTCGCGTCTGGCATTTCTTCTTTAATTGTCTCGTAAGATGATCGAAATACTTGGCGTTTAATAATAGGACACAGTAACGATAAGAACATGTTCAAATAGGAAGCTGTTGCGAACTTATGCGAACTTATTTCAGATACGCAACGGTACATTCGTGTGCGGCCGAACGTTTCGAATACCGATCGTTAGCAGAAAGTGGGAAAACGCGTTTTTGGTCGTGTCGCCGTGTGTGTTTTACAAGGAATCCAGTTCGTGGGCGTTCGACGGAGAATACAGGGAGAAATACGTGACACAGGGACGCGCCATGAATGTTTAACGATCAGTCGGGATCGGAAGGGAGGCGAAACGAAGTCGGGCGAAATCGTGCAAATTACATGACTCGCGCGGAGTAAGTGAGTTTTAACGCAGATAGTGTCGGCGGATCGCACTACTCGAGCCGCGTTGCGCGTGCTCGAGAAAGGATCGCGAAACGAAATCAAAGCGTGGGACGCGTGAACGAGAAACTTTTAACGAGTAGCCGGAGTGTCGACGGGAAATCATCATCATCATCATCACCATCATCATCATCATCATCGGAGATTTTTCTAGACTCCGATAAGTTCTCCAAGCGCAACACTGATTTTTTTTGCGTCGCTTCGCGAACGTCGGCCCAAAACGATGAAAATTATGCAAACTTGTGACGTCGACGCGGGGCGAATTTAACATCATATTACACGCGTGTGTCCTCATCATCGCTCGCTGACGAGATCTTACGGCGACAAAGTTAATGCGGCGCGCTATTATAGCACGTTAACCGAACACCGAGGAACGTAATCAAATTCCATTGGCACAAATTAATATTGACGTTGCTAACTATGTCACATTGTCTGCGCGTGTTAACTGCAACGTGATAACGCGTTATACACCGGGAGACGAAATGGCATGTTAGTCAAGCGCTTGCAATTACCGATCTTTTAAGACTGCTTAATGACCGAAGCACCCACTCGCGCCACAAACGAGCATTCTTGGTTCTCGAAAATAGTAATTCTGATATTTGAAATTATAGACCGATTATTGCAACGAAATATGCAACGAAAAGGCTATACCTTTACTTGTAAACATATTATCATTATAACTATAACTAATCAAATGTTATGCCAGCATTATCTATCAACTAATATAGTCACTTGATCCTCCTTTTATTTATCTTTTTGTTAACAGGATTTTATCTATAGATATATGTTTTGTATTTGCTGTACACAAGAGGATTCAAACACGTAAATAAATAAATAAATAGAACCTTAAAAATATTAACTCTCCGTTTATGGACGTCGTGATACGTGACAAGTGATACTAATTTAAAACGTTTGAATAATATATAGCAAATTATTTACAAAATAATTTAAAAACTCGCCAGACTCTGTATTCGCCGGCGGGAAGTTAATTATTGAAAATCAAGTTAACCGACTGTATAAAAATATCATGCTCGACTTCAACGTCAAAAGCTTAATGTTTCTGATCATTTAAAAAAATTGTACTATTATTGACCGTTAATGCGAAAATTATATTATTTATAAAATTATATTCACTAAATTTTACGTTTTCAGTTGGCAGAATTTACGTGTTAAATGTGCTTTGTTCTTTTTGACCACTGTTTATACTTGTTTAAACATTGATTACCGGATAGTAATTTTTTATGGAAATATAATATCTCTCCTTTTAGTAACGTTAATGAAAGTGAAAGTACGAATCCTACGTTTGTATTTGGAAGAACATACGAAATTATTTTACACAAACTACATGAAGTTCAAAATGAAATTTGAAAAGAGCTATCATTCTCCGATGTAATTCGTCTTCGAAAAGATCATCGCTTAATAATTGCCAACGCGTAGTTCAAAACTTTTACAATTATCTTAATTACAGAACGAAATTTCGATGAAAATGTTTGAAAGCGACGGTACTTTCAAGATCTATAATGAACAGATTTCCGTAAAATTTCAATAATTTTCTTTAATATCCCAACAAAATATCGGGCACTAATTGTATGGTATCCTTCAGGTACAAGCAAAAGAACTTCGTGATAAATGTCTAGGAGCTATTATTCTCCAACTGCTGTGCCTCGAAATAATCTTCTAATTAAAATTCGGTTGAACAAGTTTATTATAAAGTTAGTTACTTAATCTTAGCCCGCTCGAGGATTTATACCAAAAATGTCCAGATTTCCCAGGGATTACCGAGAGAACGGCGGAGAGACTCGGACAGGTCGGACGGCGTTAAAAGAATTATCGGCTTGATTTATGGAGAAACACGTGGAAACTGTTTCCAGTTTCTCGAAAATGTCATTCGAGATGCCGTCACGTACACTGAGCAGCCAATACCGAGGAACAGCGGCGGCTGTGAAAACGTGTCGCCTCTTGTAACATCGAGCCACGGTGAACCGGAGCCGCGCTGATATTCGGATCTTTGATTTCATTATTTCCCTCCCGAAGGGGAGAAACGTTCCGAGACACGGTTCGGTAAATCGCCGTTTAGAGGATCATGAAGCGGACGGTGAAAAACGACAGTACATCACGGGGGTCGTAAGTGGTTACAAATTGCGACAACGCCAGCGGACGTTATCACTGAAACCGTATTATTGTCGAAAATCGCGAGCATTATCGTTATCAGGCGAGGTTTAGTGGCTGTACGACAAGGTGTAAGGGCATGCGGAATGTTGTTCCCGAAATTAACACTCGACGAAGGGGACGCGTTGCCGTGGCCGTTTGCCATAGACACCGATTAGCACTATTCGCGTGCGTTCCGCGCGGGATACACGCGTCTGGCTCGAACGTCATTTCCATTCAATCGAGATCCCATTTCCCTGCGGGACGGGGGCCATGTCAAGCGAGCTTTCGAAACAAATCTCCTCTCTATCGCACGCAACGTTTCACTGCGGTGCGATGCAGAAATGCGCCGCCATAATAGAGCGGACGTCAACCACGAGGACGCATCAATTAACGGCCGGGAAGACGACGCTGCGCGGTGCTACATCTTGCGGAATATTTCCATTGCAATTGTAACATTTGCAACTGATTTGATACGAATTTGCAGCTAGCGTATTTCTTATTGAATTTCAGTCGCTTAAAGGGTTGAAAAGTTGAATTGGATTATTTTTTAGTATTTGATGATAAAGAATATTCGGATTCAGAATCTATATCTGGAAGATTTTTTCAATTGTTTTAACTGGGCTAAATGTGTCATTGATTTGAAAACTCTAGGTTCTAAATTATTATGCATAGCAATGTGCATGATGCTAATAATCCGATTTGAGGTTTTATAGCTTTAAAAATGTTTTATAGCTGAAAACTTGCTAAGATTTTTGAATATCTCGACGTATATTTCATGCTCCTACACCAATGAACTGTTAAGTTTCCCAAAATAACAAAAATAATGTCGTTCTCGAACTATCTGCCAATGTTCAAAAACTTCATGTTTTTTGTTTGAACTTCACAGTTTCTTCCCAAAGTTAACATCATCACCTGGAGAAGGAAGCCTCCCAAGACACCGGCTTTTGTTCTGTATTTTTATGCAATTCTGACTAGTTTCGGCTCTTCCTTTCTCGGATCTGCCTCCGGCGCTCGTTGTGGATTAAATATGAGAACGATACGGTGAAATTTCGCCGTCGCGATCCCTTCTCGCGAGAATTCCATCGTTAAAGCGACAACAAACTTCCGAGTTTGAATCGAATTCACCTGGTCTTCACCCCCGGGTGGGAGAGAGCGCGGTCCCTGAAACTTTCTCGAGCTTCTTTCGGAGGGTAACTTTCGTGACTCAGTCCGATCGTGTACCGTCGCACCCTGCGAATTTATTGAATGACAGACTGAAACGTGTTTAGATCGGCGACCTCTTTCGGCCCAACGTTCAAAGTACGGAAAAATACGAGAATGACGGAAATTCGAGTGGACTTCAGCCCTTGGAGGACTCCAAATTTTGAGATCGCACGCCTACAGGACATTATAATAAAGAAAAATATTTCCTGAACAGTTTGCTATCTTGCTATACTGTAAATCATCGGAGAAAGTGTCATTCGATACTCACGAACAGAAACTGCACCGTGGCAAGAGAACTAAGCTATTTAATCATTTCAATCCCTTTGAAAAATCCTCATTTTTAAATGTTATTTTCAATTTTTAACAAATTTAATTTCATTTGATTTCATTCATTTATTTACTACCGCTTTAGTTAAAGAAATTCAGATTTGTTATGGTATGACTCCTTTTTACGAAATTATAACAATTACAAGTGAGAAATCTGTTTTTCAGTACACGAATACCTTTTGCAGTACCTATAAATGAAATCGCAATTAATAATCGTCATATAATTGTAACGGGATATGTAAATAATTTTAAAGACTGTTGCAATTAATCTTAACTATTTATTTATAATACTTATTTATTATTTATTATCACTATATTTATAAATTTATTTATAATTGCGATAACCTTATCGCAATACCCTCGTGCCATCAAAATCGAGGATTGCTCATTTTTTGTGAATATTCATCACGATATTTATACAAGATCGTAAAAGAAGGAATAGGTGAGCAAGTATTTGGTTTTTGTCGAATATTGTGGACGATGAAGAGAAATGACTTTTTCAGACGTGTTCAGCGCATCTAAATCTATGAGAATTGCTTGCTGGTTATCCAAACGCAAAATTGGTGTTGGACAATGTAGTTAATGTTCTGATTAATAGCTACGCTAATGCGTTCGAGCCGTCGCTCTCTGTCGCTTCATCTCACTCTGCTTCGACAGTTCTCCTTGGCGACCTTCATCACGCAATAGATTTGTCGTTTTGATTGATTCAGCCAATAACGACGATATGTGTGACTCGAAACAACGTATGTAACATGATTGAACGAAACCTTACCGTCATTAAGATTTACAAAGGTTTCCATGATTTATTCTTATTTCACTTGGAATAAGAATTTGTACGTCGATCTGTTAACCGGGAAATTAATTTCTGTTCAACATAGTTTATAAAGAAGAATTTTTTCTTCCAAGTGAGAAGTTATATTATCACACTGAAAGTAATAAAAAAAATCATTTTTCACTTGTTGATTATTTATTTTGACAAAATATTTTATTTTGTCTTTCTATATATATACATAATATAGAAAGACATATACATAAATAAAAAATTTAAATAGTATCAAAGCTCCGGATAATCGAGGCCACGCTGTACGTCATAAAATATTTTGTCAAAATAAATAATCAACAAGTGAAAAAGGTTTTTTTTTTTATTACTTTCAGCGTGATAATATAACTTCTCACTTGGAAGAAATATAGAGATAGAAACGTTTCAATTTAAGGTGATCCATATGCAACAGTATCTACTATAAAAACGAATAAAAATTTAATCTATTACTTTAATTAAGTAATCGCTTTGTTATCCGAACAGTCATGTTTCTCTTAACAGGCCAGATAATCGACAAAATATATAAATCAAATATTTCTAATATCTCTTAGTTGCATCGTTGTTAAATACACATATACAGTTTGGTAGCTGTAACACAGTTTCCTTCACTATAATATATTCTGACACCCTTAGTATGCCGCATAGGAAAAACGTTACAGTGGAATTTGAAACTAAACTGTACAAATTCGAAATGTGACCATATGGTCGTGCTAAGTTTTAATGGGTAAGAACAACGTACAGTGTAATGCGCTCCACATATTACTTTTAACTCTGCGACGAAAAAGTTATAATGTCCATTGGAGTTGTCTTCTTGGTATGACGAAGTATTTCGTCATAACCAGTTCACAGGTTAAAGCTCGGATTACGTGCCTAAGCGTTTTATACTCTAGTGTCTAACTGATAAATTATTTATGGTACGTCCAGGGAGGAGGTAGTTTGAAATATATAAACTTGAACTATAATTTCCGTAACTTTTCTCTTCAAATATTTTCAACTGTTTCACGGATACTGGGCGAAGAGAAACTTCGCAGGTAGCTCGTGCCCATAAAGCTTGAGAACTTGAAGCCAAAGGAAACCACGCATTCCTTAATTTCAACCTGCTTACAAACACACAAGCTTCCAGCACGATCAGACGGAACGTGGAATGCTCTCCGTCACCGTCACGCTGGATCGTTTCATCGTGGTTATTCGGATGGGCCATTCCACTCCGCGTGATCACATTTTAAACGCTAGAAATTACGAATTTTCATGAAATTTTATAGGCTTATAAAAGTCGGCATCCCGATTACGAAGCGATTTTTCATTACGAGACGGGAAGGATTAGTGTTGACTTTTAAAAGCTGTAACTGTAACGATATTCCGGCAACCAACCGCGATTTGTACATGACACTTGCAAGTTTTTTTGACAAATTCCACTGCTGACCTAATAAATTGTCAAGAACTAATGGAAATAGCAAACTTCTAAATAACTATCAAAACATTTCAAAAGTTTCCGCTCTAAGGTGCCATCTTTATGTTTACCCTCCCCACCATAAGAATTTGATTAGTTTCGATTTCTAAACGTGAAAATAGTAAACAGTTTAAACTTCAACATAACTACCCAGATAGCGCAAAAACGCCTGTAAAATAATTTATAGACGTCTAAAAAACGTTCGTTAACCGATCATAGATCGTTCTACATAAATATCAACATCGGAAGTTCTGCACCAATGTGCCGTTTTTAAGTTTGGCTTCACTATAACAATATTATCAATTCACAAATTTTGCTTCTGTTCGATAATCAATTATTACTAATAACTCAACCAATATCTAGTAATTATAGCTAGTTACAGTGAAGATAAACTTTAAAACGGTACCTCGAGACAAAACTTTCGAGTTTGACAATTATGTAGAAAGTCATTTCTATATTTGAAAATAAAACATATTGTGTACTTGATACTAATTCTATTAATAACTGACCAGAGTCGAGATATTTTCAGGCGATGGAGTATTTCGATCAGAAATTGTCAGGATATTCGAAGGTTAAAGAACAGCATCATAAGTAAGTGAGTAATATTAATGGGAGAAGTCAATGGAGCTGTTTGTGGGTAAGCGACGCATCCGACACATCAGGGATTCCGGCAAATTCAACATTTTACGTCAATGAGATTTTCATCCCATTGCCACGGCGGGATCAATAGTAGAGGGGCGAGTGTCTAGACAGGGCCGCAGGGGTTGGACTCTCGCGATGACTGTACACCCGACGGCTGACACCGTAAGTCAAAGGTCTTTCGCTGCGGATTTATCGGGGGGTCCTACTCCCTATCCATAAGAAAAGGGGCTGACCTCGACGAGTTACCAACCCCCGTTTCTCTCGCCACCATTTCCGACCGCTTCTCGGAACGGGAGCGTGATGCCGTCTATGACTTCGTCCATCCACGTCATGTACTGCACGCGTCTTCCCGCCATCCAACGAACAGCTGCTTCGAGATCTAACAGCCTGGTCGTATCCCATGTCCCGACGCACACTGAGCCGTTTCCCGATCTACAGTCTGGAACAAAATGATGGGCCAGTTACCATTTTCGTTCATTTTTCAAGAATCAATGGAACCTTGATTATCTGAACGTCTGTTAACTGAATTTTACATTATTCGTTCCATATGCAGAGGAACCTCGATTAACTGGCGTCCGATTATCCGTGATTTATTTAATCCAGGTCTTAGATATCTGGTGTAACGTTCTGTACCGGTCAGGACACAGATGTTAAATACATGCTCCACTATTTATTTTGTTTCTACGGTAAGCTATCTTTGATATTGATGTAAGCAGCATTTTAATTTTTTAAGATAAATTATTCCATTAAAAAAATTGAAGATTTTGATCACTCTTTCTCCATTATGTTCCAAACAACGGAATGAGACAATTAAATCTAACACTTAGAACAGTGTATAACATTTACGTATGTAAAAGATATCCATTACATAAGAAGGACATGCAAACAGGAATTTCCACGATTTTAGGTAACATCGGCTTCTTATTATACATATATTCGTTTTCTAAATCAATTTTCAAAATCGAGTCTTTCAATTCCAGGAAATTTGAAAGTACTCTACGATCGAGAGGAATAGTGACAAAGGAAATATGAAGTAAATTTTTGATATCCTTTGTTATAACTGTAACTTAACGGATTAATATAATTTTTCGACAAATTGCTTACATATTTTTAAGTATAACGGTTATACAGGATCACATCAAGTCTAATATTCTGTGGCTCGTTTAAGTAGTTGTCTGAATTACACGGAAAGAACCGGAGCTATTCAATTAGGTTCCGATCTTTCAGCTTCACCTCAAATAAACAACTGCTCTAATTAAACGGTGGCACGAATAGACGGAACCACAGCGCGTTAATAGAAATGATTAAAAGCACTAAAAAGTACAAATTAAGACTAATGTGACACTATTAACATAGTGTTCGTGATTATCCCTCGGTAATTAAACATCATGTTTTACCTTTTCTTGAATGTTTATTTTAATTTCAAATGCTCCAAGAAACATATCAACTTATCTTCGAACATAAACAATAAAAAAATGATTAATTCTCCAATATTTTGTTTTATTCAACTCTTTCCTTCATAATTGACCTACTCTTACGACACGTTTCTGATATTAATCCGAACCATAAATAATAGTACACGTGACCCGAATTATATAGATATATCAATCTTTTATTTTCGATATTTTTTTAGAGACGTTATTAACCCTTTTAGTGTTCATTAAAATAGAAAATTCGTTGCACTTATATTATGTTTATATCATAAACAATATGAAAATCGTGACGTTTCGGTTTAAGGAATTCCACACGTTAAACTTTCTGACTCTTGTTTATACATATGCTAAAAGGGTTGATAAAGTAAGAACGATAGCAACGTTTAAAAGCGTAATAGGTGATAAATAAATAGTTTGTTCAACCATCATATATTGTTCAGGTAAAAGTTCACCTAATTTCCGTTTTTAAATAGCGTAAAATCTTTGATTTAAATTATAAAAGTGAATTACGACGAAATATTGTTTCTACATACTTTGCTTACTTATTTGTAATAGCACATTATATCTCTTCGCAAAGATCAATACGTGAAAAATTACATAATTATCAAAAAAGCAGTGTAAGCGGCATACATCTATTCACCTCACTTCTTCTACAATCTATTACGAAGCTGCGTATAAGAACATGAGAATTCAACAGCAAAATTGATTCGTATTTTTAAATTGCAGAAAGAAGAGAGTACTAAGTGATATTCATGGCAATCATTGGAGCGATTATTGTCATCATTTTCTTCAACCCCCCATTAATCTCGGACTTGCCCCTTAGTCTTCGCAGAAACGCATGGCTTAGCTAAAGGATGATTACAGAACGAGGTAGGTTTAAAATAGCATTAAACCCGTTGATAATTCGAGAAGGAAAAACGACTGTGGCAATCCGTTCTCGAGCTATCAAAGATGGAGCATTAAGTCTCTTCAAAACGCTATCGTATTCAGGTGACGCGCCGGCTGTAAGAGAGTTTATCCGATAAGGGACGAGCCACAAGGATTTATGTCGCTTTCATTTGCTTACTATTTTGAAATTGCATTCAGGTAACGTTATCGTGCTCTTCTTAACCTTGCGCAATCTATAATCTTCTATAAACTGTTCCTCATGTGCACACTTTACTTTCAATATCAAATTGCACTAATTATAGACAATATAATCGTTGATGTCCGACACTTCAAGATTTTTTAAACAAATTATTATTTTGCATTACAAAGTAAAGACGAGAAAGGTTTTGCTTCTTGCATGCTTTCCTGAAATACCCATAAACGTTTCAGGATTATTAAAGGATAACAACTTATTGATAAGCACCGACATTGTTGGATATTGTTAGATACGCTGACTTATACAACAAATAATGTCGCATATAAAAAATCACTTAAATAATAACGAATTCTGATACTCACCGTACTGTATTCATCTGCCATTGAAGAATACCCTATACATATATAAAATCGCTTCATACTAACCGAACACCCTTAATTCCCTCGTAATAACTTAATCGACGCGTCCTTCAGTGACGTTGTTGCAATTTCTATTGCCATTTCCGAGTAGACGACCCTTCATAAAACGTTTTTAACGACGCATATGAGGCGTGGAACATTGAATACAACCGGCTGTTTTTCCATGGCTGCAAAAACGAAGCTGTCGGCCAGCAGACGATCTTTCGGAGGATGAAAATCTCGGAGACGAGATGCGAGCTCAAGGAAAGGGCGTTGTAACTGAAATTGCGTGCATCCTTCCTTTTACGACCGGACTTACTCCTGTTTACGAGTTGTTCGGTCGTAAATATGGTCGAATATAGACATTCGCCGATCCGTCCGTTCAAAGGACAAAGTTGGCTCGCGATCTTTGCGTTGGCCTGAAAAGGTGGAGGTCAACAGGATACATGCAAGTTTGCTGAAACCTGGGCAATAGTTACGGGGAATTGTTTGTTTGTTTGTTTGTGCCTATATTCTAGCAGCCGATTTCTTGGTGGATACAATGCGGGAATCTTATCGCCTCTGGGAAACACTCAGCACAAATGTTGTCTACGAAGCAGCGACGGGGTCATGCGGAAGCTACGCTGACCCAAATAATAACAGAATGACTAATTGAAATTCTAAAATTTGCTACTGCGACGCAACTTCAGCGTTACTTGAGCACGTATTTATTGCACGGATCTCCGAAACTGAGCAACCAGAAATTTATGTCGCTGCTTCGAAACGGTAGGTACACTTGTCACCAGACTGTACATTTTTATGCAATTTCCTATTTTCGCAACTTATTTGTGGAAAATTGAATCTTCGATCTCCGAAACTGAGCAACCAGAAGTTTATGTCGCTGCATCGAAACAGTAGGTACACTTGTCACCAGACTGTACATTTTTATGCAATTTCCTATTTTCGCAACTTATTTGTGGAAAATTGAATTGGGAAAACAATTTCTCTCGCTGGTTGGACGTTTCTTCATTGAAAAACTAAACTGAAAGCATTGATTTTTGGCAATAGAAACCTCAATGAAGACTTAAGGGAATTTATAAGGAGAGCATGATAAGTGGGTTTCAGGGAAAAGGAGAAAATCTTCGAGTTATAAAGGTTTCGACCGAGAGTGGTTGGAGAAACGAAAATTCGAGAGGTTTAGTACGACGGTGAATTTTTCAAGTTATGGAGATGTAAGGAGAGATAAATTCAAGTTCGTAAAGTTGAAACTCATAAAAAAATAAACGATTGACGATCACAGAACAGTTCATTCTCTTGAATCAATAGATTGAAACGACGACGTAAGGAGGTGGAGCGACATCATCCCCGTCATTCCCACTCCTGTGACATTAGGTTTACTTCTATAATAGCACGCTATGTGCTCTAGTAAAACTTTCACACTATCAGCGAGAATTCCTATTATATGTTACACGTTTCTAAATGTCATAAATGAACAAAGCTGCGCAGTCTA
>CM052166.1:5660758-5678012 GCA_028455555.1 Augochlorella aurata | reverse complement strand
AAAGCTGGCCATGCGCAATCTTCGCGCATCAAAACTGAAACTTAAAGGGGAGAAATGATTTTTTATGAACAATAAAAAGTCTGCCTTTAAAGACTACATGATGTCCTTATGCAAGTTTCAGAGCGGCATTAAAATGGCTTAAGCATGCTCACCTCGGAAACTTTCCGCCTAAAACCGTCAATGTTGAATTACTGAATTTTATGCATTTTTGGCGTCCTTTACTAGTGCTTGGATCATTTTAGTACAATCTATTATGGCCCCGAGTTCCTTTACATTTATCGTATTCATGGAAAGAGGGAATGCGATTCGATCTCAGTTTGATCGAATTGTTCATAAAAATACGTTGCATGGATGAAAAAACTTGTCACGAATGTGACATGGTCAAGCACGCGAAAGCTTTTACTCGTGTGCGATGCCCAGAACAGTTTAACCACCTGATTGTTTAGCGTTCACATTTTCTATCGAAATTTCATGCGGAGAAGTTTGATGAGTGCAACAGTGAAAACAGAAACTAATTACAGCAACAATATGTTATATTATTGGCTGAAAATTAACATAAATCGTTAAAATTAAACGGGGCATGTACCAATCAAAATGCAATGCTGTGAAACATGTAAAAGGTTTCAAGGCTCTACATCTGCCAGGGGATATAAAAAAAGTCTGGTTTGTACAAATCTAACAATTACACGTTTTCATTTATTTGTTTATGGTAGTACATTCCTTATATCATTTAGGATATGTTTCAATATTTGTTTTGTTATGTCATTTTCAATATTTTGGTCAGCTGTTTCTTAAATCACATCAATATACATCCCTTTTTATGTTATACAGAGTGTCTCAAAAGTCACTCGCAATCGAGAAATAAAGGGTTCCTGAGGTCGTTCGATATAGCATTTTCCTTAGCACAAATTCAATCCGCAGTTTTGTTTACGAGTTATTAACGAAAAACGGTAACCACTGAGAAGCGAGCTTAGCTGGCGCTAGGCAGCCGAACCAAAGAGCGTAACTGGGCTTTATCCGCCCGCTTGCAAGATCGTGGACTTTATAATAACTAATTTAATTAATAAACTACTTTATAATAACCAGCGAATGTAATCGTTAATCATTAATCAGACTTCTATTTGGCCAACTGTAATAACGATGGTAGCAAACGCTCAATACTTTCTCCTTAAAGAAGAGAAATGTGTTTAGAAACCCAAATATTGCGTACAGTATTGTAATACGAGAAGCATGAAGCCGCTAAATAAGTTACGTGAGATTGTAACGAGAGAGACCCAGTTCGTATCGAATAAGCGACGATTAAATATCAACGTTGCCGCGGATGAATGGCAGAGGGAAAGAATATAATCCAGCGGGAACGATTCGATGACGATGCGACCATACGGATTAACTAACAGTTTCAATAAATTGACTGCTGAAACAGTATGAATCGGTCGAATATCGATTCTCTCTATTTATAGTCTTCTAGCGAGGAATAATGTCAATGACACGGACATTGCGGGCACACGGGGCGCGGTGCTGCTGCACGTCGGCTGTCTTTATCAACCGAGCCGCGACGATTCGAAGCATCGAAACGGCTGTTCGCGTTTCATCGAGTCAACATCGCGTCGGCCGCGAAAGGGCGCAAAGTTGACATTACAAAGTTTACGGGGTCCTGTTAGTCGGTAACGAGCCCGGTCGAATTCGAACGACCGTTTTGGGTATGCGCTCAAAAAAAAAAAAAGGAAATCGCGAGCGGCCAGAGCGCGGTATACGCGCAGCCGGCGTGCAAATAAAACGGTCTACCGCACCGCTAATAAAAATATTATTTTATATTGTAAAGTTTCCCCACTGTAAACTTGTCGGTTCGCGCGAGCCGTTGTTACAGAGACCGGCAGGAAAACTGAAAATCCGAAACATTCGGTGCAGGCCCGGGAATGGCTGGACGGAATTTAAAGCCAGAAACTTTCGGGTTTCCGGCAGGAAACCGTTCAACAAAACCCATCTCGGTACCGTAGTTTTCCGGTTCCGCACACCTTCGCCTGCGAAATCATAAATCCAGACTTGCTAAATGGCCGACCGATAAAACGTGTCGCCGGGGTGCCGCTAAAACGCTTAGTTCCGCCGAATCGTTCCGGCCTGGCTTTTTTCGTTTCCGCATACGTGGGTGCTTTCGCCATTGAATATTTCATGGTGACCGAGACGGACGCGAGCTAGCGAGGTTTTTCCCTCCGGCCGGACCGTTTATAGCGTTATAAACAGCAATACGTTGGCTTATCTTGATACACGAGGCTCGATCGGACAATACGTACGTACAAGACTGTTCCGCTGTTATCGGAGAACGTGAGGCGACGGTTGTCCGGCGGATCTAGCGAGAAAAATCATGGCTCGAAGTTTGAAGAGCACTCGTTACCTCATAAACTTTTGTTTTCCACTTTCATGCAAAGCTCCGGCGACAAGCGCGTTCCTTTCGACGGATCCAAGGGGACCCGGCCACTGTCTTCGGCAAACAAACAATGTACTTTACAGTAACACGTTTTAGATATACATAGCTTTTGTTCAGACTGCGCCCCATGGCGGCACCTGATACGTTTTCTTCGAAAGTGCAATGTTCGTTCCGAGAAAGTCGCGCGTCCCTCCGCGTCGCGTCGCCGAGCTACTTCCTCAGGAACCTATCTTATAAAGCACCGGGAAGATCGAAAACTTCTTCCCGGAAATCATGCTTTGGTAAATCTCGGGGTTCGACGATGTTCCGGACACCGTGTGTGCAGCGATAGCCACTGCAGCGGATAAAAGCGGGAATAGGGGTCGTCGGATGTAGAACCGGAGTCAATTTCAACTGTTTCGGAGCGCTACACACGTCAAATTCGTCATTCGGACCGTGACAGCGTGAACGACTGGACGGAAGACCGATACTAGTTGACTAATTTTTAACATGTCACGTTTTCATAACCGTTGTTGTTTTGTTCTATCCTAGTACCGGTTACTCGTGGTTTTTCTGGAATAAAGGAAACAAATATTGATTTGTTTAGATCCTTTCTGTACTTATTACAAGTTAACCCTTTACATTCGAAGCTATTTTAACTTTTAATCCAAAATACTTTTCTTCCGATCTGTTGTGTTTTTATTTTATTATATATGGCCTTTTATCCATATGAAACTGACTATTGCAACTCATAGAACAATTACATTTTTAACAGTCAACGAAACACATGTCCACAAAATATTCATGAGATGATATTAAGCAGTATTTTATTTGCTTACCGCTGTTATTTTTCGATCTTTTTTATTCTTTCTGACATAATGTACAAAATTTTGTGAACGTGGCCCATTAAATAGTTCGCTAGTCATCCGTATGTTGCAATGTTGTGGATAAAAGAATCTGTATTTCATAACATAATGATTAAAAGGAATTAATCAGCTTTCCTTCCCTTTTTATGTGAACATTCTATCAGGTTTGCAAAGCAGACAATTTACTTTGTTGTCTGCAATCGATATAGTAAGAGTTCATGCTTGCTACAAATGAAAAAAAGTGTTATGAGTATAAATTTATTAATTTATATAAAATACGGAAGAATTAACAAACATGTGCAAGTGTTCTTAAAATGTTTTTTGTTCTACAATTTCATAAGCTGGTTGTAAATATTAGGGTGTCCCATAAGTTTCTTCTTTAAATATTTAAATATTTCAATGCCATAGAGTAGTGGAGTCGGTTACTGTTACTTAATTTGTTTATTCGAAAATAAACAAAATAAAATAATAAAAAAAATTTTGAAATGAAGGCGCAGTAATTGATCACTCCGCAGTAACCAGGTCCATTAATCAACTCATTGTCGGATAGAGTGGTTCTGCACGAATTATCTCTCAGATCTACTACTAGAGATGCCTGATGTCACAGCAAGTCACTGATATTATCAACAACAAAGCCGCCGTACTCTCTATTGGAACCATACCGGTTTTCGAATCGGTGACACGATCGAAAAGAAAATCGTTCACATGAAAGAAGTAAATTGAAAGTACGAAATAAAATTTCTCTCTGTGGAACTTTCGTTTCAAGAGGATCTGCTGTGAAAATTCGCCAGATTTGTATGAAGCATTGGTATTAATGCGATTTAGGAACGGCATGCCGTACACAACACACGGAGATTTTCAAATTCAATTTCCCGGAAAACAAAAAGCCTCGTACAGAAAACTGTCGCTGTACTCACTACGATTATTCCATCGGATATTGGCTACGTCTGTCATACAAACTCGCGACGAGTTTATCAGCAAAATCGTATTTGCTTAAAGGGAACGTTATTACACATCGATGATTATCAGTGCAAACCGATGCATAATCCGCGAACGAGTTTGGGAGTTCGGAATGCGAGATGGCTAGGGACGCATGACACCTCATTAATCAAAGGTGTAACCGCGACCGGTAAAAGTGTAAGTTTTAAATCGCGATTCCAGTGACAGGGGCCGACGGCTCTAACCGTATCGACGCTATCAAGGTGATCGAGATAAGTAAAAGCGATCTGGTATTACGAACTGCGTATTCGACACTGCAGCTGCGGTAAACATGGTGCTCGGGCACAGGACGATCCCGTAACCGGTCGAGTTGTTAATTAAAGATTCTCGACAGACGAGCGTGGCGAGGTAGTGAGTCGCGTAGGCACGGGCCCCTGTTTGTGGAACTCTTCTTAATCGTCCGTGTGAGCCGGCCACGTAATTAGACGGTGGCCTGCGATTGGTTAAGGGAGCGGAGACCTCGTCTGCAAATGAGAACCCCTAGGACCATATACGATTCACGGCACGCGGCACCTGATTCCATTACCTCTGTGCCATTCCTGGTCGTCCTGTGTCCGCGACCACTCTGCACCCCTCGTGGCCCCTTGCACTCCCACGCCTCAACCCCCGGCTGCATCGACGCCCTTCCACAACGGTATACGCTACACGTCCCGGCGACCTACAGGTATACCTTGTATCTGCAATCTTCCTGTATTATGTTAGCTGTATGCGCGCGCAAATCCCATGCGAACGGAGACACTGATGTCGTGTCGCACAAAGGGCTATATTCCATTTTCTCATACCCCCGAAGACTCATCCACGGTGGCCTAAAGATTCGGAGCTTTGTGACACCAACTATACGACCCGTCCCACCGAGCATCGTTCGCCGCACCTTTTTCCATATCGTTTGCTCGTCTTCTATCTGGGCCGTCTGCCTTTTTTCTCCCGCTCTCTACATTTTCCTTTTCCTTTGGCTTTGTTAATCGCTCATGCGCAAGCTACAGACAGACATTCAAAGAACCGCTGCTCCGCATTCTGTTTTATTCGCGACGACCTTGGCTGAATATGTATGATTGTGCTGCCGGCTTATAAGCGAATTCCGATCATAGCTGGTTACCCGAGCGAGACCTGCGCGTAATGGCGTAATAGTTTTAACGTAGTTAATACTTCGTAGCGGTAGCTGTGTGTACTTATTGATTTGTTAACAAGATGCAATCATTGATTAGAAAATCAAATAAAGAATTCAATACTTTGACTACCGCGGACAGAATTATTTATTCGGATTTAAAGAACAATTTTTACGTTAATGCGTTATAATTTATTAATTCTATTAACATTTTAAGTAAACATGTTGGAAAAGTAACAACTTTGCTCTACAATTTTTAGTTAATTAAACAAAACCGTATTTAATTAAATAAAACCTTGTTTAATTAAATACAATTTTTGGAATCTGCGCTACAATACAATCTTCTTAAGCTTATTACATGAAAGGATAGTTAATGAAGCCGATTATTGTGCCTTTAGTGTATTTTCGGCCATAATTAGCTCTATATTTAGTAAGACGTAATAAATGTTTATATTGTTTTATTTTGTTTATTTTTAACAATTAGTATGAAAAAACAACTCAAAGTTAAAATTTATTAACCACGAATTAACAAAACACATTTTAGTAAACAATAACAATCCTCGCTTCTCAGAATGAGGAAAATGTAACTAACGCCACTATGTATGATTCTAACTCACTCAAATAATATAATATGTAAGATCAGACTTTTGCATTAATAATAACCTATTTTGCTGATCTACGTAATTTGCAGAAATAATACCACAATCACACGTTATGTAAGAACAATTATAATATTTATATTTATAATTTTAATTATATTTATAATTATATTATTTATTATATATATCGTTCTAAATAGGTTGTGCAATTCCGTTATGAAAATACGATTGAATGATATAAGATTATAGCAATAACTGAAATGGAAAGGAAAAAACAGTTTAAATCGGAAAAGGTAAAGACAACTGAGAATAAAGGACATTGGAAACGCTCGATACCGTAAAGAATCCAACGTTCGCTGATAATTATTTCGAACACGTCCCGCGATTCTACACGGACTTTTACTTTTGATAAACGTACGGAATGACATCGGGGAAAAGTTTCCATCGTTCCGGTCTGGTCATCGGGGACAATATTATTCTCGCCGGGTGAGCCGGACGCGGAAACTTCATTACGACTCGTTATTTGTCCATTAAATCGGTATTGGAAGAATTGTCAGGTTCGCGGGGCGAACGTTAAAAACGACGCTTCGCTGGCAGACGGCCGTATAATACGCTTACGTGTTTACTCTCCCCGGAATTTATAGAGCCGGCAAATGGTTCGAGTTCGCACAATATCGACTGACAGGTATCTCGGAACAAACGGACTAATCAACAGCTATGATTAACTGGCGCAGCTTTCGCGCCCGAATGTAGTGCTGCGTCGCTTCGAAAAAATTTTTAAATTGCAACCTCCCTCGATGCGGACATCTATTCGTTGCGATGTATACGATGTTAAAATAAACATTCGATCGTGCTGAAAATAGCCTGCAGTCCGGCCGGCTCTGATTGTGAAAGAACCCGCGGGTTTTAATTGGCGCAACGAATTCGCCGGCCGCAATCCGCAAACGAAACGAAAGCTGAACTCGGAACAAGAAAGCACTGGTCGTTCCGTGTCCCTCGATAAGATTTATCCAATGGCCCGCCCGTACAAAACGAGGGCAATCCATGACTGGACGTGGTCGGCTTTCAAACAAATACGAAATTCAAGCACGCCGAGTGGAATACCGAATCTGCTGCGATTAAAAACATTTTATGCATTCACGCAAAACAACTGGGAGAGGTACTGACATACATAGCGAATCCCCTTTTAACGATAGAAACTGAGTAAGAGAAATCCCGCACCTATCTTTTCGTTAGTGCTGTGTGCGCCGAATACTTTTATAACGGTATATTTTTATACACAACGGAAAATATGGTTCTCCGATAACAGATACATTTTAAAGCGGGCCGATACTTTCTTACTCATGGACGTGCGGTATTGTTAACGTTTATATCGATCCCAGTTTTTTTAAATGAACTCTCCTTTGGAAAGAAACGCCGAGACAATGCAAAGAAAAGTGAACGCATTATCACTGCGTCCTATAAAATATCCGAAAACGTGTGCACACTGTCTGCACATTTATTGTAACGTGGAAATAAATAAATTGTTTTTCTAAAAATAATAAATTTATTTCACTACCTAAAAAGTGTCTTCCGGAGTAAATAAAAGAAAAGCATTCTAGAAAATTTCCGAAAAATATGCATATTCTTGCAACAATAACAAGAGTAGGTTTGTTGAACTATATGTGACTTTTATTATAATATGCAGATAAGTAAATTGTTCTTCTAAAAACGATTTTATACAGGACAGTCATTTTCACAAGGTTTCTGCAGAAATCATACGAAGGCTGATTAGTTAGCAAAAATTGATTTTGCTAACTGAAAAGTGTTTCCTGATTTAAATAAAAAAGACAGTGCTACTAATTTTCTTATTACTTCTCGAATTGCAGTGATCATAAAATAAGAATAATTTGCCATTTTTTTGGAGAATAGCTTTCGAGAAATGACTTTGATGTAACGAATCCGTTGCTATTCGAAATGTAACGGAGACACGCGTGTAATAATTATAGAGGCATGGGTGCAGGTAATAGTTCATGCGAGCGCAGTGCATTTACGAGCCGGCAATGTACTTGAACGACCGGTTCAATTACGTGTCGTACATGTGAATCCGCAGTGTTTCCAGCTGACAACGGCGGGACAAGCGAACCGGTAAAATTCTCCGGATGCAAACGGCGGTCCACGGGCGAGATTTATCGAACCACGGAGCATTAGTTATCAAATTAAGCGGGACGGAAAAATAAGCAAGCCGGGCCGCGCGTTTAACGATGCTGGTAAATGTCGCGGCCAAGAGCGTGCAGTTGCTCGCGATAATTTTATGGGAAAACGTGTCTTTGTTACGGGCCGGGAATTGTTTTTCCCGGTAATTATCATCTGTTCGTTCACGCTCCACGAATTACGCGATTCAGCAATAAATTTCGTTCAAACGCGATTTTTCTTCTGTCTACTCTATGTTTTCAGGTTTCAATTAAAAAGAGACAGGGGGGCAAGCAACGCGACGGAGAAAAAGCCTCGTCGATCATAATATCTGTCCCCTTTGGAGGGAACAACTCTATTCCCGAGAGGACTCGCTCGCGCCCTTAGAAGCAAACACCCGGGACGGGGAAGATAAGTGGGAACACCCCCCGAAAAAACGGCTTGGGGTCACAGGATTTCTTCGCCGGGATACAGAGATCCGTGGAATTATCGAGAACGCGTCCTGGAGGAATGATCGCATAAGCGTGGATAAATTTTCGTATGAGAATACATTAGGGCCATTTTTACGAAGAGCGTCACCATCAATTCGACTGGCCACGCCACGGCCGGCTGCGAAGATGAAGGGGTTGAAAATCTCGGCGCCGCAGAGCGTGGCACGGATAGATCATACATCATTCCGTTGCGAACGAAGCCTCCATATTCCTAACCCCTCTCTCTGCTCTTCCTTCTACTCCGCAGTTTCTCGGCATCCCCTGCTGCTTCTGCTTCTGCTTCTGCCTCTGCTGCTGCTGCTGCTGCTGCTGCTTCGTTGAACTCCCAGCGCCGTCCATTTACCCTTTCGAGCATCCCGGCCCGTAACACGCCATTCTTCAACTTAGCCCACCCCCGCGTCCAAGACGTGCGTGCTTCCCCGTTGATCTGCGGTTCGCCGTGAAACCTGCCGTTTACGAGATTCTTGCGAAAACTCTGTTAAGAAGCTTGCTCCAGAGCCCCGACCACGTCGGGACCGGCCGGCAGCCACGAGACAACCCGAAGCTGGCCGGTAGCTGCGCGACCAACTGTATAACCGAAGGGATTTTGGAGATGTGCTCGGCTAGATTGGATAAAAGAGACTCCGAACAGGATTCCGGCGAGAAATAACGTCCAGAGAAACGGCAATGATCGTAACAGCGCCGGCAATCGGGACGAAAAGTTTGCCGCAAAGCACCGCAGTCGTTTCCCGAACTATATCCGGCATTTCGGATGACGCCGCCGTGCCGGGTCAACTGCTGTGATGGAAACGGTCCAATATAATTGTCAAAATGTTGTATCAGTCGACCAACTATTTTGCGACGAAGGTAGAACATCAGAAGTCAGATTCTGGAGCAGTGGTTTCTGTTTATAGCCGTTTACGGTTTCAGCTTACAGGCTTTAGTGCATATTTAGCTTTCGGTTCCGCGAATGACGCGAGTTTTCGTTTACTTGGCATACGTCATCTTTAATTGCATGTGTTTTTATTTCACACGTTATTTGCCAAAAACACGTGGCATAGTTGAATCTAGCAAGAAAGAGGGCAGTAAAATGTACGTGTTGCGATCTGAGTCGCTTCAAACACTGTCAAACGATCTACATACCTGCGCACTATACGCCAGAGGCAAAAATATTTCTTCAAAGTAGCTTTTTCTTTCTATCACCAACACTTTTACAGTTTACATAGTTTTAACAACTTATTGTAATGCAACAATTGTTTATACTTATACACTTCATACATTCGGAGCAAGTGAGCATATCCAACATCAAACATTCAACGTCGCGGACATGCAAACCACTTGTAACACACAGAGTGCTTATTGTGTATCAAATTGCTTGTGTTGCTAAGAAGGTGTTAAACTTGACCGCAACTCTAAATACATAACTTTGTACTACGCGACAACTTATAATCGCAACTCAAACTAACTTTGTTCCACGCAATTGATTTACCAACAGACATTTGGCTATTACGATTAAGAGATAGAATACAAGGAACATTTCAATCACGAGTTTCTTTAAGACAGTAAATTCTTGCTTTGCATTGTAACGCGGAAAAATTCCTTGGACGTAAATCACTGCAAAGAGTTTGGTGATCAATATTGCGAATACATATTAAAATAATAATTCGAACAATTAAGGTTTTTAGTTTGTTACTACAATTCGTTCTGTGCAAACCTCATTCAATTACTCTTTAATAATTACTTTCTATTTCTCTTATGATGAGAGATTTAAAAAAAAGTTAAAATTAGTAATATTTGTAGAAATATAACCTTCGTATGACCTTGGCTCCCATAACTGAACCCACAAACTTCTTATGTTCTTAGAAATTATTGGATTATTTTCATTGAGTAGCGAAAAGGATTGAACACACTGAGAAAAATTATTATGTATTGGATAGAAAAAAGTATGTTCTAATATTTGTTACTTACCTTTTTTATCCGTTATTGTGATTGAAGAGCCTTCTTCTCGAGTAATTTAAAAACTAATATCAATTAGAAACTAATAATATCAATTTCGCCTACATCTCACGGAAATTACAAACTGGTCAAGAAAGACAGAGTTAGTTGGAACATCATTTAGACCACGATGAACATCTAAACAGTGATGAAACGTGATTAGAAATCTTTTGAAGGTCGAATCGTTGGAACCCATCGGAAGGCTGTAACGGCGCATACGAGATCATCGACGTGCAGTTAATCAACTTTCACGATCGAACTGCATCGAGTGTGGGCTCCTGAAGGAGGGCGCGTAAAAAGATACGTACCTCCCGGGAGGAGAGCACGGCAACCCGGGCGGTAATTATTTCAACACCGGAGCTAGGGGCTTTCTCATGTCAGCTCCCGTCTGCGCCTGTGTTTCTCATTCGGTGTAAATAGTCAAGTCCTGATGATGAAAACCGTCCGACAGGAAAGTTGAACGAAGAGGGAAACCGGCGTGGCGTAGCGAGTGGTTGCGGAGGAGATGGCGGGAAACAGGTCAGAGTTCCCGCAAGTAGCGGGCTCTCTGCGGTTATCCGAACAAGCTTTATAATTAATTCTATTGTTCGAGCAGTCTGTGGATATATATCTGGTTTATGTACGTAGGCACCCGCGTGCACCTGCATGCACGTATATACAGCTAGAATAAATACCTCGCATATATGTACGTAGATGTCGCGTATATGGGGCAAAGCTACAATCACGAAGGATGATCACCGGCCGTCTTGACGTTTCCTTTGCGTACGGTAATACCGTTAATCACGTAACAGTGCGGGCCTCGATTGGGCTCCCACGCGGAACCGGGGCTCCCCGGTTGTCGCCACCCCGAAGCGTTGCAGCAGCCCCTGCGGTCGCCATTATCCGTCCAGAAAGCATTTCCATTCAAATCACGCCGGAAATAATCGCGCTTCCCCGTGCACCATTATGAACCCGAGGGAGGGTCCGACCAAAAGAGGAAAATGATTACGGAACGCGTATCGAGAGAATGCTATCGCGCCCGTTCGCGCGATCGTTACGATGCCCATGGTTGTTTGCCGGCCATACGGCCACGCCTAATTTACGTTTCGTGAGCTGTTCGCGCGTCGAAAATAAAATCTTCGGCGGCGTGATTAACAGGAACGGGTCGGCTCGCGTCGGAATGCCCGTGCTGGAATGCGAAACGTAAAGGGATGAACGGAATGTTAAATGCGTTTCACGTGGATCTCACAGGGTGTTGTTGATTGCGCGTGTTTTGACGGTGTACTTTCGGCTATACACCCCTATCCCCTCCCACTGTCGGCTCGTTGTTTTTCTCGCCGCTGAACATTTTGTTATTCGACACCACGCCGTGAGTTCCTCGGCCGCAATCGATCGATTATAATTGTCGTCACAAAACATCTTCAATTTTCAGGTGTTTCGGTTTATGTAGATCTCAGTATTTTTCTATGGCTCTTCCGTGTAAACGAGTCCTTCAGTTGTTTTTGAAATTGATTTCGTTCTGAAGTGATTTACGAAGCTGGGTGGCACTGCGGACAGAAAGAAGGGAACAAGTAAGGCATCAAGTAAGATAATATCGTCGAGGGATCAAAAGTTCCCAGCAGCATCAATAGCATCGGTGTCCGCCATCAAATCCTTTCATAGTACTCGTACTTATGTCATTCAGCGGGTTCACTTTAGAAAATTAGACGGCGGACTTTTAATTTCAGATACCGGTCATCATACCGATGCCAAATGCTAGCGAACGTGATTCATGATCACGATGTGAGATCCTCGACTTATAATTAGCATTGGGACAGCTGAAAATGCTGACACGGGAATTCGGTCCCGAGCGAAAAGTAATCCTACGCTATGAAAATTGAATTCTTTGAGCAGAATCATTTCGCGAGGGTCTCTTTTCAGCTTTGAAACTGTCGGGAAAGGTTAGCCGCGATGATGTAGGATTTCCATCCCCTTTTTACGCCCACAGAAAATTGAAATACGAACGATCCGTAAAACCATAAAACTATTCCATCTGATGATAATTGTTTTTCCCTCAAATAGAGATAGTATTAATGATGAATTCTTACTTCTCTCTGTTATACTGGGTGACCTAAAACTATGGTACTTCCGGGACATGAGGTGTTCCTGAAGTTATTTGAAGTAACTTTTTCCTTGGCGCAAATGCAATCCGCGGCTTTGTTTACGAGTTATTAGCGAAAAACAGTGACCAATGAGAGGTGAACTCGGCTGATGCAAAACTACTGGGTCAACGAGCGGACGAAGTCCAATTCGGCTCATTATGATCCACTGTTTTTCGTGAATAATTCGTAAACAAAGCCTCGGATTGCATTTGCGCCATGGAAAATATTACTTTAAATAACCTCGGACAGCCCTCATTTCGCGGAAGTACCATAATTTTGGGACACTCTGTAGAAGCATTCCTCTTCGTGCTTTGCACCATGATATTTTCAATTCGCAGGATATATCGTTCTTGCCGCTATAATCTAAGCGATACTGGCCCCGAATAATCATTTCCTCCATCGCCGACGAGAGAGATGATGTGCTAATGACAAACGAATGGCGCCGTGTTTTCCACGACCCGCCCCATACTCCTCCCACAAACCAGCCATCGGACTAATTGCGAAACGTTACGCGGTCGAAAACGTTGGAGCGCTTCGCGGAAAAATTGAATTCGTTTTGACGGTGGCGAAAAGTCGCGCGACCAAGCGGAATTCGTTTACACTTGTTACGGGACTGCGCACCGATTCCATCGTCCACTTTTCGTGGAGTTGTTGAAATCGAATCAAACGAACTCTTGCCGAAGTTTAAATTCCGCATTTACCCCCCGCCCCCCGCCCCTCCTCTCGACCATTAACATATACTGCCGGCAGTCGTAAATAATTGAAACGCACCAGTGCTTCTACAGTGCGAATTCGTGTTAATGAGTTTCGATGCGATCACTGTCCACAGGTCCGATGAACTCAATACTTTGTCCATATTTTTGTTAATAAGTGTTTTTATTAGGTCTTTTAAAGATGTAGCTTTATTGCGAAAAACTGCTACAGATAAAAATATATTAGGAAATTCCAAAATAATTTAGTAAAAGTTAAAGGAATATTTACAACCATGTATTACATTGAAAGGTTGATTGTCAAAATTGGGATTATTTGCAACATGAGGAATAAAGTATCTGTTACAATTTATGTCATTCTTATTACAGAAATGTTTAGTCTTTGTTAAATAATATAGGTACAGACAATGCAGTTCCAGTTTGCCGCTATAATTCATCATTGAGGACTAAATGATAGCATACGCCGGCTATTTTTCTGTCCAGGAGCACAAGTTGGTAAATGAGTTGTTCCGACCTTGCGTCGCTTTTATGAGCAATAATGTGACAGCCATTGCGTTGAAGAAGACATTTACAAAGTTAATTATGACCGATCTTTTATGATTGCGTTAATGAGGACGATAATTCGAATCCGCTAAAAATCGATAAGTCGCATTTGATTATTATACGCATCAACGTGGCAGCATCATTATTTGGAGTGTGTTTTTACATTGATTGCGTCCCATTATCGGAGGATAACGTGAGTCCATCTGTGAAATCACGGACGTGTAATTTACTGGTAACTCCAAATGACACGGATTATATGACATCAGTTTAAATCGTCAATCGAATTTAGATGATATGGAATAGGCGATGTTCGTCGATTCATACACCCGTTTATAATTCCTCGTTGGAAAACCGGTCGAAATAATAAACGGCCGGAGCACATAATAGATATTGTTCTATTCCCCATTTACCAAACATCAGATATAACGACCATTGTAAACCTTTCACCGTTTATTTCCTTTGCACGAACACGATACCGAAGTATGTATTGATTTATCCGATGGTACGTTACATCGTCATAATTAAATACAGTCGAACAAATTCGTTTAATTAATTGAGTTCAGCAAATAGAATGCGAAGCGAATGGCTCTGGAAAAGGAAGAAGAGGACGACGAGAAGGAACGATGAAAAAGGGTGAACAAAAGCGGTCAATAAGATATCTTCACAGCGTCCTAAATGCCGGCAGGCCGGTTCTTTCACCTCGAAAATCATGGAAATTCACGCCATGCATTCACTCTCTCACCTGTGTAACCGTTCGATAACGTAATTCGTCGAGTATACATTATATATTAACAATTCATTCGGCGGTTCTCTGTAATACTGCGAAATAATCACAAAGTATTTGTTATTAACGATACCGCGGCAGCATAAAATATTATTATCGCTCCATAAATATCGACGCATGGAAGCAAAGCCCACGTGCACAAAAGCCCATTCACGATTTAACCGGGAGGATTCATAATCGCATGTCAAGCCCCCGTGGTTGATGGCGGATAAAAAGCCAGGAAAAAAAGAAATTCGCGAGCCACGCCGACGGATCCGATGTAGAATCCCTGGTAGACAAGGCGGGCAGCCACTGTTTTCATTCATAAAGTCTCCATGAATGATATTTCCTCGACGATCCCGTGGCGGGAACACCCTCGCGTTCACGGTCTATGGCCCGTTTTCTTCGCCGGTTCCTTACATTTTTCTATCGTATAAACGGATTCTCGGCGCGCCCCAGTTTCCCCGAGCAGAAAAGCTCGCTCCGTCACAAAGGCCGTGATTGCGAAAACGTTTGTTTTGCTTTCAGAAAGCTGCTGCGCATCGGAGACGAGACACGGGCCTGACTCTCGCCCACCGACGTCATCGTTCACTACAAAAGCGGTTCCACTGTTTCTCGCCGGGAAGAAATGCATATCGCGTATTTCGCTTTCAAAAACGACCAGCGAGAAGAGAAGGTCCGGGCGTGGAAGAAAATGCGGGACACGGGGAACAAGAGGGAAAAAATGGACCGAGATTGCGCGCAAGAGACCGGGGAATGTTCAGTCGCAGGTATACATTGGGAAAGTTGAATTTTCACTTCTCTGCGCGCGAGCCACCGGAAACCTAATGAGACCGGCCTAATTGCTCCAATTTACGCAGACGTGCGAGATCACAGAAATCTTGAATGTTCGGAAATTATTTTGTTAAGAGACAATGCATGTAAACCATTGTAGCTGATGTGGTTATCATGGTCCCTGCTCTTTGCATTCTGATCTCCGGAAGGTTTGGGATAGTTCTAGACTTGAGAATTAACGCTAAACCTGCCGAGCCCTAAAAGTAGCTAAAGTATATTGCTTTATAACAACAAAACGACAGTTTGCTATTTTTTATACACATATAATAGGATTAGCAAATTTCTTCAATCTTTTCCTATGAAAGAATTTTTATAATAGTAAAACGTTTATTTTATTTGCTTTTCAGCCTATGAAAGAGGGTGTACATTTCTATTTTGATATCTAAAATTTACAAAGTTAGTAATTCAATAACACATTTGCCCTTCCCTCTCTTTTTCTCTTCTTCTTATTATATCTCTCATCCAGGTTGTTTCTGTATACCATATATCTTTATCTCTTCCATTTATCTACATTCATTAATTATATGCGGTGTCTTTGCAATGCCTGTTATGCCTTTGAATTCATTTTTCTAGGATTTTGCGTTGAAACAGCAATTAGAAACAGCAATCTAGATTAATGAGTCATTTTTACGTTGCTGCCTCCTAGCTAGTTGCGCTAGTTGCGGTGGTAAGAATAGGAACGCGATGCTACGGAGAGAATGTCATGCTATTTTTACGACGATTGGGAATGTTGTATGCTAAAGAACGTATACTAATAAATTGTAGAATAGATATAGTGGTGAACGTAGAAAAAGAAGATGAAGTAGGTTCGGTGAATACGGTTAGAAAGATTTTAGGGGGGGGGGGGATGAGGGAAGAATGGATAAAGAGTTGGATGGGAAGAAGAGACGAACGGCAGAAGGACAAAAAAGGTGGAATGAGGAGAGGACGGATTAATGCAAGACGTGTGAATACTGTATGGAGAAAAGCGTTGCGTTTATGCAGAAAGTGAAATATATGTATGATTAAGTAATAAATTGGAACAAAATTAAATTAGAAATTAAATTAAATGTTAGAAACGGTAAACCTTGCACAGAAATTAAATAAACGACGATGTTGAAATTTGCAAAACCTTTTTCTACAAAAACATTCTTATGTCTTCTTAAATTCTTCTATGAACGTAATTATTCTTATTTCACACAGTGTTTAAATTGTCTTCCTCAGCAACAGTTATTTGTCTAGTGTGATTATCATTTTGCCTAATAGCTGTATATGAATAAATAGATGAGGTTTAAGAAGACACTAAACACTTAGGATGTAAATAACGTATGATAAAACCTGCCACTTTATATAATCCTCTAAATAAGAAAATCTAGAGTCTATACTAAAAATTATTGTGAAATGTTTGAAATACAGCCATCACTTTTCTATAATACATTGGGAGGCTTGAATACTTCTGTCAGTAATGAAATGTTAATCCAGGTAGTACGTAGAATAACCGATATATTCAGAATTGCAATCCATAGAGCCATTAAGCAAATCGCTACAATGTTCGCTTGTCATGAACCAGAGTACTATCTTCAGCAAGGATCATTCACCATGTTGTATTCATGAAAACGAATCGTATGAACCATATTTTACGGACCGGTTGTTTCCTACAAAGTATCATTTTTCTTCGATAGAATTGTAAATTCG
>CM052166.1:5649001-5660658 GCA_028455555.1 Augochlorella aurata | reverse complement strand
TTGCACTTGGAATGGTCATTCGTTCCACAGTTCCTCGGCCAGGACCAAACGCGTCGTCTTTGATGTCACCTTTCAACCTGTTACCTTACACGACCGCAGATTTCTCGGTGCTCGGAAGAAGGATGCAAGGGCTGCAAGGGCTGCAAGGTGCAAAGGTACAGGCAGCAGGGTTCCGGCAAAGGTCGAAAGAGGATGGCAGATGGAACGGAGGAGCTCAAAGAGCTCTTTAATCAATACCACGTGAGTCGAATACAGTTCTGTATATGTGTACGCGCGTGTATGTAGGCCTGTGCGCGCGCGATCGTTTTATTCACTCGTTCGCTCGGCTCGTAAATGTTACTGGAGTCCGGTGCACGGGAAATAAAATTCGCGAGGTTGCGACGCAGCCACTGGCTTCCAACATGTTTACGATCTGTGCCCTAATTACGTCCTCTGACAGAACCTCCTAAATCATTTACTATACGCCAGCCGACTGGTCATCGGAACCTTCTTTCTTCCTTCCTGGCCTCTAACTAATCGAATTGCTGCGGTGAGCAGCAACCTTATCCGGATGTGCCGAATATTAAAGGACAATCGTTCTGTGTCGATTACATAGCAATTTTGCGATTCACGGTGTTCGATGTAAACCACATTAATACGAGTTATCAACGAATATTCTGTACGTTAGTTAATCCCTTCAGTGTGCAGTCTGGACGTGGTAGAGATGCAAACCACATTGTTTCATTTATAGATAAAAAATGTGATTTACCATAATCTTTATATGATCGGTTCAAAAGCCAATCAATGTAGGTCCACTTATCTTTGAAAATGAGTTACATACTGCAAACACGTCTTTATCATAGGACCTTTCTGATTTCTTGATAAATGAACAATAGATAGTAGCAGTTATATCGACCACGGAATAATTCTACAAAATAAAAAAAAATTATAAAAAAGGTAATTAATATTAAATGTTAATATTAATTCATTTTATTTAATTATAATAAAAATCCGCTTTGCGGATAATTTGCAAAATCCTTATTTATCTGACATCTATAATATGGTTATATAATATGTTCCCGATCAATATCCCATCTACAACAGTTCTGCATGTAACATAGACGTTAACACAGAACTCGGCCAATCAGTAGGATGAATAGATAATCCCAGCATCTTAATCAATCAGCTATCTATAGAAGAGAAATCCCTCACAATCTTCACAGACGGAAGCAAATCAACAGATTCAATCTCAGTGCATATGCAAGGACTTAGACATCGCAACAAAGAGAAGCATTATCAAAAACTCGTCAATCTTTATAGTTGAATGCATAATGCTGACATAATCCTGAAGGATGTGCTAGACATTGATATAAATCATCTCAACCTAAACTTCTTTATCCTAACTCACTCCGCCAGTGCTTTACTTTCACTAATGCAAACCAAATTGAATATAAAAACAAGTCCATACATCCTAGAAATAAGAAGGAAAGTCTCCGAGTACAACTCAAAAACCAAAAAAAAAGCCACAATGACCGTTACTCCAAAACTAGAGAACCACCCTCGTTAGAAAATTGCATAGAATGAAATACACCCCCCTATTGTCATACAGCGTTACTCTGTGTAAACCGACAGTTGAAATTTGTAATGTGTGCGGACTATCTGCCTGCAATAATGTAAAAATATGTAACTTCGACAACATTTTGTGCATTCGATATAATGCAAAATAATCTCAAGAGAAATTGAAATTGCTCTAAATAAAAGAGAAATAAAATCTGAATGGCATTCATATAATATGATTATAATATAAAGTCATACAAATAATATAAACGTTTCTTCTATTACACATTTTTATTTTCGTAAGCACTGGAAGGGTTAATTATCATCAAATACTTTACAGACTAGTCATTAATTAGTCTCCAAAATCTTGGTACTTTTACCTAACCGCTGCATTTTTCACGAGCATGTTCCGCAATTTGTATTCATTCCTTCACAGAAATAGGTATCGATGTCCTCGTCAGCTATTGACAGAGATTGTTATCTTTAGGAAGCTCAACAAGTTTTGATTCAATAGTACTTACTTGATATCTGCTGCAGAAATTGATGCGAGCATCATTTAACACTAACACGTTAAGTACCATATCGGTCACATACGAATAAAACTAACCTTACATTAGGATCATAAATTAATTTGTATTATAATACATTCGAATATATTGAATTCGCTTTAAATTTTCAGAATGCAAATGAGTTGAGACAGCATCCACTGCAATAAATTTCAATCTTCTAGTTTCGTTATCATTAACACGTTCACTACCACAATTTATTCACTTTTCTAGCTGCCTATCTTCGCTGTTAAAATGTTTCATAAAATGCGACACACCGTCTTTGCAGAATATTAAAATCATTTAGAAAATTAAGTAATGGACCTGTTTATTATGCCATGCATTTTGACTTTACACGTCGGCACTCACAAAATAAGTTCGAATATTTTCATGCAAAATACAATATCGTGGATGTTACTACATATGTGTGATGCTGATAACGAACGTATTAATGAAATACTTCGATTTAGTGGAAATTGTTGAAGTTGATATTAAGCACTTAAGATTTCAATCGTATCGGTATCGTTCCGATTTATGATTGACGCTGACTTTTATGGTTCAGTTTACGACATTCCTTGTCTTGAGACTCAGTTTGAATTGTCGAAGCCACATTCAGGGTGCAAATTACCGCTTAGCCAGCACATCCTGTTGTCCTTCCGCTCCGCCTTAACTGGATTCACCTGAACGAAAGCCACTTCTAGTGTTTCCAGTCTTCTGAAACGGAAATCCGAGATGATTTTTACACGCGATGTTGACCAGCGGTTGACCGTTTATGAACAGATTAATGGCTATTCAATTTGCAAAATGTCAACAGAAATGACGAAAGAGGATCTCCTAGACGAACAAAGATAAGTAAAAAGTTATTTTATTGTCTAGTTAAACATAATTAAACATATTTGTATAAGGTAATCACTCACCGAAATATACCTTTTGTTAATGACATGTGTGACTATTAAATGGTAGACATTTCTTTCTGTTTATAGATACGAAACTAAAATATTCAGAGGAAATAACACATAATAGAATTATAATGTTGAATTTTTAATAAACGATAATTTTTATTATTATTTAGCAGCTCCACTGTAATTATAGATTTGACGTTCTTTCGATAGCACAAATAATTTAATATACGGCAAAGTGTTATGTGCATTTTGTTCGTGTGTAAACTATACTTGTGTTCCCATTGGTGAATCAAAGAACATATATTTATGACAGCAAATATGATCATGATAATATTACAGTTAGCTGGTTTAAAGTAATATACAGTTGTTTACGCTATTTAATCATTTTTTATACAGTTCCAGCGGTAAATAGTCATTGTGAGAAATCAGGTCACAATAGATTTCCTATTTCCTGACAGTTCATTGAGGCATCTAACGAGCACGATTGCCCCAGAAGACATCTGTATAAGACGGAACAGGTGTCAGGACCGTGTAGAAATTTCTGTCGCTCGAATTCGACCGGAGAATTGATGGAACTAATCTGGAATCGCTAATCTGGAATCCTATCTGGAGGTAAAGGGATTGACACGTTCAACCGGAAAAGAGAAGACATTGGCGCTTGGTTCAGCTACATTGTGACAGAACGCAACGGAAGAAAGCCGAGGGTTAAGTGAAAACTTAATGGTCTCGAGAGGCAAACCATGTTACGTTATACCGCGTCTATTCCCAGCCGTATATTTAACGCGTTTAAGGTATTCTGAATCGTGAAAATAGCCCGATTTGCATACATACAGCTCCGGAATTCATGAAAAATTCATGGGGCCGAGTGGCGGTATACTCGGAATTATGCCTCCTTTACTATCAATTTCTTATTATTGCCGCGGACCCCCATCGGCGCCCTCTCGACTCTAAGATGCTGACTGGGTTGACTGCGAATAGGTAAATACGAATCGTATTATACCGGCGAGAATGGTCCTGTGGAACTGCAAGCAGAGTTCTCTGCCTGGATGGCTTTTCGCTAAAAGGTCTATCTGCGCGACCGTCTCTACGAGCTCGACAACAAATTGCATTGTTTCCTGGCAAACAACACCATCCACTCGCATAGGAACAAATTAAATTATTGAGGGGGAAAAAGCGCCCGTTGAATTCCAGACGCTACGGTTAATAACGATCTCGCAAGCGGAATTCAGAATAGAGTTTTAATCGCTCTGAGCAATTACCGAGGAAAAAGTCAATTATTACGACTATAAGAATCGTTTATCACGGGCCCATTCATTTCCGCCTGACGACGAATTTTCATGCGAGCCGGATCACGCGACCCGAACATTTGCATCCTCTCGAAAATTCGAACATTTGGTTGGATAAATGAATCTTTTGTAGGATCCCAGACGGTTCGTGTGCCGCACACTTTGCTTCGCGTGAATAAAGCCCTTTTGAAATCCTTTCACGATTATTACGAAATTTGTTACCAAGCCATTCTTATCAAGTCACACTCCGCATTCCCGTTCTCTTTATTACATTACGAACGAGACTTCTACTATATATTGTATATTCAAAGTTTTGTCGAATAAACTCTGCTTTTCCTCAGTAATTATCAGATTGTGGAGGTTCACACCAATTCAGAGTTATTACATAAGAAATAGAATGAGCTTCAGTACAGTAAAGTTCACATAAATATCAATGTTTGTTGAAGCAAATATTTCGTTGGCATTTAATAGAAAAATATAAATAAAGAAAAATAGAAATAAAAATAGAAAGTGCTTAACATCAATTGCAAGCGATGGAAAGCAAACATTTCTTTCCGTAATGATTTTAATAAACTGAAACTGATACAACGATTTTCCTAAACACTTTAAATCTGTCCTCCCTTATTAAACTAATGGTCGCAGTTAAGTATTACAGCGATTACATATTCCAAGAAATCTTTTTCGGAAAATTGTTGCCGAAAATAGCGCGCGTTACTATTTAAAGCGATCGAATTCGGTTTTGATATCCGAAGCGACTTGACACAGAACACTCCGCCATGACAAAGCGCGTGTTCCGGGCAACCGCAAAAGGTATCGAAGAGTTCGCGTGACTAAACTCTCGCGGGGAAAAAACCGAAAAGCAGTGCTCTACTGTGCGATTACATCGGACATCGACAGCCAGTGTCCACAGTTACCGCCGTTGAAGCCAAATAAGGGCGCAAATGTTGAAAAAAAAAACAAACGAAAATATCAAAAAAATGTTACCGTTCAAACGACCGTTCGAATTTGGGATTCGCGAAACGAACGACATGTATCGTGAATGATATTTGCAGCTGACCGTTGTACAAAGCCGACCGGAAATAGGCTAGCAGTCGGATTCATTGTGCACGTGAAAGGCGGCCGAACAATGAAATAAATAAAGCAGGAATGAAAGGCAGTATGGGGTGTATGGCGAAATTGCTTCTGCAAGAATACGTGAACCGTGTTGTCGCGAGGCCAGGCTTACAGTAGCGTGGTTTTGAGGCACGTGACTAGAAATCAATTATGAGGGACTACAAAGCAGCGAGCCTATCGCGCGTGCAACGTTGTTCTCGTCCGGAAACGCTGCGACGATTTCACCGAACAGGTCTTACGTGCCCGGCCACGGATACGAGCGCCACAAACGCGAATCGTGCAGCGTTATTATTCTATTCCCCTGATCACTCTGTTCGTGTTCAAACAATACGGACACTCAGCACTCCAACCTCCTTGTTCGCTCCCCATCGCACTTTGCTTAAAATTTCACTTTAGACAAGACAGTTGCACGGAAGCGCCAATACGAAAACACATATTGTTCACAGCTAGAGCAATCGATTCTTGTGCAATTAATGATTATATGCCGGAATTAGTTTATCCAACATCGACGAGTTTGCTACCTGTTAGACAGCCTCGGAAAGTTTTTCTTATTACAATTACTAAAAGAGGAGAGACATCTTCGTCTAATTAACATCTTGTAAATAAAATTGGCGACTCTTATGTTACATAAAGATCTGCGCTTTAGTAAATAATTTAACAGTTTAAATCATTTCATCAACAAAATCGTTCTGGTAATTTTCAAATTATCAAGATGTATTAATTAAGCATCTAATATGTATGAATTTGCAATATATGCAAATAATATAGCGTTGTTGGCGTACGCGTTGATGGACTCCATGGGTTGAAGCCATAATTAGACTGCGGATGAAAATCAGTTCTTTCCATCAATTGTTCTACTCGGTTTGAAACGAAAAAATAAAGTTGGAGCGGTCGTCACTTAATGAACTGTCATATTTGTTAAGGGTAATACGTTGCACTAGAAGTAATATCGGGGTAACGAAGTAAGGGAAATACGATGATAACAAATAAATTATTTAAGTTGAACCATTTAGATGTTGAAACGTTATGGATTATACTCTTCACGAAGAACTGACAATTTGTTTCCATGTCAGTTAAAATTATTGACATTTTAGAGCAATTTTAATACTTGCTAAAAGAAATTCCATATAATGAAATCGATAAAATCATACTAAAGAATTGATTCATACAGGAAAGGATAGCGTTGTTCACTTTCTACGTTATCTCATTGTACTCTTTCCATTGTACGTGAAGTCTACTATTTCTAGTATCAGACGTATAAATACAAGTTGCGGAATACGTATTTGTATATTCACAGCTTTCAAAGCTCCTGTCTGCCAGTGTCGTTGTCAGTCATACGGTTTTTCGAAAAAGAAAATTGATAACGTTTAGATAATGAGAGCTGGTTGGACAGCCATTGTGACTCTCGATGTTACTCGGATATCTCCTTTTGAAATACACACTGTAATAGTGATATCGATCGTGTCTGGCATCCGTGAATTCTCGCTGGTTAAAATAATTTGATAAGAGTTACATATGTAATAAACTAGCTGCAAATATCATTTGAACTTAGAATGTGATATATTTTTCATACGAATTTTTTAAAATGAACATACGTTTCAAAAATTTAGAACTTTTGGTTAATATATATCAGTTACATATTGATACCGCAGCATTACAACAGTTCGTCTGTAGTGTTAGGAATAGACTATTTAAAATAATTAGTAATTTAGTTGGAAATATTAAATATTAGTGATATTAGTTAAATATTTTTGATTTTTGTAGCATTTTAGTCGACTGTCTCTAAGCAAGTTTCACAGTATGATTATGCGCCTTATTATTTTATATTGTTTTTATAACTTTTCTGTTTGTTAAATTGTCTTTCTATTTCTTATTATTTCCTTATATATTCAACAGATTTTTAATTTCATTATTAGATTACTTGGCTCCTTTGTTAGAGAATATTCGTGTCCCTATACTTTCGTCCACTGCATGTAGGCGCAGCGTCAGCGAGCTTGCGCTGAACAATCAGACCCCGAAGAACACGTCTCCCGTCTAGAAGCCCTTGGTAAAAAGCAATTCGAAAATTCGCGAGGCGTGCGAGTTGTTGATGTACAAATGCTTAAATCAAGTGACAGACAATTCATTAAAAGTATTGTCCAGTTGAAAATTCTGCTAGTTGCGTCCGGTTTGTCCATCGACTCGTAGCGAATCAACGAGAAAAATGCATTACGATGGAGCCGGATCGGCAGATATTGCGCAACCGGCGAGTCGGAGCTCGATAGAATCAATTTTGGGGCTGGCTGGCTGCACGGAATTTTTGAAATGCCCGACACGCCACGAACGGTGCTTCTGATAAATAGCAACGCTAGATAGAAATTCGTTTCAAAAATAACGGTTTCCCAGCGAGGTAGTTGAAACGCGGAATACTACGCGATCATCATTCGGGAGCCGAAAACAATAATATTCGGGACAGGGGCGCGTACATCCACGTACAGCTAGGTTGAACGGGGGACAAAATCCCGGTGGATAAAAAGACTCTAATTCGAAATCGCCATTCATAAACAATTTAATGACTATCATAATATTTAGATGACGAGAAGTAGCGAAGGTCGCCGCAGAACCGCCAATCGTTCTAGAACATATTTGCAAGTCCTGCGACGACATTGTCAGTTTATACACCAACATGTAAACAAAGTACGTGATATGTGTAGCGTCGAGCCAAATGTACTACAATTTAACAGCATATGACGTAAATATGTTAAAATGTTTCCTTAGTAAAGTGTCCGCGTCATTGTTTATTTCTGCATAATAATATTTTTTAACAAAATTACTGATTTAAGTAGAGAGGTTAATTGCAGCAAAAAGTTCTCCATTGGGATTTATATGGAATCCCAGGTTTTCCTAACAGGTTTTTACACTTTTATAGAGCAACAACGTCCAAATGCTTACAATAATGTTTCTGTTTTCATTGAGAGAATATTTTATTTAGTTCTCAGTTAAAACTGAATCTCTAACTTATATTACTACCGTGTGTTGAAGTAGTGTACATATTTTCAACGTTGTACACCAAAAGGTTTAATAACATAAAAATAGAAATAAATAAAAAGAATATAATACAAAAATAAAAAAAGATAAAATAAATTCGTAGGTTTGAAAAGCATCTTGTACTTCTTTAGATCCATTTTATGAGATATTGCCCCCTGACCGGGGCTAAAAGTCACTTTTTAATTGATAATCATTTTGTGATAATCACTACAACAACAAAAAACAATATGAATCAACGAGCTTTGTAAAAGTGAAGCATAATGTAAAAAGTGAAGAATATCTCTAGATTGCTATTACAGTGAAACTCCATTTATATGTACTCCAGCTATATGAACAAGATTTTATGCAGTACCTGTTTAACCGAACTCTACCCGAGCTCTTATTATCTGAACAACCACCATAAGTTCATATAATAGGAGTGAGCAGCCTGATTACGTGAACTTACCTGCCTCCCCCCCCCCTTCCGGTTTATATAAATGGAATTCCACTGTACTGTATTTTATGTAGCTTAGAGGAGATTAGGATGCAAAGGAAAACTTAACATCGAAGCGTAATAATAATGAGAAGGCAAAAACAGTATGCGACACGAATGACATTCTTAAATAAACCTTCGACTATAAGCAAATGAAAGTTTGTTAAAAAAAATGGGTGATCACAAAGGGTAATAAGATTTTCCACGATTGAAATATCCACTTTGCTAAAGTGGTGTGGTAAAACAGGTCACTTATTTAAAGCAATGTAAAAGTAGAAAATCCCTATTGGATTAAAAACTATTAATTTATATAAAGAAATTGTAAATAAATGTTCTGACATATAACAGGATATGTACCCCATATAAAGTCAAATAATATTAAAAATGAGATTTTGTATTTTCGAAACAAAAGTCGCAGTTGAACATACAATCAGGTAGTTAAAATGTATTGTACAATAATTTGTAATAATATTGTAATAATTGCAAGAAGAAATAAATACGTATTAAGAGACATTGTTATTCTTTCCTACACTCTGAGTCACCTTTAAAAACTACGGAATTATTTTTCAAAATAAACGTTAATTTTAAAAAATTCTATTGATTTTAGGTAGCTTCGAGCGCAAAGGGTTAATATTTAAATTTCAGTTTCAGATACGGAATTGGGTGATCGCTTAAAATAAAGTTTGAGAGCTTTAAAATTTACTGCAATATTCATCGTCATCATTTAAATTGACAGTTATAAAATCGATGAAACGTTAGTAGAATATCGACATTTCAACACCACTAGCTTTTCATTCAATATAATTTAGCACTTTGATTAACAACCTAATAATAACCTAACATAAATTACTTTTCTAATTTGCGGATCCTAATAAAATGAAGTAAGAGTCGATTTTCGAATCTGTCAATTCAGTTCCAAATTCCGTCGCCTATATACGGGTGACGTAACAGCCAAAGTGTTCAAAAATAACGTGTATACAAGTTTATACTTAATCGCAGAATAATATGAGGACTATTTCGTTCAAAGTCACACGATGCAAGCTCACTAATAGCGTTATCTAAGAAAAACGTTGCTGTTTCTTTTTACCCAATTCTCCCCTATACGAAAAATGGGACTTTTAGCTCGCGTTCTCGAAAAACAATAATCCAGGCTATGAACGACCGCGGATATTCAGCAGGAACCGCGCCGCTCCGGAGCGGGTCAAGAGAAGCGCAAACATTCCTCCGGAGTGTCTGTTTCAACTCGCTTTTCGTCCAAGTAACTTCTCCACCTCCGAATATCTTTCCTTTCCTATACAACGTGCCGACGCGACGATAGATAGGCTTGTCCGTTTTTATTTTTTCGCCTTTTGTTCATCCTTTGTCGAGCTTCGTTTTCGCCCCCGCATGCTCCCGACTCCCTTCGAACGCGAGATGCTAGCCGCTCGAAACCGAATGTTTGTGAACGACACCGACGGCGTTTACGGGTAACGTAAACCGTTGTAAATTGCGGAGGAAACAAGTGGACCCAGCGGTCTCGTTGTCGCTCGCAATCTCTTCTTAACGCAGCCTCGCGCAAACGATTTAAGCTACCGCAAGCTTAAGAGCTTGACCTCAAACGAGCATAACATGCCCCCGGGAATTACACGAACATGATTTTACGAGCCGAAACAGCCTCAAGTATCACGGTATCTCTCCATTGAGCTGCGCTGATACACGACACCCTTACCGCCCCTCAATCCGCGCTACCAATATTACGGCGTACCATTACTTATAATTAGTCGCGAATCGAGTTTCGTCTCGGATTACTTGCCGTGAATCGTTTTTAATCGTACTGTTATGTTTGGTCTCCTTTCCCAAAAATAATTGATCTCCGCTGCCGCTGAGAAATTGGATTTTCGAGGCATATTGGTGTAAGGACCTAGCGCGTGCGTCGTGGAATTTCTCGATCTTTCCTTGTCCAAGGCAATAGAGGACCCATGAACGATGGATCGACGCGCGTGTTTAGTTTTCGCTCTCTTTTGCCGTAACGCATCAGTCCGGAGGCAGCATAAAGGGAGCGACGTAGCGATACGTACGGTGAGAATAGCGATTATTAACCAGCGGTGTTCTTTGACTTTTGAGTGATCATTGCGACAGACTTATAACTTCTGTAGAATAAACGAATATTACCTAGCCCATCTAAAAATCTAATTGCGCCTAACAACCGGTAGATTGCGCCCAATATAATCCCACATTGGTTAGAATATACATAATTGCCTCAAGATATAATGGCAAGCAGTAAAGACGTCGCGTCATTGTACGTGTCTGGGCTCATAGTCTGTAAGATATAGTAATTAATTTAAGTGGAAGGTTGTTTGTGTGCTAAAACTGTTGTAAAAGTCTCAAGAGATTAATGTACATTTTATTTAATTAGTTAGTATTCGTTGTTTCCGTCGTAACACGAATATTGGCAACGGACGATAATTAAATTATATGAGATTTGTTCCTGCGCATGGTTATATCATAATTTGATTATATAATGTGTTAGGCGCATTACATATTTGTTTAACTCTACAATTATCATGTTGCCCTCGTTTATTTAATCTGTATAATTAGATGCGTTACCGGGAACATCAAAGGGAATGCGTTTATCAGTTGACAATGATATTTCACTTACATACGTCAACGCTTTTAGGTATTATATGGTATTAAATTCACTGGGAATTTTAAACGATAAATGAAACATTTAAGCAAGAAACTTTGTGAAAATTCCGGGTAGTATTTCATCTGCAATTCACACTCTGTTATTTTTATA
>CM052166.1:5629249-5648901 GCA_028455555.1 Augochlorella aurata | reverse complement strand
TATGTTGATACTCGTGCTCCGTCCGTACAGTTTTACCTTTCTGCATGTACAACGTACTTCGTGCATCGCACATTCTACGTCGAGCAGTTCTATTTCAAAGAGGAATAAGTTCTTAATATAACAAAATTTAGCCGTATGCAATAAGATTCGTAAAACAATCCTCGATATTTTTATTTTGCATTGACGTGTACGGCTCATTGCTGTTACGTTCACGAAAGCATTACGTGTCAACAATCTTCACAAAGTTTTATTATTTAGAGGCGGGTGAGAACATAATCTACATATAAAAGGCCAACCTCCAACGTGCAAACAATGTGCGTATTGTAAAACGCGGTATAAAACAAAAACTTCTCGTGCCGACGTATGTGAATAAAGAAGAAAGAAAATGTTAAAATTGCATTCGCAGTGGAACGAAATTTAAAAGCGCATAGCAACACAAAAACTCTTCAACCATCGAACTATGATATGCGTGATGAATTACTAGAACGATACTAGCTCGAGATACTATCAAGTATCTTAATTCGATTTGAACAATTTTATAAAATTGTTTCAATTATTAATAGTTTTTCCTCAGTAGCATTCAATTGAAACTATTTTGTGCAGAGGTACGCTTCTCGACGCTTCGAACGTACTAATGAATGTCACGCAGAAAATACGTTAACACGTGTGTCGCGTCACGGATGATATTCGTCATTATTAGTTTTCAGAATTCGTTTTTATACCAACATACTCGACCAACCTGAATTTGACCAGGATGTTAACGTTGCAAAAGAGTTCAAATATTATGGGGTTGATTTTCGACTTTTAACATGCTAATAGATACCATCGCCATTTTTCGGTAATTAAGATATTTATTACCAGGAGCATTTCGACTGAACTATAATAGTCAAACAAGTATTGAAGAGCCCCGTTTAAGAGGGCTTAAACATTTCCGAATGTAAGGATAATAAAGTGACCGGATCAAGGTGTCGCGTTCATTTAGGAAACGTTCGGCCATGTTTTCTTCCGGTTTGACCTGACCGTGGGCTGGAAAAACCAAGTAACCGAGGGTGAGAGACGAGAGAGAAGAAGAGAGCGAAGCTTACCTACTACCGGCGATAATGTAAAAATGAGAAAGCGGTCCCAGCCTGATATACGAGGGACGAAATGCTTTCTACTTGTATTCCGTGTGGCTTCCGCTAAAAACGAAAGCGACAGCGCGGAGCTGCGGGTTTAATGACGTGAAATGCATTTTCCAGCCAACCAGTTTAAAATGAAAGGCAAAAACGGACTAAAACGCCTGGCCCCAGGCTTTCTAATTAAAATCAGTTTAAGCGGAACGTACGGCCGCGGCGTACAGTACAATCGTTCTTTTTTTGGGTACACCGTCACTGTCGACCCGCGGACTCTTCTCTCTCTCTCTCTCTCTCTCTCTCTCTCTCTCTCTCTCTCTCTCTGTCTCTCGTTCGTGGACAACTTTGTTTTCAATCCTAGAACTTTATTATGGTCTTCTCTTTAATGACCGAGAAGCGAACAATTAACGAAATGTAGCCGTGATTTCTATTTTAAATGTTTACCTGTTTCTTCTAATCTGAGCGCTGGAGAAATGGATACTAAATGGACATGACAATTCACAAACTTTCCTTTTTCGTTTGTAGATTTCAATTTCCCTGGAATTATACTTTAATGAGTAAAGCACTTGTCTGTGTTAACTTCTTCGAAAACAGACTTCTTAGAAATAAATCAGATCTTGATTTCTTTGTAATTAAACTTTACTTCATTTACTTAATTTACTATTAATGTGAATTGAAGAAGACAAAATTGAATAGAATTATAAAGTGTCCCGTGGAACTAAAATTAAATAACATCCATGTGCCGGTATATTAGTGGTTAACAGTGTAGTGATAGTGGATTTTTTGGAATTAATGTTACAGCAGGAAAGAAATAATTTTACAAAATACAGTGACTCTGATTAATATTCGATGATGATTAAAATGCAATAAGTTTTTAAAAACTTGACTAAACGGCTTGAATAAGAGATCTACAAAACGCATATATTGTAGATAAAGGCTCAGATAAGAAAGTTAAAAAATGAGAATTTTCTATTTTCTTTTGTCATTCTAAGCGATAGTAAAATTTAAAAAAAAAGCATTCTAGTTGTGATCCCTCTATCATCTAACAGAAATTCAAGTCGTTTAGTCCAGTTCTAAAAAAATTATTGCGTTTCAAAAGGTGTCGGAGTATTAATCAGTATCACTGTATGTGAAAAGCGTAAAATGACACTATTTTATCCGAGACTTCATTTTCGAGACAATAAGACTTTAAAATTCGCGGGCCGCTTGTTCTTTGATGCACCGACGAAGTAGAAAAGACTAGCCATGGACAGACACGTCAGTTATTCGTGCAATACCACACGTACCTTACAAAAATTTAAATTATTGCACTTGTACAGGAAAATTGTATTCTATATTTACATGAAAAATCGTGAATAATTTTATAGTTTCATGAATAGTAAGCATGATGGTACAAACGCAAGTGAAACCATTTCTCCTGTGAAAACGAGCCCCAAGTTCAAAATTTTTCGTTTCATTATATCGAACAAGTAACTTTTGAATTTCATCGGTAACATACAGCATTATTTTTTAACCTTTGAAGCATCACTCACATTTTCATTTCACTGATGTAAAAAATAAATACAGTATTATCGTATTATATTATATTACTTATAATGTAATAATTTAATACATTCTATGCGATGTTTATGTATCTACACATTTTTCGCTCAAAAGATCAAGTAACACTGAATTAAACCAACACTCATTCTATCTAAAGAACTCAATTTTAATGAACAATATGAATCACTGTAAGAATCGATTTAAATGAGGCACCCTTTATATCCTTCTTAACCAGTTTGTCGTTTTCGAAAAGTATAATTTACATGAAGAATGGCAACGTTTTATGTTACGACGAGTATACTCGTCAAAACAGTTAACTGATTTTAATAGATCAAAAATAATGTAACAATATTTTTAAATTCTTCTAATGTCTTCACACTTATCTATTTCGTCCACTCATTTCTGTTATAAATGCGCAAAATCTGCTTATTTTTTCCTTGTAAGTCTGAATTGAATTCTGTTCTCTTCTCATCAGTGTTTAAGCGTGCAAATAAAAGTAAACACGCAGAGATATAAATCTTCGTTTTCTCTCGAAAAAGTTATTACAATCGACAAAGTTCTAATTATCGCAACTGTGAAGAAGATTTGAAAGCAACAGATTAAGAAGATCGTTGTCAAAATATTTCATTGCGAAAATTATATCGGGTGCAGTGCAATGTCAATAACGTCAGAATATATTTCGTTTCTTAGCATAGAATGGAATCGAATCAGTCGTTTTTTATCCATTACGATCAAGTGATCGAAGACAGATAGCAGTGGTGACCCCATTTCCCTAAGAATTCGACGTAAAGCGAGCCGCGGACCGCGCGGAATTACGGCTGAAGGGTTGAAGCGTTCTTAAGGGTTGAGCTTCCCCGGGGCAGCCATAATTTAAAGCACGAACGTATGCATCAGCCGCGTCCCGGCAAGAAGATTTGCCGGTTATAAATCAGGGACTTCCTGCGAGCGTCGTTTTTCGAAATCTCCTTTCCGGCGGAATATTTTTTCGACGAGAGAACCATCTTCCCCGATCGAGTAAGACGATCGGGAGGACAAGTGGCTAGAAATTCTTCTGACCTCTCGAACTTTATCGCCGCGATAACCTTTTTCCACCTTCGGTTGATGGAAACACTGAATCAGTATGATCGGATATCGCATGGTACGTTGGATTCACTTGGTTACTTCTCCACTTCTATTTCTCTTCTATTTTCAACGTAAAAGCATCGTCGCTTCTTTCTCCCCCCCCCCCCCCCCCCCCCCCACATACTCTCTCTCTCTCTCTCTCTCTTTCTCCCCTTTTTAGCTTTTCTTACCTCTTCCTTTTGCGCCCTTCTTTATCCCTTCATCGTATCATCGATCGCAATATCGCAGAAAAAGTCAAGTGAAACGCGACCGGTCGCCTCCGCCTTATTCGCAACAGCTGGCGAAGAAGAGCGGAGGAAAAACAGTAGTCTTCTTTCGCGGACCAAGTTGGGTTCATTCCATTAATTGATCACCGGTGATATCAGTACAAACCCATCCCTCGGCCCGTAAATTAATCCCGGCAACTTTTTCCGAAGCCATAGCCGGCGTCTTACTATTCTTCAGTCTTGCTCCCTCGATCTTTCTTTTTCACTTTCTCTCGATCTCTCTTACACTATGCCTGTATCGGTTCTCTGCGCTTCATCGGCCGATCCTCGAAAAGTTTCAGCAGCCACGAGCCACTGATCAGGGCGGGAGTAAAACAAGATCTTCACCAAGATAAACTTTCAGAAGTTCGTGATCGAATATTGTTTCTTTGCGGGCCCAGTTATTTCCGTGGTCATTGTTAATTAATTGCTTCGATAAATTGAAGCCGCGGGACAAAAACCGGAACGGGTGGGGGAAACGTCGATACGGCGGCCGATAGCGGCGGAGATTCGCCGACAAGATGGAGAGCTTCATTGGCAGAATGTTCCCAGGGATAAAGGACGTCTCGGACGGCGACGTTTCTCTCTAATTGCAACACAAGACCCTGTCTGCGAATGACAATCAAATATCGCGAGACGACGACCGTGTTTACTCGACAAATATTTTTCATTTGAGTAAGAATATAGTTTTTGCTGCTAATCATTCGCGGAACACGACGTGAACCCTGTAAAGCATCTGGAATGAAAGAGAAACGCGGTGGTATGGCCACGACACGGCACCGGGTAGAGTGAACCAGGAGACAGCGCACACGGGAATTCATTTTTCACCACAAGATTAACGGTCTTGGGGTTTCGACCTTTAACCCACGCAAATAGGGATTTCCCTCATAAACAAAGATTCTCCTATCAGAATAACATTTCTCGATCCCTGGAGACAGTTTGTAGCTTAACCGGCTTCATAAATCTTGGCAACCTTGTACCTCGAAATTCCAAATACAAATTAACCCCTTCAATTCGAAGTTTTTCTATTCATATTTTAGTTGCTTTTCCACTAGACAATATTAAGCTAGGGATAATGACGTGTCGATTATGAGAACTGTGCAACAATTTTGGTAATTCGAACAGTGGGTCTTATATGACCCGGTAACGGTAAATTAGAAAATAAGAAAAAAATATTATATATACATTGATTTTCAAAGGCCTTGTTAAAATGTTAGGACAAAAATCCAAAATGATAACGAAATGCTTTCTTACAAAAGCGGAGCACTAAAGGACTAAACGACCCAATGACCAAATTAACAGACTCAGCAAGTAAACATTAGACTTTATGGAAACATAATAGATAACGGCAATGTGTACGTACGCTGTGTCGACGAAACAGCAGTCCGTTATAATTTTATGTTTTTATTATAACTTTTTAATAGTGCATTTAAAAGCCAATGGTCATATAACATTTTTTTCTTACTTTTACTTGTAGCATAACCGCTGAAGTATAAACATAGTACAAGATACTCACTGGTCGTGGTCGACCCAAGACAGGTGGATAATGTCGTCCTGAAAGCCACTGTGGAAGCGAATCCCAGCCAAAGTGCACGTGAGTTATCATTAATGTACAATGTATCAAAGCAAACAATGTTGACTCATTTGGCACAAATCGGTAAAGTGAAAAAACTGGACAAGTAGATACCTTAATCAGATGACTCCAATCCTCCTGCACGGCAACGCTCGACCACATCCGCACGAATGACCGTGTCAAAGCTACAGGAGTTGAAGTTGGAAACTCTCTATCACCCACCGTACTCGCCAAACCTTGCCCCCACTGACTATCATTTCTTTCAAAATTTAAAGAACTTTTTATCTGGAAAAGATTAAATTCCGCACAGGCTGTCAAAATGGCGTTTCAAGAGTTCATCGACTCCCGTGATCCAGGCTTCTACACCAAAGGGATAAATGAGTTACCTCTAAAATGGCAAAAGTGTATCGATAATATGGGTGCATAGTTTGATTAAAAATAAAAAGTTTTTATTGGAAACAAGTCGGATTCAATTATGTGCATTTCTTTCTCCATTTCATACTTGGCAACCTAATATATACCCACTCACCATAATCAATGTATTCAGACAATGCAACTGTCACTATTCGTTCATCCGAAGGGATTACGACCGTCATCGATATGCTTTAATCCCCCTTATAATACCTAACCTTCCGGAAGCAATTCGCATAGACAAAAACTATTGGTTGTATGTGGAGCTGGTCGGAAATATAATAGAACGCGACCTGCTCGCATTACGAAAGAGCAAATCCCATAATCAGCGCATTCAATGCCGATTCGATTTGGAAATCCTCGACGTCATCCGGTATCTGACCGCAAGCAGGATCGTGGAGGTGCAAATTGCCGTCTAATTTGTCGTCTCTTTAGAAAGCGGCCGGCATATCCTCCGCAGCGGTTGGCCGAGCGTACGTGGAAGGAGCAAGGTAGAGTGTAGGAGGGAGGCTATTCTGGTTGCGGTTCGTCATACCACGAATATTGGAAAAGCGTTATGAATTTCAAAGGCCTGCTGTCACAAGTACCCGGACACCGCACAATGCGAACAGACCGCAATCGCCACTGTGTCCCCTTTGCATAGCTTGCAACTCCCCGTCCGGCTCCCCTGGATTTCGTACTCATCCTTTAACCGCATACCAACGGGACGCCGGAATTAATAGCGAAAAAATTTCGCGTGCAGAAGGCACCGGATCAACGGCGGCCGTGAGGTGGACGGGGTGGTTGTTTGCGTGGCTCTCCAATTGGCGCACGTGTGACGAGCGCGCCGGGGACAATGTCGAGAAAATGGCGGTCAGAAGTCCACTTTGCGATGCAAATGGACGATCGAAACATTTGCCCGGCCCATCGCAACTACACAAAAGCCGCCGAACTCTTTACGACTTCCGATTTGTGGAATCGCGATATCGTTTACTCGATTGGAATGGCGGGCAAATTCCAGCACCTGTAGAGACGCGGACAATTTTCGGCAGATGGAAATTCGAGTGACACCTGGAATCATACTTTTGAATAATTCCGTTCCATTACATCGGTTATTGCAGCGTAATTATTCGCTGATTGTCACGTGCGGTCAATGCATGTATGTTAATATGTCTAAAGACAAATACATATGTCGACTCTGCTGTTGTCTTCGACTACTTTACACACTGTTGCTTCAGATTACATTGAGTTACCAAGCAGAAATATTTTAGCAAGTTCTTTACAATGTACAGAATAATCGTGAAAATAACTTTACTTTGATTGTTTTTGTATTAGAACTTGCACGAGCTTAGTAAAAATCAGTATAATTGTATTGTAGTAGAAATTAGAGATTATTTTACGTGTATTTAAGTAGGTGAATATTTCTTTGTATCCTACAAAGCACAGCAATTTTAGATCCAAGTCCACGAGTATTGTCGCTTTAAAATTTTATTTCTCCGTGTCGAAATTGTTGCAAAAACTGTAAGAAAACTGACAATTCTATATTTCACAGAATTATCTTGAGGTTCAGTAATGTCTTTCTACAGTTTAATTGTTTTCTCTGATGTACTGGCTTAAATTAAAAATTTGTTTTCGTTTCTTCGGTCTAATAAACTAAATTACGTCCCAAACTGAAAATTTCCTAGTCCCCAAAAATAACAGTTATATTCGCCTGTGCCGTAAACTTTAGGAGTTCTTAATGTCCTAGCTCTTAAATAATGAAGCGACTACATCTCCGCCAAGTTCCAAGTTTACAATAAAACTTTCAGAGAATATTCTCGAAATGTAATGCTTTCATGAACTTTCATGAATGAAAACCGAAGAATTGGCTTTTTTAAAGATTTCTGGCTGAGCATGACCCCTTAACAAACTTCTGGAAAATATTCTAAACATGTCTGAAAATGATGAATATCCTGGGAAAGGATAATATGTGAACATAAATAATCACAAACGCTTATCGAGCTGTAATTCGTAACAAGCAATTTAACTGCTCGATAACAGCGCACTCGACATTGGCTGGTAAATGGACGTATAATATATTAGCAGGAGTCGATTTCAATTTTCGTCGACAACGTAACAAATTCTCGTTAGAGCGCGGGAACTTGTTTCCCCGCCCTTACTGGTGGCCCTAACATGACAAAAGCATTATCCGCGTCAGAAAATGTTCGGGTGGGTCACAGGTGTGACACGGTTCCCACGAGAACGATGCTAAAAAATGATTCCATTTTCCTGCGCCACGAACGCGGTATCGTTCGAGCGATTAATTCGCGGCTTAATCTGGCGCTCGCCGATTCGATTTAATCGGACGTCACGCGTCACCTTGCCCCGCGATATCGTCTCGGTGGTTACGAGGGCAATTGCGCGCGAAATAAACGATAGAACGCGATACAGATAATTTACGGCTGGCAGTAAAGCGTCCCGCTTTTCCAGAAAGCGTGAATCGGGGCGCCCAGTGGACGGGAGAAAGGAAAAGCCGGAGCGCCGCCGTTTCAATGGACGTCGAATGGAACGGGACAGAGATTGAAATATACATTATGTAAGAAAAAGTACCCGGATTATCTGAGTTAAACACGAACTACTTATTTATTCATCAAGACTGATTTTGTCGCCTTCAAAATAGGTACCGTCGCAGGCAATACACGTACGCCAACGTTTCTCTCAGCCTCCAAAACAATTTTCAGACGCTAAAGATGGTGTAGCCGTCAACTAGTTCTGCAAATTATTTTTTCTGACTTGAATTGACTCGTAACCAGTGTGGTCAGAAAAATAACATCATAATTCTGACCTACGATCACGACGCGACGTAAGACCTCTGTCTGATTCTAAGTTCGAAATTATAATATTCACGTACCACGCCACTGTGCGGGACTTCCGCACATGCGTCGTCTGCCCCCACTCCTAACCTAACTTATTTTCCCAACCACACAGGTTCGAACTTCGATTGGTTGAATTCAAACTCTCTGTAAGTACTTCGAAATATGAAAACAGTTTTCCCAATTACATTCGAACCTGTGCAAGAAATTCAAGTCATTTAGTTCAATTTTAAAAAGAGATATTGCGTTTTAAAAAGTATACGAACACTTTTGTGGGCCACTACATATTGAACTTGATCCCATTCCCGCTCATAACGTCTTCCCCAAAGTGGTAATTTCAGTGACAGGAAAAAGTCACCAGGGGCAATATCTGGTGAAATACGGTATTTAAGATACACCAAGATTCTTAGAAAGACATACATAGTGGAGTCGACTACTGTGGGTTGACCAATTTTGCTGTGCCTTTAGTTTCTTTTCGAGCATTATTAACTTCATACTAGGGCCAGATATTAGGGCCAGATTTAAGGGCGCATTTACGCGTGAATTAAAATCGCACATGTATTATTCCCCGGAACTCCGTGCCGGATGAATCGGCGATCCGGCCCGATATTAATTCTGGCAGTAAAGCTTTCCAGCGACACCCACGCCGTATACCGTGAGCAACTCCGTAGTTTTACGTTCCGTCATTTCATCGCGGAATGATCGCGACACAGTGTGTCCCCGGGTTATTTATTATATTTCGATGCTCTCATTTCGGGATTACATTCCATCGCGAGCGCCCCTATCCCGAGGCCCTTGTTTCCTCGGTAATGCGACCCAGACTATTCGAGAAGTGAAGCACTCAAGAAAATGAACCGATCGAACGATCGCTGAGAGGGGAACTGCCGCGCCAAACCGGTACGGTATTACGACTGTATCGCCGTCGGGGGTCCGACGATTGGTCAATCGATCTTAATTGTACCGCTTGAATTTCCACCTGTTTTCGTTGCTTGATTCGAACGTGCTCCACGCCCGGGACGTTGTTGCGTCGATAACCAGAGACACGGGACAGTAGGAGAAGAGTGTGCTCGAGTACCGGCGATGCTGAAATACAATCGGAAGAAAACGAGATATTCGAATCGGGCAGTCGAGGAACTGACAAATCCTGCTCTCTTCGCGGATCTGGATAAACAAATAACGTCAATCCGATCACTGAAACTGTTGCAGCGATCTCAATAATTTATTTAATCGAGTTATTAGTGGATATTTAGATGCTGCTACGGGTGGAAAGTCACAAATTTGTTTAATCCTGAACTAAAACACCTACTGAAACTTACGTAACTACTACTAGCGATTTCACAGGTCGTTAATGTTTATTCCGTTTTATAAACAATCGGAATATTTAAGGGTTAAGGGAGCATTCTCTTGTGGATACAGCAAAGTATAACAATGTTCAAGTTTTTCCTTCAATGAGGTAGTACGTCTATCATCATATTTTCATGAAATTGATTTATTTTTTCCTTCTTCATACGTAGTAATTTCTTATACGATTTTAATTAATTGCTTCCCGGGCTTATCTCACCCTTAATAAATATCCGTTTAAAAATTGTATTGCTAGCGTAGATAAAATGAACAAAATGGTGATTGTTCAAATTGCAAACACCGAAATTTCATTACTTTTTCGATCATTTTTAGATAAAAAACGTACAAATGTCTTTTTTGTACAGGCGAGAGCTGGTAGTTTGTGGAATAAATTGTAGTTTTTGCCGTTTTATCTACGGCAAATGAAAAATGTATGTTTCGATAAAAAAATACTGATAAAGTACCAAATTGGTGGACGCACGGTGCTCTGAAGCATTGTTCTCGTCGAATCATTATAATTTTGTTATTTAAGTGACTTCGTGCATGAAACTTTGGAAAAACATTTCCAAGGTAACATATTTTTTAAATACATAATAGAAAAATAGTTATACTTATTTTATTTATTGTATTAAATACATCTCATTAAACCGTTTCAATCAACCAGCAAATCCTTTATAATTTTGATTACCACTTAATTTAGTATATAATTCAAGAACTTTCTTACGAGTAAATTAAAAATTTTGGAGAATTTAAAGTTTGCATAAGGTGTTTGCATTCTTTGAGCTCTCTTTAAACTGTAATAATCTTCGTTCGTTATTTACAATTGTATGTTTTCTAACATTATATTACGCAGCGAAACACATTTTTACACTTTTAGAAATGTATAATAATATTTAATTTGTTTTCTGGTTTCAGCATCGCTAATCCTCTTTCGAAACTCACAGTGTAACTAGAACTTGTAGGCAGGTAAATTAAACTTGGCCATGTTCAAAGAGGATAAACATCGTTGGAAACGTAGTTTAATTAACATACGCAGATATCTGTATTCAGATAATTGACATTTCGCTTGACTTTTCTTTTTCTTTACCATATTGCACCTACCCGTATAAATTAACAAAAAGAACAGACACCAACGGATGAATGCTTGAATTTTAATTTTTTTAAAATTTTGTTTCAAAAGTGTCTCTCATAGATCATATTAATGATAAAGCGACTTTTTTCAAAGAGCTGGGAAGAGACTTTAAAATGACTTCGATCTCGAAGTTCAGAATCTCAAGGAAAGTCATATTTTCTCTTGAAAAGTACAGTTACTTTTTCTTTAGGGTTTCACGTTTGAAACTGGAAGTTCCATCTGCTAACAAGAGCAACGGGGTTCCTCAGCCGTTACGACGCAAGTACGAGCGTTTCGATTAATCTCCGATGGGTCCCGCTTTTTCTTCATATTCATCCTCGTCATCCCGGCTGCCTGGCATGATTACGAGGATGCCTCGGCAACGACGCTTCAATTAATCTGCATAGACTGCTGAATGCACGGGAACGATCGCATACCATTGAAACCAACTTTAGTTGTCTCTCAGTTAGAAATTAATCCGGAAAAGTGACAGAACACACTGCGAGAGACTCGCGAGTCTGCTTTTTCAAGCTGTTATCCCCGGAAGATAATTTCCTCCTGTTTCCACGTGTTATACCTTTTTCTTGGAAATTCCAGGTTTAAAGACCAACACATCCCTTTAATTACCAGAGCAACGTCTTAGAGAATGCAAACGATTTGTTTGAGTTGATTGTGATGGGTAGGACTCATCTTCGATTTCTTCTCGCAATTTGACTTTCTTCTAGTTATCCCGTCTCGATTCGTTGACCCTAAAGGATGCACGCTTCCGCCTTGGGGTTGTCGAGATTTGCCGACTTCACCACGCATTCCCACGCGGCCATGTCCCCATTAGTCCCAACTCATCCGTCATACCGATCAAAAACGACCCTTGTCTTCGTTCCTTAAACGGACTCTCGGCAAAAAGTCTACTTTGCCCCCGCAGGCTAGGCTAAAGTTTCTGAATCGTTGATCCCTAGCAAACAATCCCCTACAGAGACATTACAGAAGATGTGTAGATTAACATGATCATCCAAATTACCACATTTGACCCGAAAAATATAAGATATTCTACCAAAGAAACAAGCTCATTTACTATACGAGCTAATGAAGTCTCTAGCCAGTGGAACTGTTTCTTCTGTTACATTTACTTTTACTTTCATTATCGTTTAATACCTTACACTACGATTTCTTTTACAGCTGTGTCAATTAGCAGTTCTTTGCCCTTGATAATCTTCTTAATAGAAGGAGACAATTTTCGCTTCTTGTATGTCTTTGTTATATACTTTAATCTCCAAATTTTGAAAAACGATACAACCAAATCTTTTTCTGATTTAGGGGAAACGTAAATATAAAGATATAGTTCTTAATAAAGGTATATAAATCGTTTTACTTAATTTTGTTGATAAATATCGGTATTAGGAAAGTTGCCCGGTTAATGTACGAGACCGCTACTACTGGGAGCTGAAAATATGAAACTGTACCAACAAATTAAACGACGAGAGGGAGTCCGCCGCCCAGTCCACCTAAATCACGTCTTCTATCTATCGCGTAACTTGTAACTGTAAAGTCAAATGGATTAGGTAGAGCGAGCGGCCGATTAATTTGTGAATAAAGTTTTTTTCTTCCCCCCATGGTAGTCGTCTTACAAGAGTCCAAATGAATCTACCTTCGCGATCTATCTACCCCACAGACCATCCTCTATTTAACTGTAAATAATGTTGTCAAAACGATAAAATAACAAAACAAATGCAACGATAATATAGAAAATTCAAATAAAAAGTAATGAAACTATCTTGATTAAAACCTGACTCGAACATTCCAAGTTTTCGTGATTCAGTCTCGATTTGATCCGATACAGCTTAGGGCGCCTAAATATTACAAACAATCAGAAACCTGATCCAATCTAATCCGATCGCTGTTTGCCCGACCCGATGTCCCTATGCCTGCTACACCCAGGTAATAATACTAGTCAATTGGGAGTACATCTATAGAGATAAAGGAAAGGATCTGTAGATGTGTTTCGCAAGCTGAAATCAGTGTAAGTAGAAATATTGAAATCTCAAGCGCCGAGTACAGACGTAATAATTCTGGACGGGAAAAGCGAGCCGGTATTGTAATATGAGCACAAAGAGGTATCTCGGCGATCTTTAAGAAAGGGGATTCATTTAACGGAAGGGCGAGGGCGGGGGCGAGGGCGACGGGGAGCATCGGGAGAATCATATCAATTAAGTGATATCTCGTCGCGTCGCGACCTCGAACTTTCACCCTCAAGTCTTCCGAGGAGCGCGGAAGTTCGCCAAGTGGCAACGCGGGCTGAAAAGAAGCGAGAAAGGCGGCGGCGCAAGGAGCAGAGAGACCCGAGTGACTTACGAGGCCGGAGCCGCCGCTTCAGGGTGGTAGGCGGCGTTGTTTACCCTTTATTTATGACGAAAGTTTGCCCAGATTTCACGAATGCGCGGTCCCCGGGTCGGTTAAGCTGCGGAGGCTCGGTCACAGTAGTTGAACAAAGAGGGATGGAGGTCGGTTCGCGGGGCTAGAGGGTGTTCGGTGCTAGCCGGGAGTAACGGAAGGGGTGCGGGTGGCAGAAGCTCAGCCGTGCAGTCATTTGTTAATGTCATCCCAACGTTCCCTTCCTCCACCCCCTCCCTGCACCTCGGCAACCCTCTTCATCCCCGTTAACGGAGCCAGCCCTGTCCTACGGCCGATGTTACCCGTCTCATACGCGATAATAAGCGGGCTAGTTAGTGCAGTCTGTAGAGTCGTGCCAACGAGCCTAACGATTCTTTTATTTTCCTTTTTCTCCTTTCTGTTACGCCTCGCGCCACTCGTCTTGGAGAAAGTGCGTCGCGTTCGAGGGTGGCTGCCGTGGAACGAGGAAACGGTGAATTTAAACGTCTTAAAAATGTACTTGGCCTCGAGATGAAGTTCTGAGGAGGCAGAAACTTCAGGATTCTCATCTCGTTACTGTTTTAATTTTACGGCCGCGTTCGTTCCGATTGTTGCCGGCAGACTGCGGACGTTCACTCGTGTTTCCACGCGTTCACTAATTATTTATGAAACCGAGAACTAATTAGCCGGTCATGGACGATTTCCGTTCCTTCCAGCGTAGATTAGAAATAGTTTTGAATTCTTCCTGAACTTGAGTGGAAGAAACAGTGATCATCTTCGTCCTCGTCCTTGTCGGTAGCTTCGGATGCCTGATCGTTGTGCATTATGTAAAAGCAGTATTCATAATTTGTTATTTATTCATTTGTGCATACGCCAACGCTTCCTGCATACTACAGAACATTACTCTACACGAAAGAAGATATTGCTTTCAATTCTTTCCGCTAATTCGTTTTTATAGTTTCAACTCCTTCCCAAAAAATCTGAGTTTACGAAATAGGAAAAAATCGAACAGGCCCATAGTTGATGAATACGGTGCTTGTCAATACCAAAATCCAAAAATTGTCACAAATCAAGCCAATAATATTCTTTATTAGCCGCTTGTTTATCCGAAAGAAAATTCCAAATGAATAACACCACGATAATCGACAAACAGTAACCACGTCCTTGATTGTTCGATGGCTTTAACACAGTTTTTGGCTTTTCGATCGTTTTTGAAGCGATATTTTGAAGATTGAGGACTTGTTTCCATGTTTCATCACCAGTTATGACACATTTCATGAAAAGTCACTAGATGTTTGCAAAATCATGTTTTGAGCAACCTGTATTCGATGCTCCTTTCATACTAAAAGCTCGTTTGGAACATGTCGTACAGCGAAACACTTCCATTTAAGGAGCCACCTAATACTCGGGTGACAATTTTTTATAATTACTTTCTTAATTTTTCCGACGTTTTCATCAGTCGATGGCCAAGCTTCCGAAATCCGGACCCGACCGAAGCCGACATTTGGGTACGCGTAGAAACACGTACCTTACAATTCTTGGTGGTTTGATCGGTATGGAGCGGACGCGGAGCAATGCTTTGAATGTAACGAACAGGTGAAGTTCGAAAAAAGGCAGCGAATAAACTGGACAACTGGTCTTTCACGTATGAAATACCTGGGGTATGAATCCAAGCTGGCTAAAGAAGGAGAATATACGATCGCCTTGGAATATTTCCAGGTTCGGTGTATTTACCTGGTTCCGGACCGTAGGCGTTGCTATCGTGATTTGCATCGGTGGAAAACGCACTCGACCGAGCAAGACTGTATCAAGTGCATCGGCCATTTACAAGACTTTCCTTTCGGCTGAACAGCGGCCGATACGACTATCCAGCCGCTTAAGAGTCGACTAAATTATCTGACCGAAATTATAAAAGACTCCTCGGCAAGGGTGGCGAATAGAAGCGTAAAGTTTATGCGTCCGAGTGAGATACCGATTGGTCGGAACATCGAACGTTTAAATGGCGCTGGGACTGGCCAGCAATTTACTCGCGGGGATTTACTGCCCAGTTGCATCTTCGCGAATCCATCGATCGCTTATTCTCCATAGAAAAACGTAGGTTGCACGCCAACAATTTAGTCGCGGACGAGCGCGGCCAAGCGTTTTTGCAGTTCGCGCGCGCGTCGCGCAACCAGACCATTGCCGGCGGAAATTTACGAACCTGAAGGGGGAATGTCGGCGGAATAAAATTTAATATTAGAGAGCTCGGCATCTGGGCCGATCCATTTAATCCCACGGAGGCAGTGTAGCGTCCGTAAACAGTCTGCGCGGCGGACGAGAAACTTTCCCGCTCAAGTTGCGACAGCTCGACGCTGAAACGGTCGAGAAAGAAAAATCTCTTTTAATATTTACACCGATATCGGTTAAATAGCATTGTTTGCGCAGTCCGCGGAGCTTCGATAAAGACTGTTCAGAAACGAGCAGGCGGAAGGGTGGAGAGCAGGGAAAACTTTCGCGTAGAGACGAAGAAAGGGAACAAAAGCGCCGTATCATTTTAGCGTAAGAATTGAAGCAGTCGAGGATAGATTAGCAGCAAGAAACAAAATTTCCTGCAGAACTGTAACTCCCGTGGTAAACAACACGCGGGAATTGAAGAAGTGATTTGCGACGAGCAGGGAAAAGATTTGCAATTAGGCCGACTTCCTTTGTGCTTTGGTTTACTTGTATACTTATAGATTGTGGGAAACACGTAGTATTTCACAATAATTAAAAAACCGTTTAAGGAGGTCTTCTATTGTTCTAATTGTTAAAAAAATCGATGTTTCTTTTTTGCATTTTTTTTAAAGAACTCAGTTTTACTAGATACATACATGACCGAATTCCTAAAATTAATCAAGGTTATATGTAACTGTTCGAACCGTCCAACTGGTACTGAAATTGATAATAACCTTTTTTTATCAAAACACTGTCACTTTTTTGATAAGAGGAAACACCCATCTATTGTACCGGGCTGACAGATTAGATGTAGATATGATTTTTATCTGAATGATACCAGAAAAATTTAAACGCGGTTTTCACGAACTGGCTTCCATGATATCTCAAGATTTCAATCAAAGTCGTGCACCTTTAGTACATAGCTTGTGCCACGATAAAGTCAAAAGCATTATTTTTGCTCTTTGTTTAGTCTGCTAAAATTAAAAATAACCAGAGAAATCGATATTTCAACTTCAAAATGCCAAACGTATTCTGATCAAGAACCTTTTCCGTTTTTTGTTTCAGACATGGAAGCAATGAGAATATCTTTTTGATACACGGTTGCGTATGAAACTCTCTATTGTCAGTAATTTTGATTATTTTTCTTCCTAAATATTCGTAAAAAATATTGAGAGATAAATAAATACGTTCAAAAAACACAGTATTTTAATTAAAAAATGCCAAACAAGAAAACAATACGTTTTACAGTAGACTAGAACCTAGTAGTCTCCCGATGGATAAAGCGTTAAGAAAAATCGCCCGCTATGCGTGGGTCGGTGGAAGCAGTCCCGGTTCGAAGCTCGCGGGCTTCGTCTTGCGATTGGAGGATTACGGCAGTTGATAATTGGACACGTGTTTCGTCTGGTGGCGACCGCAGGTGAAGTGGTTCTTGATCGAGCGCGTGCGCTAATTGGGACTGCAATTAAAAACAGCGCCGTTCCTGTCCCCAGGGGGAGGGGGTAAAAGTCGACAATCCACGCACGTCCTGCCGGTGTGACGTGATCAAAACAAAGTGTGGGTCTCGCATATGAGTTCGCGACACAAGGGAGTAACCAAGGGACGCGGATAGTGGTGGCAGGGGGGCGAAAACAAAGCGAACGGGAATAAAATAGAAAGACGAAGCATGTTAATTGACTGGGCCGACACGGGATCGGAAAACAAAACGCGTCGACGCGCCGAATGCGTCGATGCCGACACCCCGCGTGTCTAGCGCGCTCTCGAGTGCGTTGTCGTTTGAATACTGATTTTCATTTTTTTTTATCACGCCACCGCTGCCCCATATAAGCGTGCGCGCACGCAAATACGCCCGCGTGACTTGTTTCGGCGTCAAATAAACAACGAAAAACAGCAGGGGGTATAAAAACGAGAAGCCAAAAGCAGAAAAGAGATGAATCGGGAATTAACCATGTCTCGTGTCCATGGCCGAAATGGGGATTAAATAGCCTGCCATTGGATCAACTGAAAAATGAGTGTACGGAAATATTGTGATTCCGACTCGATTGAATCGCGGTGCGAAGCTAAAGGCTGCCGTGCACCGGCGAACGATTTCATTGGACTCCGTTAAATTCTATTAAGAACCAGTGGATCGAGCAACTTGATTCATCATCGCTCGAGTGAGTTGACCGCTAATCGAATCTCGCAGTGTTATATTTTTAAATCCTGATGGTATTCGATGGACGGCAACATCGAAAAACAATGTCGTGCAGCGACGCCTATTAATCGCCGGTAATAATTTCTTGCTTGTGTAACGTTAAATCGACGGTCGCCGTCCGTCACAATGAACAAAGTGTCGCGAGTGCTCGTCGATAATTTATTTGCGCCTGCGGTGTTTTCCACTCGATAGGATTCGAATGAACGCGAAACTCTGACAGTTCGTTACTATTACAGCTGAGCATCCGCCACTGATGCCAGTCGATACGGTTATGTTTATTATGTTATTTGCCGGGCAACCCCGGATGGCGGAGGAAGAGAAACGTGTTGTACACCGTCATTACATCAAGAGAAACATTAAATGTTAAATGGAGATCTGGCTTTGACGGGGCGAACGTGTCCGGAAAAGTAAGCGGAACGAATGAAAACGTGTCGGCGGGATAACATTGAGGTTCCAATACAAATTGCAAACAGCTAGTTTGTGTTAATGTAATCGAAGCTGTGGATTCTATAAATTAAGTATAGGGCACGCCGATAAATTATATCATTTAAACATAGGAGACACTAGTCAGTTCTATAATTTTAATATTGGAGACACTGATAAATTCTGCGATTTAAGTACTGGAGACATTGATCAATTCTGTAATTGATGTATTTACGACACTGATTAATTCCATAATGTAAGTACTCGCAGTACCGGCGGATGGGCGTTCACGCAACGCCCTAAGTCTGGGTCCAGTGGGACCCAGTTATTATCATCATTGTCGTTGCTCCAACATAAGCAAACTGCAGATGGCATCAACTATTAAATTGTCAAGACAGGCCTCGAGCTCTGGGTCCGAAAAAAAAACCCGGACGTCGTACGGCGAGGGTTAGTTTACTTCACGTTATTCTTCGTTAGTCGATACAGTTCTACGATCATAAATATGATACGGTTTTACCGTGAAGCATTGCGATTGAAGCACAACATGCTAAAGCATTGAACAAGATGAACGAACTTCTGTAATATCAGATCGTTGTACAGGATGTCGCGTTGCACGTAAAAGATACAACAAAAATGATTTCAGCAGACTGAAATTAACAGAAAAAGTTGACATCAACATGTTTCCGGTGCGATCCTGATTTATGTTGTAATGATTCCGTATCTAGCTTCAAAGAGATTGAAGTACAACGTGACTTGTGTACTAACTACTCTAATCACAATGTAATATACCTAATGATGGCTACCAATTCATGTAATTTCATGGCTCTTGACTCGTGCAGAGAAGCAAAGAATCAATATCCAATTTCGTTGTATTTATTTATTCGTGTACACGATAATGGTAACACAAGATGAATTGGAAATTGGAAACATGACCCATAGATCGTGCATACATTTGTGAAAACTATTTTGATGGCTTCTGTAGGATAAATTGCACCCTGTACAATACAATACTTTATGCAATAATTTTATGTAAAGCCTGAAATGAAAAATATATAGAATATCTTATACACGAATTTAATAAATTTAAAACATTTTTAATTAATTCTAGTACTACAAGATAAGATTAAAAATATAGAAGTCAACAGGAAAAGAAAATATTGAAAATCTTTAGCACTCAATTACTTCAATTT
>CM052166.1:5608615-5629149 GCA_028455555.1 Augochlorella aurata | reverse complement strand
ATAACGTTATCTGAAGAGGAGTCGCATAGAAATAGTGCGTGGAACAAGCGGAGGCGAGAAGACTTGCTGGTCGTCGCGATACGTTTCCCGATTAAACTGTTCCCTTAATATTGTATTAACGATCTGGTCCCGTCCCGTATCGCCCTATTAAAACAGCATGCCCTCGTAGCCGGTCGGCATCGTAACGTTTAATCCGGTTCCAATAGAGTACACGTGGTTCGATTAAATTTCAGGGTGATAGTTTAACCGGCTGGCACCATGGACAACCGGTTTCTTTGCACTATTTTCCGCTAAATGCAACTGACACCGGTGAATACCATTCCTATTGTCATTACAATAATCGTTATCGCGGACAGTCGTTAAGTTGTCGCACTATATCACGGTTACCGCCCCGTCGAATGCTCCCCGCAGTTTTATTCCGGTGAGCAGCCTCTGGCCCGACCGCCATTTTACCTCTAACTCGGAGAGTATATTTACCACGGTGCTTCCGACTGAATTACCGTCGATACTGAAACACTGGCCTTGTCCTAGGAGCCCGGTGAGAACAACAAAAATCCGGGACTATTAGCAAGAGATCCCCACTCGACAGTCGGAATCCCGTCGAAAGACGAGGAAAACCAGTGTTCAGCCAGGCTTACGACCACGTCCTTTGCCGATACCTCGACGAAATTTCATTTAACTAGCGTTCTCTCCTGGTTCTCCTTTTCTACCGTGTTCCAGACCGATGCTTCACTCCCACACCTACGCGGAAAATGGTGTCTCCAATGGGAACCAGGATAGTTCCTTTGGGGTTCATGCAAACCGCGCGACCTTTTTCCTCATTATCGCCTCTTCGCGATTCCGATAGAATTCGAACCTCGCCGATCCGACAGGCTGGCTTCGAATCGCCCCGTCCGAGATCACATCACGTCAAGACCCGATCGGGAACGCGCCGGTTGATTCGCGTGTTATTTCCTGCGTCGCGAAAAATCCATTTTCCATTCGAGCAGAGAACACGACACCTCGGATGCTTCTTCTTCGCTTGCATTTCACGTTCGAAGACTGCCAGCCGTTAGCTTCTTATATCGATCAACCCTGACACTTTCCGAACGATATTTGGAACTGGTTTATGTATTTTCTTGGTTTTCTTGCTCGGTAAAATAGGTTGTCGAAACGTCTCTTCGTGTTCTGCATCTATAGTGACAGCCAGATGCTGATAGACGTCGATTAGTACGAGTAATTAATCACAGAAATTGATCAGTTTTCGTAGATTGTTGACGTGTAGGAATTGGTTGAATGTCAAATTGTTTGAAGCACCTTTTTGAATGTAGTTTAATAAATTACTATAACATCGACACATTCATTAGGTTGGGAAGCAGTTCATACAATTACATATGTCGTGTTATACTTGTAAACATGTAATTTTATTTTTAGTTCGTTCTTATGCTTCGATCGTTGTTTTGTAACTGTCATAATTTGAAATATATGTTTCATATCTTCGAATTCGAGAAAGTATTACGTTTACCCAAATTTTCTTTCGTAATGGACAAGGTTAACATTATTAAGTAATATAAAGACATACAGTCCGCGACAAAAAGATAACACACTCTAAAATTAAGTTATATTTATTCTTACAATCAATATTTTGTTTTTATACAAATTTACAATATACTATTATAAGCGCACACAAATGGAATAGAATTGAATTTCAAACAATTTGCGACAATATAATAGCACATTTAATTAAAAATTATGTATAGCAATAAATCGACGAATGATTTAGTGCTTAATATTTTGTGACTTCTCCTTTACATTTAATAACAGCCATCTTTCTCTGACTACCAATCCACAACACGAATTTTGCTTTTTCACTATTTTGGCAATATGTTTTGTAGCATCATCCTGCTGAACAATACACTTCTCTTCAGCAGTTCTGGTGGTGTATGTGTTTATTTGTTCCTGAAACATTTTGAAATATGTTTTTCAAAATACATTTGTTCTGTTATAAGTTTGGTTGCCATTTTACCATGTACGGTGGATCTATACCGTACTATTCAATATAGCAGACCTACCTCGTACGCCGTGATACAACTCCATATCATAACTAAGTCACCGCCAAATTTAACAAGTACACTTTTTTTGAGAGGGCAGTTTTACTTTTTCTTCGTCCCATTTTTTTCCAACATCGCTTCTGAAGTATAGTTTGTCAATCGTTGCTTGTCTTGGCAAAATAATCATTTTCGACGAGCTCCAAAAGACATTGAAACATCATTGCAACGTCGTTTCCGTATTTCATGCACAGCTGCTTGACTAGTAGCAAAATTTATAGAAACTTTTCGCGTCAATGATGTTAACTGGAAAATAATATTACTTTTCACAGCTTTAGATCATGACTTTATGGCAGAACGTACTGCACAGTCAACAAGAAACTAATTACAAGAGTACGTACCACTAGAAAACCTGTATTTAAAGTTCTTAGGCACAACAATCCTAACGCAATGCAAAACCGACTACATGAAAAATAATTGTATGTATCAAAGTAGTAATGACATCGTGATCGTTGAAATTTTTTCAGAAAGTTAAAATCCTGTACTTAATACTGTGTATGTATTTCATATTTTTACATTCTACATGCAAAGATGGAATAAAATATTATTTATATATAAATTTCGTTCGTGTCTTCAGTTTTTCTCTTAACTGCACAATAAAAGGAACTTCCATGTAAAATTTATGAAAAAAGTTTTCGCTTACAATGCTAATGTTTTAAAGCTATTTTTAAAACCAGCTTTAATCATTTACATAAATCAATTCTTTTATTTATAGTGGTTTTATTGGCGTAAACGTAAATCAATTCTTCTACTTTTACACTGGAAATTAAAATTCTAAGACTATCGCTTTTTGTTTCACTAAAGGATTTCTAAAACAGATTCTGATATTTTCAAAACCAATTTTGCAATCAAAAATGTACTTATTTAAAGCTTATTTTAACGTAATCGTATTTTATTTTAGAATCATTGGAATTAACATTGATGATTATAATAACCATTACAATGGAGGAATGATATGTTGAATTTCAAAGGTTGAATAGTTTTATATACATAAATATTTCTAAACTAAATACGCTAGGAAATTATCAAGATCTTTCCCAGAGGAAGAAATCCTGTATAAGATAGACTAAAAACCATAACTCTGATTATAAGCTAATAACCCCATAATTACTATAAATATGCCATTTAATCTCTTGGAAACCAGTTTTTATAATGCTCCATTTTGTGCAATTGTATAATATAGCTTGAATGAAACGATGAGTCATAATGCCGGATGTGAAGTAATTAAATCGCTCGAGTCACAAATTAATTTAAAGAAAGGATTCCTCCAATTTGTACTGGAACGATGCGCTTTCGATAAGAGACGGCGACCCGTTCCACTAGGTGACGGCTTTTACGATGAACCGTGGATAAAACCAGTTTCCATGAACCCCTTACTGCGTGTTTGACTGGAACAACGAGTGTTGGTAGTAATTACATTAATTGCGCTTTCGAAATTAAACACGACGAGAATGCCTTATGTCCCAAATACATTTCGCGTATTAATAATTTCCTAGATTCTAGATAATATTGTATTAGCCAGTTTTGAGAAAGGCTGACAACCTGTGCCCAATTTTTAATCATTCTTGAGTTTACTAGATTACCTTACCTTCTGCTCAATGAATACTAATGCGTTTAGAGACCAAATCGTTCGGACCAAATCGAAGGCACAAACAGTTTGCCGTTCGGTTTCGGTTGACTGTCAAAGGTGGTTCTCCAGCCGCTGTTCTCCACGGGGCTAAAAGTAGGGGAGAAGTGACACGAAGAAGAACACTCTTACGTCGAACACGATGTATAATAGGAGAAGCTATTTAACTATTCTACTTCTGGTTGATACGATTGGAAAGATTAATTATCTGGCAGTAAATGTAGATAGCACCATTAACCTGCTTTTATATGTACATAGTGTTGTTTTCGATTTTTGAAATATGTGTTTTGTCCCTTTAATAGATTAGTGGCATCGAAGAGGAAATTGATATTTTGAAATGGGACTGCCAAATGAAATAATATTATCATAATATAACTAAATAATAAAAATTTTTCTCTGGGCAATCTGTCGTTAATGATGCATATGAACGTTGCGATTCGTCGAAACGAAACATACTGCGGAAGAAAATTTGGTAGAAAGTAATTGCGCGAAATCGGGTATTTATGATAAATCGAAATGTCATGGAACGGATATCGCGATCGAAATAGATGTTCGTTTCGACGTCGACGGACGTTTGAACGAAATTTAGCAAATTGTTTCAGAAAACAATATTATTAATCAAACGTACGCATACCGAAACGGATTAATTGCCGGGGCTGTTGAGCTTGATGCCGCGATCTCGACAATATTGACGGAATAAAAGTACACACACACGCAGCCGACGTATGGATTTCATTAATTGTTTCGATTTATTCTTTTCAGGTGCGATTGCCTCCGTTCGTAACACCGTTCGCACGCAGGCCACCAAATTATTCAGGCTATCCTTGCCCTTTCCCGTGCACCCCATTGACTTTAAATCGGCACATGAAATGGCACGCGTTGTGTGCCCGTTGTAGCGTTGATTAACACGCCGTTGTGACGAATACGGTTATAATAGTAAATTTATAATCAAATGTGTGCATGCATTATCGTCGTCGAGGCATTCAAACTTCAATAAATGTGACACGCATGCACATTGATCGCGGCAGAGATAGGTAGAGTCTGTTGGTATGCCTGGTAATACGATGGCCGTCATTGGACTCGTTAACGAAGCTTGATGCCGCGCTAATAAAGAATTCTGATTGTCACATCACGTCGTGTTCTCGCGCTGCCTGTGAAACGAAGCGCTGGCGTGGGTGAAGATTGATAGACAGTAAGAAAGAGAGAGAGAGGGGGGGCGGGTGGGAGAGAAAGAGAAAGGGAGAGAGGAAAGCGGAGAGAATGGGGGAGCAACGAGGCCGCGGAAGGAACTGCGGAATTGTCTGCTCCGTCAGGGTTTCACCGAATCGCTTTAAAAGGCCCTCATAAAATATTCAATCGAAGGTAGATATAAAAGAAGGAATGTTTAATCACGCTCTCGAAATAGAGCTCATCACAAGAATCTTCCAGCTTCAATCCTTTAGTGCGCGGGTTGGTTTGCGGGACCAATAAAAAGATTCTTACTCATTTAACTCCTTAGAATTCCTTGAGGGTTGAAATAAATTTTATTCCAGTTTATACAATAGTAACCTTTGCGATAAAACGACAGCCTCATTACGAGTGGCAAGAGCTGTATTTATTAAGAAAAATAAGGTTAAAAGGTGTCCCGTTTGGACTTCATGGAAATCTTTATGCTTTTATGTATTCTAGATGGGTATACTTTACGTTGATAATTAGATCAATTCACAGATCTCTCAATTCAAACTACATTATTTACAGATCCGTGATGAAGATCTATGTAGAAATTCTTAAATATTAGAGACGTAAAATTACCTACACATTTGTTTCTTACGCATTCATTGTTTTCGTAACAAAAGTGCTCACACAATTCCTTTTTTCTACAGGATAATTCAGCAAACATTACAACTTTTTGCATATAAAATAATTATTAAAAAAATGAATATAATTGACAAATTTTTGTCAATTAAAAAACGCTCCATTTAAGGAAACAAAAAAACGGCTTTGTCTGGAAAAATATAAATTTACTATTAAATAACATAAAAAAGAAAAAACGATCAAATGTTATAACTAGGTGGAAATAAAAAGTGCCTTCATCATCTGCAAGCATCAGAATCTCAGTAAAAATTTCCTTCATTCTTTAATAATTTTAATATATTAACAATATACCACCGTTCCTGAAGTCTCGTAATTTACGAACTCTTTTGAATTCCACGCACTCATTTAATTTAGTCGATGCGTCCTTTAAAATGCTACTTAATTAATGAAATCATCTTGTGACGCAAGCAATAGGTGCATGATTCCACTGTAGACGTGGAGTCAGTGTAACATCAAGCCATCATTATTGACACAAAGTCAATTTAACATCACGTTACTATTACAGATCATGATTTTGTACGTGTATTAAAAACATACGTGTACACGCGTACACGTCACTTCAATATGTATAATAACATAATGAGGGCACCTGTATCCGTGAAATATTTCACGTATTAATTCACGTAACTTATTGTCTCGTAATGCGAGTTCGTTTTCCAATATGTATAGTATACATTGTATACGTATAACTAAATACACTTGTGATACTACACGTGCGTTTAAACATACGTGAAATAATTCACGGGTACACGAGTATTGAAGTACACGTGAAATAAGAATCACTAATTACTGCTAATGTTACTAACACGTTGATCACCACTTGAAAGATAAATCAATGACTGGCTATAAAGAAAAATTTGATAGAAAGTGATCTACTAGTCATAGCATCACGGTTTCCTGTCGGCCGTTCGAAGGTTAATCGCCGGGTCTAAAGCCGATGAATCGGTCGTTCGGAGCGAGTCGATAAACATAATTAATCTCGGTGAAGTGATCGTCGTATAAAACTTGGTCTCGGCGCGGCGCACACCGGGGCAACGTGAACTAATTCCATTATAGCCGGGTGCTCGAACGACCTATCTTGAAGCGGTGCTCGTTAGACGGCGATAACGGAGCTCGGTTTTCCAAGTTCCGCGGGATTTTCGTCGCGTCGAGGACGGCCGCTCGGGAATGATCAATCTCGGTCTGTCCCGGCGATAGGACGTGCAAGATTTTCGGCGGGACTCGGGACCACTACAAAGGAACGGGTCCTGGTCCGGGACCGGGTCCATTCAAACCGGTCGATAAATCTTCATCGTGTCGGATGGCAGACTCGAGTCTTCCGGCGGCGAATGAAATTAGGAGGGTGACTTACGAGTTTCGCCGTGCCACTCTTCGCCAAGGATTCCCTTTATCTTGGCGGAGGCCGGCCTCGTACGTCGCCAATAAGCGGCAGCAGGACTCGAACACACACGGAGGCCCGGGGAATCGTTTGTTTCACTTTACAGTGCTAGCCAATGGAGACTGGGCCCGAGATAATAGCGGAGCAAACGCGCCACGCGAACTGGTACAGCTCTCCACCCTCGTAACTGCGAAAAGATACCGAGGGAAAAACTGGCGGACAGAGCGTGAGGGAGACCGGGGAGCGAGAAAGGGGTGAGAAAAAGGGAGAAATAGCAGGTGAGAGGAAAAGCGAGAAAACGGAAGAAAAAGGCCGCGAGTGAGAGAGAGGGAGTCACGGAACGAGAGGCAGGCAGGCAGGCAGGCAGGCCATAAAGTGAAAATCCGGAGGTACACCGTGACTAGTACAAATTTCATCCTCGCAGCAGGAATACCAGAGCTGGCTTTGTGGAAATCAATATCGCGACCCGTCGCTGAAAAATCTGATGGTCTCTTTTCGCCTCCTCTGGCGCGCGTCGGAATGCTGCAACCACGTATGCCACCAATTACTCAACCGACTCAATTAAATACGGTGGAAACCTGCGTTTACTGTGAGTCACGGAACTTTCATCTTAGACCGCTTTTCCAGCGATTTTATAGCGCGGGGAACAGTAATCTCGGATCGATACCCATTACTCAGAATCGTAGCAAAGGTGGTTATGTAAGTAGGTGACTTAAAACGAAAGTGTTTGACAGTAAGCACTTGACGAGATTTTTATAAAAACACCATGTTTCAGTGAACACTGCAATGGCAATTAACGTGTTACGTAATGTCCGATAACTAGGTACTAGGTACAACTAGCATGATTTTGGCATGGAACCGTTTGTTATAAATGTAATAGCTTTTGTGTAATAGAAATCCAAAATAAAACTGTTATTGTTAACTCCGGTCTCCCCTAATGTCCTTATGGAAATTTCGCCCATTGCATAGAAACCGGTAACAGATTAAGTAGTTGCGATAAAGGTTGTAGGGGTCAGTCGAGACCCTTAGAAAGCGTATTACGTGATATTTTGTATTAAAGTTAATTTTAATAAAACATCGTGATATTGTGGGATCCTTGACTCGCGGTACGAACTGTAGATCTTAAGAAGTGCGTGTCTGTGTTATTGGTATGAATGAGTGAATGTGCGTCGCGTGGAGCGTTTGTTTCGTTTTTCGGTTGTTCGGCAATGCCGCGGTAAAACGTACGAAGGAACTGCGATGTGCAGAGCGTCGTGTGTCTTGCGAGATGTCGAGTGACGAGTCGGTTGAGTGAATTTATGTTGTGTGATCTTGAATTAAATATTATTTCTTTCATTTTCGTTTTTTGAAAGAAAACTCCCCCCACAGCCTAAATCCCTACAATATTTATTCATACGTCAAACCCCCTATAAGGTGTTGATTAATTAACTCTCTACTTCGTATACTTCGACCTTAGGATAAAGAAAGTACAGAAAGTAGTTGCGTTTTGACTACAGCGGAAAGAAATTCGACGCGAATCATTCGGACGGCTCTGCGAGGAGTGAGAAAGGGCCGTAATCCTATTGGAGATTCGACTGAAGAATTTTGTCGTGGGACAAAGAAGGCCGACTACTTGAAATGATAACGCGAGAAGCTTCTTCTCGCCGGGCTGCCGGGGAGGATGAAGGGGAGGAATAATTTGCTTTCGCTTTCATCGAGCGCGGCAACCGCCTCCGAGCAAGACGAATTTCGGGAATGTTCTCACAAGCCTGTCTGCGGCCGGTAATACATTTAAATATCCTTTCTGGAAAAGGTTCTACGTGAACCGACTGCGCTCGAATTCGCTGCGAGATTAAGTATTACCATTCCTCGTCCAGTCTGGAACAAATGACTGGCGTTAGACCGATAAAAATTCATTGCCGGCGTCTCGAGGCCACGCTTTAGCAACGAAATTGGCACACGGGCGCGTGAGCTGTTTGCTAATCTGCCTAACCCCCGTCTCCAACCGAAATGTTTAAAGCTAGTACGTCGGTAAACGACGGAATTTTGTGGACGACGATACCGGAGAAAATGGCGGTCCATGCTCCGTGACAGTAATAAGACACTGCATAAAACGATAAACATTTATATTATTGAAAAGAAGTTCTTCTTTTCATGTACTGCACATTATGATTTGTCGACGAGAGTTTTGCAAAATGTAAATTGCACATATCAATTGTAGAAAACATATTCAGATTCTTTAAATCTTTCTACATTGTTAAATAACACCTAGCCATTTTTGTCAGAAATATATAAAATTTACTTATGATTTATTTAACGATAGATTCTTAGACACTGTTGCAATTAATATTATAGCTTAGCTGTGATATATTTAATTAAGAATAATATATTTTATTAATATAATAGCTTTGCTGTGATATATTTAACTAATAATATATTTTATTAATATAATAGCTTTGCTGTGATATATTTAATTAATAATAATATATTTTAAAAATGAAAAAGAATGATTGTTCAGGAAAGAAACTTAAAACTTTTTAATTTAAATTAAAACTTTTTGATTTAAATGCCATGGCTGACTGTAACCCCTTCGTATTCTTCGACGAGATTTTTCGCGACCTAGCACCAATGATTTGATATTATAGAAGAATATATTTTACAATTCATTCTATTCTTATTATAGCTAAAAGGAAGAAGTAAATGAAATTTTTATTAATTTGTTGAAATTAATTTTATTTATTTTCTACATGATATTAACGGAAGTTTATCATCAGACAGTGCACTCTATATGCTACTGACGGATGTTTCTCGAGGATCATCATTGCTTTCACTATCATTTGTTATTATATTCCTAATATGTAGTTAAAAATGTACTACAAAGGACATGAGAACACAAAGACAAAGTATAAAAGTATATAATAGTATATAAGTTTATAATAGTATATTAGTATATAAGTATACAATATAAATAAACGGGCACAGTTTGCGCGTGTGTAGAAGCATCGTCACTTTTGCACACAACTGCAAAGCAACTCACACGTGCTATACAAAAACTGGAGCATTTGCAGTCACTATTGTCAAAACGACTCAAACTTAGAAATACGTTGGCCTAAAATGACGAGTTTCATTTATATCGTATCAGTACCGACTAATTTGCGCATTTTTCTCGCTCGCGAACAAGTGGTGACCCCGCAATCTCAAAAAACCCTTCTACAGCCAAAGCCCAATTGTTCCCAGTTTGCCAAATAAGTTTGTCACGTCAGTACGTGAGATTGTAAAACGACGAACACGACAGCAAATCCTCAGCGCGAATTTCCGTAAGAAAACGCGACGCGTAATTTATGAACGATACAATCATCTTGTCAATCACCGTTGAAAAAAAAAACGGTCTGCGAAGGTGAACGGCGTACCTGTGCGCCAGCGGGGAAACGTAGATAGCTGCGAGCGGACAACCTTCGCGTCGCAAGAACAGCAATGCCGAATGCTTTCCATTGATTTGTACTTAATTACCAACGGACCGGCTGCAAATACGCGCGCGATACAATCATAAATCTTAATACGAGTTCAGGCAAAGCGGGCAAAAAAGCGGGGGAGAGGCAATTTGCGGGCAGGTGTGTCCGCCGTGCTGGACCTCCTTATTCTTATTTTCCTCCTGGTTGCGGCGCCCTTGCGAAAATTGAGAAATATTTTCCCGGATCGACTGCGAGAAGGCATTGTTCTGCCGCTCTGAATTAGCTGGCCAGTTTGTATTCCGCGAATACGCTTGCTCAGCGTCGAATTATCACCTCATCAAAGAGAAAAGAAAAATTATACGGTAACAAAAGCACTTACACTTTGACAGAATTATTTGCTCAGGTTTGGAAATTAATTTCTGCGCTAACCAATTGCATTTTCTTAATACATCTGCAACAGCCTTCCTCCCCAAATTGCAGTCGTCACCTACAACAACTTATTTCTTCTAGTACAGAGTGATCGAACTTTTCATTTCAGTTCCTCTCAACGAATTTCCCGGCCGAGAAGTGTAGACAACGATACCAGTGATTATAGTAAATCCAGGGGCGTTTCAAGATATTACCGCTGGATGTACAACAGACGAGAAACAGTTAAGTCTGGCTTTAATTAAATTCTGCTGTTTCGAGCGAAGATTTCGGATTCGGGCTCGTTCCGGGCGATAATTTATTTCACGGCGGCGTACAATGCCGCGCCAAAGATTCCGGCGAAGAAAGTTACGTTTCTGGTGGGAATGAATGGAGCTGATGCACCGTTCGAAAGTCCAAAAGTGAGCGGGTGCCAGCTCAGCTAGCCGACCGAAACCCGGTACAGCAACAGCGACGGGGAATTCCGCGTGAGAAACTTTCCACGGATAAATAAGATGTACGCGCGGGATGAAAATTCGACGAGGACCAACCAACAGAGATGGATTCGGTAGCAATCGCTTGTTCCAGGAACCTCTCTGACGGTAAAGTGGCACCGCGTGGGGGTAGTCTGCGAGGAACCGTGAGCAAACGGCGTTTCCATTGAAATTGATAAATAGCTGCACGTTCGACCCGGATCGAACACGTAAGCTGTAAGTGGTTTCTCTCTTCCGAGTTGATCAAAAAATTGGGGAAACGTCGTGTCCCCGAGTCCGGCCATTCATCGAAAATTATAGAATGTGGTTCACAATTAAACCACAGAAAATCGCCGAACGATTATTGGCTTAGCGTCGTCCTTCCTTCTAGATACCAGAGATCCGCGCACTTGCACCCACGGTATAGATTTCACTGGGTACATGGAGTACAATCGTTCTATTGTCGGCCGGTTCCAAAAGGCTGATGGAAGTTTGCCAATTATTTCGTCTAATTCATTGGCCTCGTCCGCTCCATATAATACGGCCGACCTTTCCGATCTCGACCATTTGGACCTGTCCACTTCCCTCTGGACTCAAACCGTCCAATCATTTCCGCGTCGAGATCCTCCCCTTTATTTCACCGATTTTACGAATTTGTATCGCGGTCTGCTCTTCGACCACTTCTTTACTGGGATATGCGAGTATAAAAAGCCGCCGGAAATTCAAAACCTCATCATTAGGCGCGACGACTGAGCAAGCTTTCGCGTCGAGGAACTTTTTGTACAGTCATCTGCGCGCGGAAAAAAAAGAAGCGAACGAAAAAACGAGAGCCGAACACATTATCTTGCTGTCTATTCTCGATTCCTTCGCAGGACAACAGAAGGGGTCGGCATCCTTCGGCGCCGTGCCGCTGACCGTGCTCCTTGCGAAACGATATCTATTATTGAATATACCATCCGGTAATAAGTTCTCGTTACGGCCGCATTATCGAGTACGACTACGCCTGGCGAACGGTTAAATCGAGCAGCGCGAGAGGAGCACTCACCTGGCTAGAAATTATTAATCGATCGCGAAAACCGGGCGCGGCGAAATTCTGATCGCGGGTCTGCACTTGCGCGATTTTTTAGTCAAGTGGACGCGGGACTTTCAATTAGCCTCGTTTCTATGCCTCTCGACAGACAGCGCGAGCAAATTTCTGAAATGTGATCGAAGGCCACGAGGAAACTCTAACGAGGAATCGGAGAAACCTCGGCTGAAGAAACCAGCTCGTGAACCGTTACTTTCCACGTGAAACATGCGAAGACAGCGATTACGAGGATCGATTAATTTCTTGGAGCCCCGCAAAAATTCCCGATCACTACAATCGAGGCCGAGATTTCAGAGCGATGTAGTAATTTATACCGCGAGCGAACCCGTCTAATACTGCTTATTAGCTCATCTCGGAGCGATACGCACCGGCCGCGCGCCACTCCGATGATTGCCCAGTTCCGTGTGTTATTTGGTTTCATTTTACGACCGACTTTTTTTCGTTACGGTGTACTTTACCACCGAGCATGGGTTCATTTATCGACATTTTTCGGCTCCCCTTTGCTCCCTTTGCGAGGATCGAAAACACAGGCTGCGCGTGGATGTGTCAACATTTAAGGATAGAAACGTCGGATGCTAAGAAAAATAGTCTCAAAAAAAGAGAGTGAGGGTTAATTATATCGATGCGATGGAGAAAACCGACACACAAATTGGAGCGAACGCATTGCTGGTGCGATAGATAAATTGGTGTCAGGTAATCCAGATAGGATCATCGAATGAGGCTTCTTGACCATCACCGAAATACTTGAAAATATCCTGTGTTTCCGTTATTGGAAAACATGCGTAACCCACTGAACAGCAAACGACAGAGTAAGTTTAAATCATTTTTCACCGACTATATGACCGTCGTAGGAAAGTTCAAAATAATTTCACATTTCTCTAACAAGACTATAATTGCCTCCCTACCTTTGTAACGCTCTTTATATGAATCTCTGCTTCGACGTTGCTCAGATTCCTATTGTTACATCGGCATTGTGATCAAGTTCTCAAACTTGCATAATTAAGAGTATAATAGATTGTTTGTAATCTACAAAGATAGATCGCTGAAATTAAAATTATGGTTGTGCAACAGATGTCATTTAAATAAAATATATAAAAATATATACATATATATAAAAATATATAAAAATATAGAAGAAAAAGTCAATCTTTACATATGAGATGAATGATTGAACCAGTTTGGAAACTAAACAGAACTCTTCCACAGTACTAGCAAAAATGACAACTTCTACACAGTATAATCATGGCAATTCTAACTATTAATTCTTCCGCTTGAATCTAGAAACAGACTTACAACGTATCTATGTTAGATAAATTGTTTTGCATCAAAATGATTGTTTTAATTAATCAAAACTTAGACCACGTTAGGGTAGTATGGCTGAAAAGTGGAGAAAATATGTTGAACATGTTGCTCAAGTTATTGAACACAACTCTTAGCAATTGGACGACAATGTCAATACATTAACTGAATCGTCTATAATGAATTTAAATTCCGACGCAGGAATTTCGCGGGACCAGAATAACTTTTGTATTGTATATGTAAAAAATAGATAAATCAAAATTAGAAATATAGTTTCCATACCTTAATTTGTACTTACTAACATTATTGTATAATAATAATAATAATAATAATAATAATAATAATAATAACAGTAAACAACCCGTCATGCAGCTCAAAAGACCACAAAAGTGTGCAGAAAAGGATAGAATAATAATAATAATAATAATAATAATAATAATAATAACATTTAATTAACGATATCACATTAATATTGAATTGAATTTCTTTTTAGCTTAAATTTCTTGTCGATTCTAGTTAAACTGGGTATAAATGACAGAGATTAGCGAAGTGTCTAAAGCAGTTCGTAAAAACTATAGCTTCCAGGATAACGATGAGTCCTCGTATAGCGGTGGAGTTTTTACTTTCGCGTGGAATATTATTGGTACACGTTACGCCGAGGATGTTCACGGTTACTTAACAGAAACTGCATCGAATATTCCCAGAATTTTGCCGAGGCCGGGCGATATGCACCGGGAACAAGATATCCCTATAATAGTATTTGCTCGAAAGGGAATCACCGATGCCAAGGATGGAAATGAGCACCGACAGCGAATCACCTGGGAGACTGTCGCTCGCTGGAGCCGAGCTCTTTCGCTTCTAATTTGTCTTCCGGCAGCGGCGCCGCGTGCAACAACGTTGCACACTCGAAACTGCATTACCGTGATCTTATTAACAATCAGATATTCTGCGCTCGGTGTCGTGGTCCCGGCTCGCCTCTGGTTCGTCACGGCGAACGGGACCGTGTAACATTTAAATAGAGACTGCGCTCGATAACGTCGTCGGTTTCATCAGCGAATCCCTTTACGTCAGTTTCGGCACCGCCCGCGAAAAGACTGCGTGCACGGGCACGGAATTACGTATTCGTCACTGGGACGGCTCGTTGTCGCGAATTATACACTGCCGGCTGAGAATTCGGGTGTACGTAAGTCGCATCCTTCTGGAATATGCTTCTCGCGTTGCGTCGGCGTTGCGGTTACGCGGATTCATCAGGGCTGGTAGAGCAAGGATAGAGATGTCGGTATTGCAATATTCAAACGTTCAAATTTGCCACTCTCGCGTCATGGATTATCGTCAAAATTGCTTCGTTAATCAGCTATTCTTCTAGATCAGGTGTGGACCGATTCACAAGCGAAATCCTGGTGAATGATACATGCTAATTTTGGCGAAACTTCGCACAAATGTTCATTAAAACTATCTAAGAATTTATTCTCATTTCGTTCGTGCCCGTTTTGGCGTTAAGAAAAAACTCAGCGCTTTGAAAGATGCTGTTACGTTATTTTCATCTTATTAGAATTATCAACAAAGAAAACACATTTGCATTTAACTTATGTTTCACGCAATGGACTTAGACAATTTTCATTTTGCATAGAGTTCCACAGTCTAGCGATAAAAATTATTTCTCCCCACGTTTTATAGAACACCTCCACATCTATAATATTAGTGTCATCGTAACGCGATGGATACGTGAAAATGTCTCGAGAATCGTAGATGATGCAGAGAAAGTTATGAAACGAATCTATCTTCCCTTTGACTAATGCAAAATGTACATGCAGGTAATGTCCCGCAAACATCTAAATGTACGCTAGAAAAATATGAATATTGTTGCAACTACTTTCTGATAGCTCCCATCGTTTCCAATTTACTTAATCCGTTAGAACGCTTTACTTAATAATAGCAGAATTCATTAAGAAGCGATATCATTAGGCTACGAATCTTTATGTAAGAATATATTTTTACGAATTCAATTATAGAACACGAACTCGAAAATGAGTATTTGCATACTCTTAGAAATGTTATTATTGGACTGCGGATTTGATACATATACGTTTCAGAATATCAGATTTTATGCATTCGGTTATATTATTCATAACAAACTAAATTGAATCCTAAAAAAATCTACGTAGATTTAATTTCGCGCAGTCGATGCATGAAATCTTTATCGTACATTAAGATCCTCAATCTAGTTAGCAATATTAATAAAGTGGAATTAAAAAAGGAATAGTAAACGTCAAAAGTTAATCTCGGGTACAAGATGAAGAATTCTTGAAAAATGTAACAGGTACTGATTACAAAAAGATGAACCTGAATGTATCTTATTTAATAACGGCAGGGTGACAAAAAAGCATTTGTTGGAGAATTGTGAATTATGAAGAATTGCTATATGGAACAAGTGTAGAAAAAATAATCGATTGATTGGAAAATGTAGGAAATAAAATAAATAGAATGAAAGGCAAAAACAATTAATATCACGTGAATAATGTGTGAAAGAATGACAGCTGTATCGGAAAATGTAGACGAAGTCTATTCAGCGAGGCTGGAATGAGCAGTAAATAAAATGAAAAATAAATTAGGGTTATTTCGCTCGTAAGATATACAGGCGTACGAAACACCATAAAATAAATTCCAATTATAAATTAATTACAGATATATAGTTTCCTGTACGAGTAAAATATCGTGTAGGCTGATAAAGTGCAGGCGCAAGTGTAAACTGACGGGTAAACTATCAGCATCAGCTCGGCAAAGTAGGCTAACTTGACCACGCGAAAAATAATTGCGTAGCATTATGTAATAACTTCGCCAAAATTGGCTGGTATACAACGCCAGCAAATACAATTTTATTTTTTATTCGCAACAACGGACCGAACTCTTCTTTGTCCATTGTTCGAGCAGAAACTAATTTCGAGAGGATATCGCACATTGTTTCCGCGCGGAAAATTATACGTCCACAAAGTTATGGGAATATGAAAATATGAAAAGGAAAAAAGAGGAGGGAGATTTCTGCTCCGCGTATGTGTTAATAATCAGTTTGTTTGTAAAATGCTCACAGCATGGAGAACGCATTGTTTTCTGAGCACACTGTCCGTCAAATGTAACGACTCCATTCGCGAACAATCATCGACTGATTGACAACGAGTAATGTCTATTTTTTCAACTGGACGCAGAGCAAATGAAATTACATGCGAAAATCTCTACTTCGCAAGAACAATTACCCGATTCCTGTTATTTGCGACACAGCCGATTTACGTTGACTTCGTTACAAAGCGACAGCCTGCCAGCCGCTCTCCTCTGACGCCATCTCCCGAATCATTTCATTTATTCCCCTCATCGAAAAATGAAAAAAAAAACGAATTACTCGGTCTTTCCGCGTCAAAATGTCTCGATGAGTTTTTATCTACCGAAGTGAATTCGTTGTATCGAAGCGTTATGTTTAATCTGCCTGATTGTCGATAGCAATAACAATGACTGCTTGGACAGCGTTGTTTATGCAACCGTATTGTTATTTGCCATATTCAGTTGCGAATCAACTCCAAAATGATTTCGTTAATTAAATTTTCGCGGATCCTGAAGTGTTTCTTTCTGTCGGTATTATGCCTAATTATTTTCTGTATAACCAACCATAAACCTGATTGCCGTATTAGCTTTCCAAAGAGCGACTCCGATTCCCCCACCAGTTGTTTGTCAATTAAATAATCTCGAAATTAAGTCCGCCTTCTAGTAATTCAAAAGTGGCGCTATTATAAGGAATTTATCGTTGCTTCTTCGATTCATCGTGATTTTTCCCTTATCTTTTCCTCCGCAAATCTGCTTGTAGAAAACATATTTGATTCGCCAGCATACAGCGCTCGCATCAACTATAAATGGTAGAGCCGGATGATTGTCAGATATACATATCAATGCGTCATTCCTCGAGAACTCGGTAATGACGGTTTCCAATTTCAGGTATCCTGTGCGAATGTCAACGGATCGGCGCAGACGGATGAAATGCAAAAAACTGCGGAGACGTTAGACGGCAATTCGAAACATCGATGACAGAGACAGTGGCATGCAAATTGTGAATACGTCGGCCGTGCACAGGTATAGGTATCGAGCCCCGGGAACGATAAAAACTGCCATCTGACGGTAGTCGAAGAGATACACCGTACAGAACATTTTTCCAGCGAACTTATCCGTGGTCTTGAAGCATGTGCACAGGTATAACGATGGCAAACGGGAAATCGAAGAAACTGTAGGAACTCATCTGACGCTTATCGAGTTCCATACATTTTTGAACTCGCATGGGAACCCAACCGACTGTGATCTTGACACCTTCTTTATATTGACCGCGTCTATAAAGCTTTGTCGCTCCAATTTCCTCCGCGACTTTCCTCTGCACGGCCGGATTTCCATTTAAAATATTTTCGTCCACCTGTGCGCCTCGCCATGACGACGCTGAAAGTGTTTTCAGTCTGATACGAGGAGGAACGGGCACACGAGGCGGAACGACGGGGAACGTGATAAAGGAATCGCGCACATACAGAGAAAATTGCAATTTTCGACGCGGAGCACGGTTTCCGGTGTCACTCGGTCCGACTGTTTCTCATCCGTTCCCATCAGGAATGGAATCGTTCCAATTAACGCCGTAATCACGGAGAATCAGAACTTTCGACACATGAGACTTCACCGTGACTTCCAACGAGCTGACATATTTCAAGGTCGTCAAAATTGGAGCTAAACTCCTTTCTGGAAACCGTACGGTAATGAAATCATTCTCATTAACGCTATGATAGCGGAAAGCTCCTCATGATCTGCATGAACATGACATACAAACGTAGACAAATATATGTACATATGTGGATATCTTTTAAAACAAAGTTACTTTTGCAAGATTCGACCGTACAGTTTGCATTCTTTTTTATATGTATAATTCAAATCCGTGTTTTCATCCGTATACTTCTTTGTATACGGATACACGTGTAACGGAATAAGCGGGTAATATACGAGTATCTGTTATTTTTGATACACGTGCATTATCCGTGAAATATTATAACAGCAAAAGAGAACCGTATATTGCCGGAAGATGTAAATACATTAGAATTTTTGCACCAAAGAAGAAAGTTAATCAATTAAAGTATATTAATCCCTTGAAACTTTCGAGTACCGTGCTTTAATAATATTCATTAAAATTTTGTTTCGGTAATAAGTAATATTCAGGTACATTCGTTTATGATCTCCAAATTAATTAATATATGTTTATATGAAAGGATATAATTTTACAGTATAAGTCACCGCTTAACGTAATAATTTTCTTAATAAAACGAGAAAATTTATTTCTTAACATTCTACCCAGTCTACTCTTGCCAAAAGTTGTACATTTCTTTGTCATTTTATCTAATTCCTATTTTTACAGAAACTTGTCTGGCAAGTCCTCTTTAATGATAAAAGGTGCCCACACGTATTTGTTCACGACTGTATTTTAAGGTCGTCATAATCGTTGGTGATCTCGTCTTTGCGAACATTTGCCGCATTTGATTTATTTCAATTGTACGACAATGAAATTCATTTAATTAACGTTGTACAATAATAGTGGAGTGCACACCGTCGCCAGCATCAAGGCTAGATATTTTCAGATCGCAATAATCGTTGATGGCTTTCTTTTTGCGAAAATTTTATTTGTCGCAATTATACGATAATTAAAAATCATTCTGATTAATGCTGTAATAGCGAAGAGCATGACATGACTTGCATCCAGAAGATATATTTCAAGGTAGTTAAAACCGGAGGATACCTGCTTTTTATGAACATTTGTTGTATTTTATTTGTCACAATTATACGATAATGAAATCATTCCCATTAACCGTCAAGTGGTGACTACTGTTTTAATATCGCCAGTAGTCATCATGACATCAATTTGATCCCGTATCAATAATGGTGACTTGACATCATATAGACTTCCTATCAATAACGATGACTTGACGTTAAACTGATACGGAAACAATTTGACGTCAAGTAACCACTATTTATCCAGAGTCAATTTGATTACAAGTCACCACTATTGATGTGATGCATTACTACATGTGATTGCACTACTATTTCAGTGATACGGAATCAGTTTGACGTACATCACCACTAGTACTACGTGTCAATTTGACGTACGTCACCAGGATTAACGCTGTAAAAGCGGAAGCCTCCCCGCAATGTACATCAAGATGACATAACCTCATGGTCATTAAAATGGTGGATGACCTCCTTTTTCTGAACATTTGTCGCATTTTGTCCCAACTATGCAATATGAAATCATTCCCATTAACAAGCTGTATAGCGGAGAGCACCCCATCAGTTTCATCAACGTGACATATTCCAAGATCGTTAAAATCGGAGGTGACCCTGTTTTTGCGAACATTTGCCGCATCTAGGTGATAATCGTACTTCCCGGTCGTAATCGTACAATGGCAATTGTTACTTGGAACAAGGGCACTATTCCACGGAAACGCAAACACATATTTGCGTAGACGCGTATCTTTACTGCACGTCTACACGACCGAGAAAATAGCCCCAGCTACGAGCCTAACTGTCTTCAGGGTCAATTTTCTCCGTTTATCTTGACTCGTGTACACTCCGCGACAAAATTGCAGGGGGCCCCTGGGGTTTCTACCTTTCTCAAAATCGATACGTGTATAGAGATTTTCTATACAGTGTCTGATCCCATATTTCTACAATATCGAGTGTCTGCTCTGTAGTAATTGGTGAAAAACTAGATACATTTCTCTACAGGAATTATGTATGCAGTAGAACATCGATTATCCAAAATAATTATGCGAACATAACTTTCGGATAATAAAAAATTCTTACTGATTTTTACAATAAATAGTAAT
>CM052166.1:5569969-5608515 GCA_028455555.1 Augochlorella aurata | reverse complement strand
ACTCGATTATGCAGGACTCATTTAAGAACCGTCACCGCTCTTTGTCACACCGTCGAAAAGCAGCATGATTAAGTTTTCACGATTGTGAATTGCGCGCGAATGAACGCCGTTCCTTTGATTAAGGAATCCGCCGGAGGGATTTACTAAGCCGGTAGAAAACAGAACATGGGGGGTACACGGGGTCGAGTAGCCGGCTGTGGAAAATTAAGGTAGCTGGTGGAATCGCACGAAAATAAATTAGAACAGCGCAAATATTGGGCATAGCCAACGGCGGACATCTGATTTTAGGAATAATAAATTCCGATATCTTTACGGTCGGACGTAAATTTAATAGATAGTAACGAGCACGCCCCAGCTTTCTACTATCCCTTTTAATAAACACTCTAGTGGTGGTTCACGAAACTGCGAGAACTTTAAATCTGCGATTCACCATATTCATCATATATCAGCCATATTCTGTCCGGGAGGAGAATATTCCCATTATAACATTTCCTATCATTGTAACTATCCGCGCGATGTATCCGCATACGTTAATGACTCGTTAATGATACCAATTGAAGCCTGATCTCCCGTTCGGTTTGTCTCGAGTTGCAGCGCCATATCGTAAATTCAATCCTTGACCCTCTAGTTGATGGAAGCAATTAGTTAGTAACTTGTTATACATTATTATACGCTTCGGTTCAAGGCACTTCTAATGAGCAGATTTTACTCCATACTTTGTTCTGTTTGTTCTACCTAATTGTAGTGCAATTCATTCCACAGTGAATGAACATTTTTCGGTTGTATGAAAATGTAATGGCCATCATAACCTTTCCACAATAAAGTTTTCACAGTAATTGTATTATACGCACACAGATTACAGATGTCTTGCAAATGTCATTTTGAAAAAATGTATTGCTCGATTAAATGTTCATTCATTGGTCGCTTGACATATGTTTCACTCAAAAACTATAGCTATCAAAAAGTATTAGCATGGTGTAAACCTATTACATTACATTACATTAATTGTATTAAGAAATCTATTTAATCATTTATCAGTGTTTATAGTTTCAACAATTCTAAGAGAAAATACACAAAGCCGGTCATTTTGACCGACACGGTAGATTTAGTGTTAACTAACGATCATTCTAACAAACCTATTGCTGAAATGTTCGTTCACTGGACAAGTCAGGTCTCTTGCGGCGTTTGCAATAAAATTTCTATAAAACGTGTGAACAGACTGCAAGGTCCCACACAGCGTTTATAATCTTCTTGGAAGTATGCCCTTGGAATGGTGACGCTTGAAAAAGAAAGCCGTATAACGAACACCTGCGTGACCTGTTTCAAGGGAAGCTGGGTCCGTCTGCTGGACCCCGAATTCTGAGGCATCTCCCTATAGGAGACAATCAATCGCACGATTCGATCTGGCCGATAATTTGCGATTGTCGTCATTTAACCGACGCCCTTAGCACTAAATCTATAGAATACTCAAACTGATTAATTCGTTGCTTCATAAAGTATTTAGTCTTCTTGTTCTTTTTTTATAACGCATGCTGAAACTTAATAATTATCCGGTAATGCTAATAATTTCAACAATTTCCATGAAATCGGTCACCTTGACCGACGCAATAGGTTTAGTGTTAACAAGAGACAATCAGCTTTTAACTAATCGGGGTAAACCTCTATTAAACGGCAATAATTGCACAACACCTGTGTCATCTCGTAAATCAATTTTGCATACGTGCACGCACGCCGACGTGTGCGGTATGTGCATTAACATTTATACACTGTTGTACTCTCGCAATTAGTCTACTTTGCGCCGCGTAGCTCATAACCCGTGGGAGCTTGGGGGGATTTTACGTCTCTCGACCATTTTATTACACATTACAGTCACGGGTTTTTCTAATTTTCGACAGTCATAACTTAGACAATTTTAAACAACGTCGAATAATTAAAATCGGGACATCGAGTGCTAAGCTTGTGGAACTTCACAAAAAGTAGTTACTCCGGTAATAAATCTTTCGGTCCGTTCCTCCTCAATTAGAAGCTCTCAATACAAATCTGAAAGTTTCATTTCTCTAGCATACTAGTTTCTCGAGTGGTTCGATTTTAAGTAATGTAAAGTTTTCAAGTTTGAACACTTGAAATTTAAATTTAATATTTGTAAGCTCCCAAATACGATAGTATAGTTTTTAATATTATTATGAGCATTTAAACTATGTTAAAAGAAAGCGACGCGCTAATCTTTCCAGATATTTGTCAATTTATTTCAAAAAGTAACTCTGTATAGTCCAAATTTTTCCCATTGTAAAGATTTGGAACATAATCTATGCTAAATATGTTTCGCGTAAGAAATTGTTAGTAACAAACAAGTGCTAATTAACGTAGCTGTGAGGAAACTCATAATGCAAGAGGTTGATTATGAAAGAGATACGACAGAAAATGAATTAAGAAAACACTGATAAAGTGAAAGTACTTATCATGAAATGTCTTATCATTAAAATATTTTTAGTCTTAGTACTTATCATTGAAATTCTTTTTTTAATATGAACATAAAATTTTAATATGAATAAAATAGTTAAGCAGTCCATTTGGAATGTCCTTTCTAAAGTCTTGAATATGAAACGCGCATGCTTGTTACGTAACAATAGTTATGTGAGTTAATATATAAAGAACAATATTCAAAAATTTAGGAAGAATTTTTACATGTAATTTCATATGTTCTATTTACTTTTTATCGTATTGCTTGTGCTACTGTTTCAGAAAGAGTTTGCAATTGGGCGATGTTTCATAATAAGTAGTTTTACCTTAAACCAGTATCTGACGTCAAAGTTGCACGGAACTGTGGAGGATCAGGAACCCGCGGCAGAATCTAATTACATTAGCCTCGGAACCCGTCCAAGAAGTTAGAACGTAGATCCCCAAGACACAAAAAAGAAATTGAAGTTGTCGACAAAACTGTCGACCAGCCTCGAAGAGGCATCGACTCTGATGCTTATAATGGCGACATCATTATCGATGACCCCTCCGTAGCGTTGTCCAGGTCTAAGCGGCGCGTCACGCCCCCAAGGACAGGTAATGCGGTACCGCAAGACCAACGGACTAGGGATTAGTTCTCAAAAGCACCGGGAACAGTATCGCATTTAAACGGGCCGGTTATTTTCTCGAGCAGCGACCGCAATTTACATTCTTCTCTATGGCGTTTAGGCGTTGTGCAGCGTTCGCCGATCGCGATCGATCCTGTTCCCTGTGTTGCGTAAACGCACGAAGAGGCTGGGTCAGGTGCTGGCGAAACCGTGCGCAGGAGCAGAGGAGGTGAGAGAAAGAAGGGGCCTGGTTGGTAGAGATCGCCATGAGAAGGATACGCTTATGAGGAACGGGACGGCGAGGACAGAGATAGTAGTCTGTTCAGGGAACAGAGGTTCAACGGAGGCGATAGGATGTTGCGCACCTGCTTACCTCGAGGCGGCATTGTACTTCTTGCCTAAGCTATTCCTGCTCCTTGCGCGCTTCCTTGTTCTGCCGACGCCGGGCCGCTCTCCCCTCTGATCGACCGGGAACACGCTTGCCCCTTTGTCGTGATCTGGTTACGCAGGATACAACCGACCATAGTCGAGCACTCACCGCGATGCGTCACGGTCCTGTTGTCTAATGGCATTAACTCGATGTATTACAAAGTGTAGCAGCGCGCCCGCCGTGCTTTTACGAAAGATTAAAACAGCAGCCGCGCTACGGCCCGACGGTACCTGCCGCAGCCACGAGAACGTGACGACATTTCCGCGCAACAACCCAGGATATTGTTACCCGGCAGCCATCCCCCTTCGACGCCGGAGGTTCGTTCGTTGCGAGAAGTTAAATTAATGATTTCGGCGATTCGCGGAAAACTGCAGAGTCCAACAAATTCGAAGCATTTTCACGGCTTGTAGGATCCTGAGGGTGAATTGGTTGCAGAGATTCACGATGTATGAATATGGCGGCGGTCAGATTCTTTCAGCATACTCTCAATTTCTGTAAATTCGGATGTTTTCGATTATTTCAAAATTAGGTGGTTATTATTCGGTAGTTTCCCCTGCTCACTCAATGATCTTGGGATATGATGTATTGCGGAGGTAGTTGTTCCAAACATATTTCGCCTATACACTCTTATCTCCTAGGATAGTTCCTACTTTTATTACACTTTTCATAGTTTGTGTACTAATTATATGATCGTAGTCAGCAGCTCTTGCATGAATAATATATGATATCAAGATATGTTATTGGCTGTCTTACGATATTGTTGTCTCTAAATAAGGATATGTATAATACTTTCGAATGATGTCTTATCAGTAGACTAAGAGTAAATTGAAGACAAACGCACATGCAGTCAAAGTATTCGAGTTAGTAGAAAACTGAAGAATTTAAGTATAATGAAATTACATGCACTTTTAAATGTATGTAATAATTACTTTTCTATTTATTTATGTACATTTAATAATAATGTTCAATATATCGTATTTGATAATGTACTTACTGCTTCTGTTAATTAATTTTTCATGAAAGATCGACTCAAATATTACATAGTCCTAATCCCAGACCTTCCTATTACCTTAGTCCATATTTAAGACGTGATTAAGTGTTTTATGATCGAGGAACAATTTTGTTCAAAATCGCGCATAGCGAAAATGTGAAACTAATTCTCGATAACCTGAACATTTAGATCAGGTCTGATCAGGCTAGGTCTGGTTTATAAATTTGTCTAAGGGATCTCGATATCGATGAAGGTGAACGATGAAGAAGGGGAGATACTGACAAGACCTGCACTGATTATGGGCAATTCTGTCAGCTCGAAGTGATAACTCTGTTAGCTGAAAGAATAGCCTTCAATGAATGATCCTCTTCACTCGGTGTGCCACCCCTTCGTAAAGCCCATGGCTGCTAAAAAGTTGGGGATGCTGGGGCTGCGACCAGAAAGTACATGGGTTTACAGACTTATCCAACATATTGACACTGAATTGAGTTTAAGAGTTAGAATTTTTAAGAGGAATTTCTTCCTAATTTACAATTGCTAGTGTTGCTCTCCTTAACAAGTAGACAGCCACGCGATCAACCTCGAAACTTCATAAAACTAAAATACTATATTTATTCAAATTAAAATTGTAAAGTTAAATTGTATGACCCCGAATACTTTTAAAACATTCTTACGTTTTTCGGATCCTAATAAAATTATAAAGACGTAATAGTTTAGTGCAAAAATTAATTTTCAGACCTGAGCGAATAATTTCGTCAACCACATGCGAAAGACGCTGCAGACAGCGTCTACAGACAGTGTACAAAAAGCTGTACAAATTATTTCTATTTTAATAAAGAGCGGCCACAATTCTATCGCCTTAACTTTAATTAAAATTTCAAATCAATTCGTGCTGCTACTTATGGCATTTTTTGAGAATTTTGAAAATATTGTTTCCGATAATTTGCTTGTAATACCTTGTAAGTAATAGTATTATTAGAGTAATGATTAGTTAAAAAGACCGTGTTTTCAACCCTCATAATTCGAAAGTTTAAACAATATCAATGTACGAATTCCACAATTTCCATTTGCACATTAATTGATATTGGCATGAAATAACCTATATACAAACAAATGGTCGAGACAGATATAAATGAGATTCGTAACAGCTTATTACGTACGCCTAATCTCATGTGAATGGGCTCTTAGCTACATATAGATACGACTTCATCAATATGTATATCTACTTGTATATTCATATGTGCCATGCACCTGGTAAGTGTACAGCCAGTTGAGATAAATAAAAGGACTGCTTTCTAATAAACGAAAAGAAAATCTTATTTGACAAAAGCTCGTATAAACATTACAATTCGATGCTTCGTTAATTTTCGTTGGAACACATTCGCTTCTATCACCAACCCAATAAGGTCTATGGAATTGAAGTACACAAAACGAAATGTCGTAGTCTGATTTCATTACGTCGTGAAATTACTCATGCTTTCGAACAATAAAATGCCATGTCTCGCGATTGACATCGCCTAACAGCGATAATGAAATTAGGGCGCGAGCGCAGTGTTGTGTAAGAAATACGAATGGGATCTTTGGCATCCCCTATCGCAACGTGACAGCAGTATTGAATTATTGGCGTTATTTGTTCAAGGAGGAGCGCGAACGCGGAGCGACTATTAATAATTGTCAACAGCGTTGCGGCTGTGTTATCATTAAGAGCAGACAGAACGAGAATCGTTGGAAAAAATAAACGAACCGACCGAGGAATGTATTGCCGGCTGGTGTAGAAACTGCGGGTACAGTTTTTCGCGCTGTTCAGCGGAGCAGCGTTTCTCATTGATCGCCGGATTCAACAGCCACCCGTAGACCCGTCATAATTACTTATCTGCGCGGGCGGATCAACGAAAATACTTATCGCGTTAATGAACGCTGCTCGAGACGGACGGCCGGCGTGCCACCCAAGGTGAGCCGCAATAAACTCGGCGGGAATGGTATCAACACGTTATCGCGTTTAACGACGAACGTTCGCAGCATGAAAACGCGAGTCTGGCATTTCTGTAATTCGCGGGCGCGACGTTGAATTTTCGAGACTCGTTTTAGGAGACCACTGCCGACGACGAAGGCGAACTGATTTCTTCGTGGCGGTGGTCTCGGTTGGGCAGCACTGCGTGCGAATTAAACCGCGCAGACCACCTGCTTTTCTTTCATCTGTGTTTTCTTTAATGACACGGCCAAGGTCATTAATATGCCGAGCGAGCGAGCAGGAAGGGTTGTAAAACCGTGGCGTAATAAGACGTCAGCGTGCGGAACTCTAATGATTGCGTGAACAACGGAGTACACCGCGCTCGCATTAGGGCCTGCGCTAAATGCAAGGTGTCCCGCAGTTCGCATCACGAGTGCCGAGGACCAGATTTCTTTCGGCTGTGTGTGACATTGATTTTCAGTTGCGTTAAAAATTTAAATCTCGTAAAGCGCAATTTAAATTTAGTTAAAAAATAACTATTTTTTATGTCGGAAGAAGCACACTCGTTCTACTACTTTATTGTATATTTTCGTGGAACGTATCCATCAGAAGAATTCGCTGAAAGATACTCCTTAACTGAACAATCCCTTAAACTACAATTTCTTTCACAACTACGTCGATTAGCACTTCTTTGTCTCTAATACATTCCTACACGAGAAATTTATATTTATTGTATGCCAGTTTTAACTTTAACGTTTAAATATTGACAATAAAAATTGCAGAATTTGGTTTCGATTTAAAAGACGCGAATAACACCCATAACATCCACATGCAGTGGATTATGTTCCAGATCTCCATAACCAGTCTGGCCCGATATTATAGAGCAAGGTAGAACATGTGTAAGTGAGTAATGTCGATGCGGTTTTGATGCCTTTCATACTGTTATCATTGGAATAGCCTGTGGCAACTAATTAAGGACACATGTAATTCTTCTAGACAGCTCCAGAGAAATCTCGGACTCAGTTTAAAGAAGCAAAAATCTAAATAACCTCGATGACTGCTACAAGACAGTAGGTGATCTTAACAAAAGTTTTCGCAACATATTAGGAGGCATTTCTTTAAGAGCCTAGCGGTTGTTAATAACCGCTGATCGTTCCGCAGTGCCGAAGGACATTACTTCTACCTATTTATAATAGTTTTTATCGAGTTCAGATCTCAATGAGTAATCGACTGTGTAATCACACCATTTTCTCGGACTACAGAGAGTTACGGAACACCCAGTGCACACAAGTGCAATCGCGTGTACGTGCCAAAAGGAAAAAGTCTGCTCCGTAATGAACAGCTTTGACGCGGTAACCCCGACGCGTCCGGATAACAGCGATCGTGTTCTAATTGCCGCATTAATGGCCGTGTTAATCGCGGGCGTCGCATCACAGAAAGCAGAGATGATTTATATCGGGTCTGGATACGTCGATGATAATTACGCTGACACGCGTAACTCCACCTGGATCGTTATCGTTCCTGGAAGAAGAATCGAATCGCGGCGAGAACAGATACTCCGAGGAAAAATGATGACGAGAACGTACACATCACTGGACCCAACGTCTTCAATTTACTGATTTACGAGCCGGAAAAGCTGAAATCCGAGACAACGATCGAAATCTCTCCACGGCTTTCAAGAACGATTAATATCAAGTTTTTGCACGCTGATTGCGATATAATTGAGAACGCAGGATAACCAGCTCTCTGGATTCTGCTCTAATTTTTCTGCGTTGTCAGTCAGTACCTTATTAGTCAAACCCCAAAGTAGCTGAAATCACATGGTACGACCGCAGAAAATATTTCTCCAATTCCGACATAATCATTTAAGGACCGTGTCGGGTATAAGAGAATAAATCAAGGGTGTCTCGGTCCTTGCGTATCGTTGTTGTGTTTATAGTAACGTTAATAGCTTTTTTATGAATAATAGTTGTAACAATTTAGTTCGACTGCCACGTGGGTACTCTCGACACTAGACGCCCAGGTATTCCCGGTAGATACTAGGCCCTCACGCGGGTACTCCTAGCATTAGATTTTCACGTGGGTAATCACGAATAATTAACAAATCAAATTTATTCGTAGAGTATTTTTTCGTGTATTATTATTATTATTATTTTTTCGGTCACCCTAGTGGTCAAGAATTCTACACAGTCACGTCATCGTTTCCCACGTGCTGCGGGCTTTTCGTAAAAATTCCGTTTCCCATCCGACTGCATTATCGATTCAACGAGAAGTTTTTTTATTCCACGCATAAAGTCGAACGAATTTCCAGGCACCTCCGAAAAGCTGTTAAAAATATTTACAGTCCGGTCGTAAACGGGCCACGGGACGTGAAATGCAGAATTTGTGCAAGTAGCTTGCGCTGCCGGGCGCTTCGAGTGATATTCCCCAACTTTGAATGACCGTCGACCCCTTCACTCCGGCCGGCGAGTGCCTCGTCGTTGTCCGTGTAATTCAAACGATCGTTATAATTAACAACACGAACATCCGAGCTAAACTGAGCACAAGAGGTTGTCGCGATTCCTGTTTTCCGGCCGGCCGAACGGCGACGTGACGCGCGGACGAGAATGCTCGTTACAACGTTACAAGTTCACTTCACCGGTCGTTACAGGAAAATTTCGAATCCCATCTCTCGAAATTATACAATGAACAAGCTTCTAGCTTTTAACGACGGCCACACGACGATACACAGGAAATAGGCATATTCTTCGGAATGGCACCAATGTCTGATCAAAATCATCAAAATTGCAACATCATGCGAGAAATCACGTATTAACTCCTTCATGATTCGGAATTTGCTATAATATTCCCTAGTTCTTAGATACCATGTAACTGCGACGTTATTCATCAGTATCACGTGGTCGGCTCAGAAACCAATAATAAGTCCATTAACCTTAAAATTGAGATAAATAAAAATTCTGCAAATTAGCTGTAAAAAATAACAATGTCATTAATGATGCAAAGCACAATTTTTATTACAAGAAGACATGCAAATGAACTTAACCACATGAGAAATAACAGAAAAATATCTTTTAGATAGAAAATATCTTTGTTGGAAGAAAGAATTTCCTCTCAACAGTTTTGTTTAGTCATAAGTATCCGTCGATTCTCGGCAGTGAGATTCACCCTAAGTATCTTTCGTACGTACGTCAGCAGTCAAACGAAGTTTCAGATTGATCGTCTACTCAGTCCTGGACAGTGATTCGCAGATAAGTATCCGTCATTAACCAAACGACGCCATCCACCGCAAGAATAATTTGTCTCAACGTAAAGGACCAACCGCACAGCAAATCGCGAGCTAACTGCGACAATGTCGTAAACTTTTCCAGCGAGAATAATGAGAGTATAAAAAAAGAGACGCCGCATGAACATCAGATTGCAGAAACGGACGTCCCCGCCTCGAATCCAGTCGTGTTTCCCAGCTGGCAATCGATGTGTCGGTACGTGCTCGACGGGAACGCAACAAGTACGAGACACATGGATCTGAAACGCGTCCGCAGCGTGTGTCGTCCGGTCACGTAACCTAAAGAAACACGGTTAGAACCGCGGTTAATTGCGTTCGCTCCCGGCGAAAGTTAACGCGACGTTACGTTGCATCGATTGCTCCCTAATTGAGAACTCGCCGTGAATGGGTATCGGGCAGCTCGAGAAAAGCGGAATCACGATGGACCAGGTATCCGACGGGGGGAGTGGCGGATCCTCGCGACATCCACGGACGTCACGAGGCGAGCGATTTATCAGGAAGGATCGCCTGGGAACGCGATAGCGGGATAAAAACAGATCCATCAAAAGTTTGATGCGACGAGCGCCGCGGCAGCAGTCAGTGCTATGGAATACCTGGCATCGGCGGGACAAGAGACGAAGGAATATCGAAGAATCGGGGAATCCGAGGGAAGCCAACGGTGGGAAGACAAAGGATGACGACCACGAAGAAGGGCACACGGATCGCGAGTAGCAAACGGGAGACAGAGGCGGAGTGGGACCAGTCAATCGTAGAATCTTCCCACCGTGCAGGTTCCCGGTCCCTAGCGTTCAAAGTAAGCTGCTTAACAACGAAGCTCGGAGGAGGATGGAGGGAGGACAGTGCGAAACGTTGGGGAAGAAGAAGAGGCAATCTCCCGAGGAGGAAAGATTCGCAGGTTTCACGAGACTTTTATTGACTGCGCGGTTGCGAGCCCGACTACGCTCTCGGCCCATTCCGGTGTAACTAAAATTGTCTCCGCGGAACGGCGTCGTGCCGATGATGGCTCCGCGAATTCCGCGTTCGGTCGAGGCGTCCAGAATCGCCGTCCTCCCTCGTCCCGAGTCAATTAAGGCGCGAACATTATCGGGAATCAGCGCACCGGTGAACGGGCCAACGAACATTCTTCCGAAAGTTCTTTCCCGTCTGGCAGTCCTCGCGAGCAGCCGATCTCCTCACGATTGCGTAATTTTATTTCACACCCCCGCGAACATTCCTGCGATCCCGTGTTCCTTCGTATCGTCGGCTATGATCGCCGACGGGCGGCGAACTAACGAATTCCTTGGATGTTTTCGAGAAACACAAAGGCCCGTTGAAACTTGCGCGGTAACTCGTTGTTGCGCAGCTTCTTCGCCGGCCGAATTTCTTGCTCCGCGCGGAATCGAGAAAGTTCCTGCAACCGTATACGCTGGCCGGAGAATGCTCCGTGCGAACCGGCAAAAATGAAAAATCTGATCGACCCAGTCGAAGAAAAAGGTATAAATACTCTTGTGCCGGGTCTAAGGAACCCAGAATCAATTCTGAGGGTAATTACCAGTCGCAGGTAGTTCACGCGCGGGTCGGCTGGATACCAAGTGCGAACACGGCTCTGTTATTAGTTCTCCATACTTTAGCGATCGGTAATGGCTACTTCCTTGCATTAATGCCTCGCGATCTCTTTGATATGCCTTTGCTCATTTGCATATCATATATTAGTGCGGAAAGTGTACGTATAATCGCATTCATTGCTATAATTTCGAGTTTTGTTTTGATATTTAGAGCATTTAAGAATCCAAAAGTCATGTCATCGATCTTAGCGTTATTAACTCTTTGCTATACTTTGATGAATCTGGCTCGTAATGAAGATTTCCACTAATGGCACATCAATGTTTAAGAATTTATGTAACTATAAGTACACAATGAATATAAATTTTCTTTTTCCTTCAACAAATTATTACAGACAACAACGAATTGTTCAGATACAATCTAACTTATGTTTCACATGTTTTGGTACTTATATAATTTAATTTGTATTGAATAAATCTTCTGTTAGGGCATAGAGAAAGAATCTGTTATTTCAAATATTTAATCAAACCTTTGTATAAATTATTTATTACTTCGGAACTGCAGGCTCTACGAACTAACATGATCAGTTCTCTAAAACTCATTATAATTATATAAAATATGTTACATTGAGATCTTGTTTCCATACAAAGGCATTAAAGCATTCATTATCTTTGGGAGTTTAATCGCGCAAACAGTGCTTTAATAAATTAGATCTGCTGAAATCTTCCTACACTTGAGATTATGCATAAATGCTCTTGTGCAGCATGCCACGAAGACAGTTGCAGTTTCGTTATTGTTACGAGTATGAAAAGACTGTTTCAAAGAGATATTTTCTACGTAATATAATACTAAAATTCACCCGTTTCACCGTCATAGCATTTATCTTCCATAAGTAATGTATTACCATAAAATGGATACGTTAAAAAATTATTGAAGACGGATGTGAGCTTTCAAAACAAATTGAACATACATATGTACAAGAAACTAGTTCGCAGAATATGTTAACCTCTGTAATATTATCAATTAAAATGCAACGTGCACCATTAACTACGAACAGCAATGCGTGCACACTACGAATTAATTACACACAACGAAACCCCTTAGGACATCTCATGAATTCCAATCCTCCATGCGCCACTCTATTAGCCTAACTATCTCCTAAGAAACCACCTGCGTAGTTTTCAAAGTCCCTCGAAATAATAAAAATGTCAATTTGTCGGTTGCATGCCCGTTCAAACGAGCATAGCTAACCATTAAACAGATTATTTTCATGCCAAGCGATTTTTGTCTGCCCTAGACCGACCATATGGACCGCGCGAACCATTCCGCGATCATTCCCGTGCAACCATAACCATAGATCCCAGTGAGAGGAACGCCTTGAACGACTCTCGAAAACAGGATGTTAACATTTTTCTGTGCTGCGGTAACGCGCCTTCCTCCCCGCCGCGAACATTATCTTTCCCTCATCGTTTTCTAACGTTACTGCCCGCGAGAAAGACGAGCTTGCATTCGTCTAAGCTTCGTTAATGACGCACTGCGCCGGATGTATCCGGTCTTGCCTTATCGAGAGAAAGAGAAAGATAAAAAGAAAACAACCGTAGCACTCCTCTCGTTCGTCTTCGTTCACTGGCTTGCCGCTCGGGCTTTTTGCCAGAAAATCGACTGACCTGCCAACGCGTTACTTAATCGCTCGGTATTTCGAACGATTCGTGGTAACCCTCGTGGTGTCCCAGGATGCTATTTCATCAGAGAGTAAGTACGTTTTGCTCGTAGAAGATTGAAATCAATTTGTAAGCTTCTTTCCTCGTTACGTTTGTTAAACAATATTAATTATATTATATGTTATAGTATTTTTTATCATATTATAGTTATAGTATTATATTATAAATATAGTATTATATAGTATTGTATTATATTATATTTTGATATTATAGTTTTGTATTTATATTAGAATCAATAAGCAGACAGTGGCTTAAAACTATTACTTCAGACCTCATACAGAAGTCATATAGAATAACTTGTAATGGTTGTAATAAAACTGCGGATATTTATGTCAAATAATTTATTACATGAAACGGAGACTAAATAGAAATTGCATTCTTGCATTTTAATAATCTGGGACTAACAGATTGAATTTTTTAAAGTCATTCAATCTTTCTGTTATTTTGAGTAACACTTACTCATTTTTGTCTAGCTACGATCTACCGCCCTTTTCTGTCATTATATTGCTATCGATGTGTATAAGATAGTAACCTTATTATGAATTAATGACAATAACCTTACGAAGCAATACTTTAATTTTTAAGTTTAATTTAAAGCTATAAGCATTTCGCAACGCTATCTTCACGTTATAATCGTTGTGGTTGACTAATACAATTCACAATCAAATTGCAGCTACTGCGAAGAGAAGAATCGCATTATTAAATTGGATATTTAAGTATCTATTTTGGTAAAGTTAGGTTGGTAAAATTTTATTTCAGTTACCTTGTTACGGCAAGTATTGTATCCCATAATACGTGTATTCAGATGTATGTAGCATTTCTGAGCAGGCCATTATATTTTAAATATCGTCGAAATGAAATTATTGAAAATTGTTACTATTTTTCCAAAATTAGAATAAGGGAAATTATTTTGAAAGTTAATAGACAATGCATATATTACGCATGAATAAAATCAAATCAAAACGAGTCTAAAACTTTTGCATGCATTTCACATTTCGCGGAAGGAACATACCGTGCCCACCATCATACGTGCGCAAACGGCAAACAAAGGGATTTCAATGGGAATTTCATAAGCACTATTTCATTCACCACACCTACATGTTTCCCATGGCACCCTGCGAACACCTAGTGGCAAGATGCTCTCCGACGTTGGTTAAAGCCAGGGGAACCGGTACAAAGCACACGGCACAGTGCCGGTTGAGTACCTTACGGTAAATATGACTTGTAATAAACATTATTCGGCCATTTTTCACGGCGTATGAATATTTAAATCTGTATCTCGGTGCATTTCTGAAGTGGAAGCACGATATCTCCCGACAGCGGCGAGTGGAATCGCGTGTACATACAACGTCCGAGATACGAACGGGAAAATCGATATCCGACTCTCGCCGCGGACTCAACTTTTATTCCGTTCCCCTTCCAACAATAAGATAGACTTGTACTACAATATAATTTGTGCAGACAAGGAACGTGTTCGGTCAAAACCGATCAGATGAAATATTATTTGAGACACTTGAATACCTGCGGCGCATCTAAAAAGTGACGAGCAGATTGCGAATTTTATGCATTTATGACAAAAGTGAGTAGGTGCCATTTAATCAGTTAGCTGTTGCAATATTTTGAAAAATGTATAAGTTACTGTAATTATATTGTATATGTTTGATTTCCTTCGTGTTCTGTTTAAATACTACATTTTCGTAGAATATATAATTTAATGAACGATATCAAAATATACTGGGTGTGCCAAAAGTCATTCGCAATCGGGAAATGAGAGGTTCCTGAGGTCATTTAAAGTAATTTTTTCCTTGGCGCAAATGCAAACCGCAGCTTCGTTTATGAGTTATTAACGAAAAACACTAACCAATGAGTGGCGAGTTTGGCTGGCGGGAGGGGGCCGAGTCAATGAGCGGAACTGGGCTTCGTCCGCCACCTCAGGAACACCTTATTTCCCGATTGCGAGTGATTTTTGGGACAGTCTGTATATCCTTATCCAATCAGATGTTTTTGACGAGTATACTCGTCAAGTAGAAATGACAACATTTTGTGTTATGACGAGCATACTTATAAAATATAGCTAACTGGTTACACAACAGATACATTAGAAGTCAATATCACATCTTGTAGCGAAGATCCGCAGTATAGTAATGAAATGAAACGCGTTCTTCGATAACTAGGTAGTTATGGCGTAACTGAAATACTGACGCTACATGAAATGTATATATCGTTTGTATGTTGAAGATCAGTTTTAATATAATTTTGTCCCAGTCTAAACTCCGTTCATCGGTGAAAAAATATTATTTTTGTGACCTCGAAAAAACTAATGAACTACTTCCTTTGTGGTTAAGATAAACGTAAGAAGAATAATGTACATAAATAATGGTAACCGAAAATTATCCTAAGCCTTTATAATAAAGGCGTATATAATTATTAAACTGTGGATCTCTGTGAAAAATAAAAATAAATAAATAAATAAAATAAAAATTGTATGAAACTAAAGCTAAATAAAAATGTACCTCTTCTTTTAATAGTTTTAATCAGTTGAAATTAATGGAATAGTGTTTTTAAATTCTTTCTTTATTTCCACTATCCTGTATTTCTCATCAATTTCTGTGATAAATTTACAAAATCTGTTTAGTACTGCTGTTTAGTAATTTAAGTACTTTCTCTATGTCAGTTCACAAGATGAAAGAAAGACGTACGTTATATTTGCCAATTCTTTCATTGCAACATCTAATAATGAATTGTTTTTACGCTTTCCTGTTTTCATTATCTTAATACTGCAATAGTTCCTCATCCATTTATTTGTTCGATGAAAGAATTTTAACGAAAGAATTTTAACGAAAAAATTTCGTTGTGTGAAATACGATCATGCCTTGCAGATCGAGCATAAAGAGGATCGAGACAATCGTTGTGGGATCTATGCTGACGCCGCCACGATTGTTACACATTTCAACTCCGCCGGTTCTCCGTGGTCCATGAATATTCAAACTTATAACCCCGTCGCGTTTCCGGTCGCGGCACGATAACTTCTGGTCGCGACTGCGAAAACCGGACTCGAGTGTAGTGCGGCAAAACTGGTGGACAGGGTCGATAGGTCGAACTTCGACAATAATTTTCCTCGCACTGTTCATCGATGGAACTGTACGAACTTCGTAGCATCTTCAACCGGATGCACAATACTCCAGAAATGCAGAAAAATTGCAAAATTCTGAGAGTACCATTTTCTTTTGTCAGGAAACGATAAATCTCTGAGCAAAATGTACAATAGAGAAGAACTCCTATGAATGGGGCATGTATTGAATGGGATATTACCATAATCTCAAAAATTATCAATCATTTTATAATAAAATTATACTTGTTTTGTAACTATAATTATATATACATAATCACATGTACTTTGAAGCCGCTACCAGTCAATATTGAATTATAGCAAACAATTAATTTTTCTCATGCTTGAAAGTATTATAATATTTTTCCTTTTTTCTCGTAACGGTGTACGAAGTACTGTTACTTTTGACAAAGTGTTTGTTTATTGCATACGATCAGGTATTTCGTCATATTTATTCTACCATTAATTTTCAGTATATCTGTTAAGACAATATTTAAGATATTTTTGTCGAGAAATTTTTGTTAATTTTGTTCAGTTTCTTTTTATTGGAAGAATTATTTCTTGTCATAAAATGCTAAAATATGGTATTAAATATGATATATTACATAATACTAAGATTACTATATTTTATGACACTGTCCCATTCCATACAACCAATTCGTGAATTGAACAAAATGCACTTGCTAAAGAAATTAAAAATAGAACGAGTAAACGTTGGTGGGACTCATTGGCACTATGCATTGTTCTTATAGTAAAAGAACTAATCGTTTGAATGTTAAGAACTAGAATTAGATAGGTCGTTTAGTTTTCTTTCTATTTCGTCCTAAACAAAAGTGTTACATTGATGGTAATTTTGCCCTGCATATGTATATATTAGTTGTTAGTTGTTAGTTACTACTTAGTATTATTTATCTTCAAACATTCCTCACAGCATCAGTTTTCATAGCACCAGAAATACTTGAATAACTCTTTCAAAATTCTCTCAAACGACTAAATCCTTTTTGACATGTTCAGAAGAAAATAATAAAAATCGTTTTTCACAGACTTTTATTTGCAGCTTTGATGAAAATTACATGATTTTACACCCCTGTGTTCATAGATAATGTATCGATCTCTGCACAATATCGATTAAGTAAAACCACAACAATTCATATCTACGCTGCAAAATCTGGATTATAAACTTGCAAAAGCTGCAACGAGGTTTTAAAAACTAAAAGCTAGAAGTTCTTACCGAAACAAATCGTCAAAACATGGAGAATGATCGGTTTAAATCAAATTTAACTTCCCGACACGTGCACATTGGAATAACAAATTTAATCAAACTTTCGTACCTTTTAATTACCGTGCTACTTAACAATTTGGAGGCGGCATGCGGCTATGCCCAGTACTCGCAGAATTCCATAAATAACTACGAGGGCAATTAAGTTTGCGAATAAATACTGCCGCGACGAGCCACGAAGTTGAATGTCTCAGACAGGCGAAAATCCAGTTTCCTCGACGGTGAGACAAACACGGCTACTTTGGTTGTACGCACGATACGCCTGCAGTTTAACAAGAAAATCTCCATATTCCTAGTGTCCCGATTCCACGTCAAAAATTTGTCAGTACGCAGTGGCACGGCGAGACGAAAAAATACCCGTCCTGTTCTTTTTTTTTTGTTCATTTCCCAGAGCAAAGAACGTAGAAAGGAAATTGCGACGGCGGCGTCGACAACGCGGCGGCGATAAAAGTAAACTGTCCGGGCTGGGGGAAAGTTTGGCGACAATTTCGGTCGAGCTGCTTCCGTCGAAAGTTGGCCGCGACTTCGGACACCTTATTAACCCGCAAACATAAAATTATCAAGTGCGTTAGTCGCGGCGTAATAACCCGGCGGGGGGTGGCAACGCGGGAAATCCAAGAAGAAAGGCGGACAGCCGTTGGGCGAAGGCCGAGTAGCATGATATTAATTTACAACTCCTAACGAAATAGAAAAAGTTTTCAAATTATAATTATGTGGGAGAAAAACATTGAAATTTATTATGCTCCGCGGAGACGCGGGCTTTGTTAACGAGGATGGCCGGTGAATTTCATGAAGGCGAGGTAATTGGACCTGCGTGGACACGCTTCTTCCACGTAGTGAGCCCTCCGTACCCTTTTGCCCCGTACCTTCCGGGACCACCCCCAGCGACTTTCTTTTTCCGGACTTCGTTCGCGAGTGCCTTGCGCTTTAATGAAATGCAACGCCACGTGCATACGGATCTCCTGCAGATCAGTCCACTCTGGCGGGTTCGTTTACCAGCGACGACGGAAGTCTTGGTAATCCGTGCGAATTCCGCGCAGCAAATGTGCCAACCACAAAGAATTAATTTCGCTTCCTTCCGCCCGCCTGCCTCCCCTTCTTCTTCATATCCCAATTCTCTCATTCTCTCTCGACGTCTCTCTCTTCCTCTCTCCATTTTTCTCCGTCCCTCTTCGCCCTGTCTCTTTGTCTCGCTGTGTTCGCCCGCTGATTCGCGTTCCCCAGACTACGTGGAATATCGCCGAAATAGTCTAGCTCGAATTGAATCTAGGTAAATGTAGGTACGCTGATTATGTAAATCTTAATGCAAATTTTCACTACGAATTTACTGTAGTTACGAAAGCAATCCACGTATCAGTCGGACGAGAGAAATTTTGCTTCACGATCCGTGCCGGTCCGCCGCCATTCCCGCGGATCAGAATTTCTACAGAAGCCGGATATTGTATTATGAAAAATCGATGGAACGCGAATCAGTGAGCGCGACAGGCCGATTATAAATGGTCACAATCTGCCACGAATTTTATCGTAATAGAGAGGCAATTAGTTTGTTTCTACATTTCGTACGCTAGCAAGTTGATGATCGACTAATCATATTTCAACCGGTGCTAGGTCAAATGAAGAATTAAAGTATTTTCAAAAATCATTTGCTGTTTATTAATTATTTACTTTTTTGTTCATGAAAATACTATTTTAAATGCCTATTTCATCTTACAAGTATACGCATTCATTTTTCGGAGTTTTCGAACTTTGCTATTGTTTGCTTGAGATTGGGAAAAGAGGGAAACAATATTCCTGCACTGTTAGCTGACTTACTCCGTGGGAGATCAAAAAGCTGGCAGCCAAGCTCGGCCACCAAACTCTGTGACCAAACTCTATGACCAAACTTGTCAACCAAACTCGATGACCAAATGTAGCAATTGAAAAGTTATCAGTATAGTGGGGGGTGCTCCCCAAATGAACATCGAAGAAATTATTATAATTTCAAGAATATTTTAGGAAAAAAAAGAAAAGGACATAGTAAGCATCCTTCGTTATAAGAACGTCGCAGTAAAGGAATATTTTAACAATTTTTCAGTGACATATGCAAAGTGAAATTCTCCAATTTGGTGGAAATTTTGACTAAAATTTCAATTCAAAAAATTGTATTCAGCAAGTGTATTTCTGTCTTTTGACTTAAATAAAATTCGGTTGATGAACATATTAGCTGGACAGAAATGACCTAAATAGGTATTGCAATCAGCAGGGCGTAGTGAATAGATTAATAAAATACTAAAACGGTATAATAATGTATTTTTTAACAGAAGTTACTACTTTGCTGCTACCTGTTTCCAAAATTTCCAAGTTTCTATTCGGCATTGTAGTATCTATAGAAGATAATTTTAAAAATAATAGCGCTTTTGTAAGCACTACAATTATACAAACGATTCTTCCTCTGCATACTTGTACACCGACTAAATGTAGACTGTGCTTATTCCGGGTGAATATGCACCCGTTGCATTGTTTTCATTGAGCCTGCTTATGCAAGCTGCAATGCCATGTCGACCACTGAGGTCAATGGGGGATTGAAAGACCAGAAATTCGCAGAAGTCTCCATTTATTGTGGTAATTACAGCCTTAATGGTTTCGATGTGAACATAAAATATTCGAATATTTTTCAAGAAAGGGAAGTTTCACCAATATTATGTAACTTGAATACGTTCTCTTGTAGTTAGTTAGCAAAATATTTGCTAATTGCCTCATCGATTGGTATTTAATAACTTGAATAAAACTATTCAAACTTAACAGACTAGCCGCTGGTTTATAATCTTAGAGGTTAAAATATTTAATTTGTAAGACACAATCAAGCTGTCTTAATTTCAAAATTAAACGATCAGAAGGGTTTTAAATCTAGGAAAATTTAAAAAGGAGCCGATCTTTCATTAACCTACAATTTTTTACTGCATCCTTCACCTGTGAGTGACAACCGAAGTACGTACATATTCAGTTCTTCTTGCGTTAGGTCAATGCGTTCCCTTAGGTTTCCATCTCTGTGAGGGCAAATAACAAAATGAGTTTTGTAACTATTCAATCGCGGCAGCGGTCTGACTTCTGAAGAAAGAGTTTCCCGTCTTCTTTTTGAAAAATTTAAGTCTACCAACAAAACATCTCATTGTTTGATCTAGCGACGTCAACCATAACTCGACGCCATCCTCTTGTCAAGTCGGTAGTATGGTTTCCGTTGCTTTCCACAACATCTCTGTATTCTTCTGCCGACTCGACATCGCAGCTAAATTCCTCGTTTGAAATTGATAGCGTGGGGCTCTTAAGCTTTCGCATTCTTTGGAGGTTGGCTTTTGAGAAAAAGGCTTTGTATCTTTAGAAGGTACGTCCATGGATGTTTTTGATGTTATGTTGTCCTCTAAATCGGATCCAAACACGCATTACGAATATATTGTATTTAAACTTGGTTTAATTTAGCTGTTATTTACGTAAAGTTAAATTTATTATGATGAATATCTGCCAATAGTCTATTAGAGTTACCTAAGAATTCTCTTATAAATTTTTTATTATTTGTCAATATGGTTGATGGGGTTTTGTTGCAGATTTTTCTTAATTTACAATAATTCAATCATCTCTTTTGATGATTACTACCTACGAAGAGATCTTTTCCATCGAGTTTAACCATGAGCAAATCAATAATACTACTTAAGAAAAGGAAACTTATAAAGGAAATTATTAATATAATAATTAGATAACTGTCACAGAAAGCATGGCAATCGTGGTCTTATGGAAACTCACAGAAGATATAAACAAACGTTCTGAAGACACTTTCCTTCTTCAGAACTTGAGGCTCGCAAAGGCTTGTTTCGTTTACGGAGCAGTGTAATTATAACAAAAATTACGAATCTCTGCGAAATGCGTGACGCACAGATTACAGTATCTCATTATCCACCTTTGTTGAATTTTAAAATCCGATTTACTATTCCCGTGTTGTGAATTCGAGCTTGCCGATAAAGCCATTGAACAACTACGAGACATATCAAACTTCCGGTGCTTCTTCTTGTCTTCTTCTTTTTTAAAAACTTCCTTGACCTTTTAGCACGCTCGGTGTTAAGTCTCTACTTTCAGTCTCTACTTTCCTCAAGGAAATTGAAATGACCTACCCTCTCATACTCATTTGCAATTTCCAGTATCAACAACGTAAAATGGGATAATAAGAGCGCCGTGGCGAGTAGAGGTTTATCGTAAATCAATTCTGACATTGGTTAATAAATAAGGGGTTTTAAAAAGTTCAGAGAGCAGTGGATCGGGTAAGAGTTAGCTTCAGTTTAGAAATAATGGAAACAATGAACGCCCTTACCTCCATTACTGAAGATTTGCATCGCGAGGAGAAATAATCTAAACGTTTAAATGAATGGTAATCCGGGTGAATTAAGTCCGGGAAAAATGGCGAGTAAATTGCAACGTTTCCTACGCTAAGACTCCGAGAATAACAGCGCGTTGTTTATTGACCGACCCCGTTTATTATATTCAACAACCTCGGCTCTCCTTCCCTTCGCTCGTTGCTTTAACATAAATCTGTCCGATACTAAAAAAGACAAACGTTTGTTATTTCATAAAAATGACTAATTATAAATATGATCTGTGCTTAGATTGAGAAATATTAGCATTCAGTCCTTTCCTATGACAAGGAACGTCCTTATAATTTCAACCATTCCGAAATATAAAATGTGGAAATTAAATATCATTAATTGACAAAAAACAAGATGCTTCTGAGAAGAAACGATTATTCTTTCCATGACCACGGTCAACATGACCGGTTTCTTATTTTACAATTCTAGAAACTTTAGAAACATTTTCGTTGGAAGTACTTGGGTAAATTATATTATTGGAATAAGTTTTATAATAAAAACTTGAGGGGAAGGGGAAGGCAAATCCTGGGGACAACGTCTTGATTTCTTTTGAAAATGCTCCGATCTGTCAAAGTGTATCCAAGTCACTAAATCGAGAGTTCAATTCATAATTAGTGTAACCTTTTAAGGTTATCCGTATAGCACGTGATAATCCTTTACATTCGAAAGTCTCCCCTCAGGGGGCATAACAGGGAATTATGGTACTTTCAAAATTAAAAACTTTTACGTAAATCGGATATATCTGACCCAAAATGAAGCTACAAAATCTCATTCTTTTCTTAATAAACCACTACTTCAACTAAAATTGTTTCACATCTTCAACTGTATGGTAAATATTAATAATCTATGCAGACAGAGACGTAATTTATAATCTATTTTTTAATAAACATGATTTTTATTTTTGAGAACGCATATGGAATTTATAGGTCAGATTAACCCACTGCAGTTGTACCATGCATTTTGAGATTTTCATGAATCTTCGTTATCTTTCGATGACGTTGGTGTGCGTCAAGGAACACAACGGCAGATACGTTTATAGTTTCTCATTAGTTACAACTTTCCTGCAACTGTGCCTTCTAACTATTATGAGACTTTTTTGGTACTCCATGACTGCTTTAAGGGTCGAAACTGATATCACAACTGTTTTAAACACCCAAATATAATTCACATGGCGTTCAATGTATTACTGAAAATCAGGATAGCGAAAGCTACTAATGGAAGAGATAGAGTCGTAAGTTCTTCGCCGTGTGACCAACGTTGTAGACACGGCGTGGACGCTATCGATTTCTTCCATGCACCTTGTCGGGATAATAGGTTCGTGACGAAGGGTAGCGGTCTGCGGGTATCAGAGCATTGCGTTTTAGGAAATAGGAAAAGTCCATTTTCAAGGCGTAACGGTGCCCGGTCTGGTCTTAAGCCAACGCGCGCTCACATAACTGTATGTACGTAAGGTCACTCCACCATGGCCGTTCCACCCGTGGAAAACCGTGGGTGCACTCTGTTCAGTATGCGAGACATGGTCGCGGAGTTACCATTCCCAGCGCACCAAAGCTGGAATAAGAACTTCTTCCCAGGGTGTCGCTCGATGTCACCGGTCCGTCGACAACCTCTAAGAGATTAAAAGAAACTGACGAACCCTTTATTAACGATGGTGTCCGCATCCGCTATCGATTCCTCCTACCGATCGCCAAGCTCCTGGGTCACGTATTAATGGAAATAATGCTAATTATTTCCGAGAAACTGGGCCGTAAGTAGGAAATTGCAGCCTTGCCCTGTCCAGCGCCCATCGAGATTTCTTCATTTTCAACGAAACGCCGTAAAAACGCCTGGTGGACAAACTTGTATGCATTCGCACGCAATTTTGTTCGCACGCAATTCTGTCGGGACATTATGGTTCTTAATGATACTCCAAGCTATCATAATTACGGATAATAATGTAAATACATTTGAAGGCAGTTTACGGGACAGATGCGACGAGTTCACTAAAATATCTTAATTTCTTGAACACTTTGTACATGCACTTTGCACTGAAGTATTGCAACGAGGTGACTTTAGTTTCTCTGCTGATGGAATAATTACAGTGGTGAGTCAGAAGTAATGCAATTGGCTCACATCTCTGAATCTGTAAGTTCACTTTAAATACTGATGACTGCGATCGTTTTATGAACAAGGGTAACAGGTATTGACAGACGGCGATCGTTGAACAAAGAAGAAATTGAAGGAAAATTGTAACATACGAGCTGCAACAGACGGGGCATCAAACGGGATGTGATAAAAAATCCATGACCTGAAATTTTCACCTATCTTGAAATATAAGATGCATTTTTGTATTACTTATACTTGCATAATTATAATTATTATTTTGATTACACATTAGTTATTATTATTATTATTATCATTATCATTACAAACGTAATGATAAAAGGTTTAATCGGATGTAACAAACATCAATGGGCAGATTGAACTGTAAAAATAAATGGCGGATGAGGCTAAAAAATTTTGGATTCATGGATGAACTAAACTAAATAGAATATTCATGTAAAGGATTTCAGAAAGCATTTCACTGGAAAGACCGCAGTGAAAATGTACAAAGTCCGATTAAAGCTCGCTTGTCACTTTTTGTGCGAGGGTCTCTCAAAAGCTGTAAATGCGTAGAGACCGGCAGCCTAGTTGTTAATGTCGATTTAAATTCACGTGGAGAAGAATATTTGAATATCCGAGGGGGTCGAGACACTGAAGCACTTTGATATGGCTCCGGTGAAAAGAAGTCCCGCCCTCCTCCGATGCGAGCGTGTGCAAAAAATAGCAGATTAACTGAATGGCAAAAGTAACCGAGCGGATCGACGAATGTCTGATTTATGTTTAGTCGTGGGAATACTGGGTGTCGCGTTTTCAAACGCTTTGCAGCTCCACACTGACTCACAGCTTTCCGTACGCTCCGAAATGTCAGCGTGCGGGAACTTTGTGCCTGCCAGCATGTTTATTTTCTTCCCCATCTCCGCGACATTCGTGAAGTTGCAAAAACGATGAGGCGCTCTTGAAATGCTTTTGTGCTGATTAGTCTGAATGCATGCTGTTTCATAGCAGGCGGGAAAACCGCGACGCAACGCTGAATACTCCGTAACGCGTCTGAACGCGGAAAACCGTGTTTTATTGGCGACAGATATGCGACTCCATCCCTCAATACTCAGGGAGTTCTACGGGGCACGTGGCCGCCAGTGAAATGAGGAATGGAATCGCGTTTTAATCCCAAACGAGACTGACAAGACGTTCACCTCTCCTAATCCAATTCTTTGGCCGCAACCACTCTTGCTAAATCCAATTAGTATTTAAGAGGCACCGTAGCCTCTGTCGTACGTTTCGCCCCTCTTATACCACTGCGTAGAAGAAGTTCTGTAGACTGTTCTGTTCTTCTGCCCTTGTTACTCTTCTCTAGACTTTGAACCAGGGGTTGCAAACAGTTGTGGCATCGGTCTCGGTACTTAAAACAGTTGTGGAGGAGTGGAAACGTCTCTTAACGTTTTTACGCATAACCTGCGCATAGCATTTGATAGTTCAACCGCGGCCTATAACATGAACGACGTGCGTGTACTTTATAGATTTACATTGAAATGATAGAAACATTAAACCGTTTTACAGACGTTTGATAACAATAATAATAATGTCTGATAAAATTTGCCAGCCTCTCATAGGCACCAAAAATTTCCTCTTTGCTGGGTGTCTACTTTTGAACGACATATCAGTTTCAGCTTATATCGGTTTTGGTTATGGAAGTTTCTCAGTTACGTAATTTTTTCGCTTCTTCATGTGCTATTTTCGAAACCTTTTCAATTTCTGCTTTTAACTCTTATTTGTTATTATGGGTCAGTGGATCCTACTAGATTCACTTCGAATAAAAAATATTTCTGTTATCAAGACATATTCCATGATATTCAAACAGTCCCAATCTTTTTCAGATCGATATCATTAGCCACACTTTGACATCTCTCTGAAAATTCGACTGTGCAGTGTGATAATCGAAGGATAAGCTGAGCCTACACTACACTACTTACCCACTCATTTACCTACTTACTTACTCACTTACATACTCACTTACTTACTCACTCACTTAATCACTTACTTACTTATTTACTTACTCACTTATTTACTTACTCGCTTACTTACTTATTTACTTACTCACTTACTTACTTACTTACTTACTTACTTACTTACTTACTTACTTACTTACTCATATACTTACTCTCTTACTTTCTCACTTACGTACTCATATACTTACTCATTTACTTACTCACTTACTTACTCACTTACATACTCACTCACTTAATCACTTACTTACTTATTTACTTACTCACTTACTTACTTACTTACTTACTTACTCATTTACTTACTCACTTACTTACTCACTTACGTACTCACACAATTACTCTCTTACTTACTCACTTACTTACTCACTCACTTACCCACTTACTTACCCACTTACTTACTCACTTACTTACACACTTACTTACTCACTTTTTTACTCCCTTACTTACTCGGTACGCTATAAGTATTTAGCCATTTTGTACAATCTATTCGAAAGCTTTATTATCGTTGCTATTATAGAATAACTATAGAATCACGAGTATAAAACAAAATAAATATAGTAGTAGTATAAACATAATAAAAGAAAATAATATTCTTATCTTGATGATTGCTACTTCATCAATTGCTAGTTTACCACTCATAATATAAGAATAATATATTAAGAAAGTACATCACAAAAATTATATAAATAATTTTTATGGTTCTAAAACATTTGGTATCATGTATCCGTAAGAGTTTCTGTTTATGGTATAATATAATTTCCTTATCCAATATTAAAATTGAACAATGTGGACATACTGTAATTACTGCAAACAATTATTGGTATCAATTATGAAAAAGTTAATGTACGTTCCAATTCTGAAATGGATATGCAGTACGGTAACCGTCGGTACGGTCGAGAAGAGAATAATTAATGAACAGAAAAATAAATTTAAAAGTCCGTCAATTTATAAATATCGTTTTTTTAAGGTTCCAATATTCGTATTGTTTGAAAATTCGTTAATACGAACTACCGCATCCCCTTTTCGTATATGCTTGTGCGCTAATTACCAGCAATACAGCACCGCACAAAGCAGGGTTACGTATTATACTGGGTTACGTTACTGGGAATTTCCCGCCAAATAACGGGAGAACTTAATCTGAAGGCTGAATAAAAACAAAAATCATGTATGAAATTTGCGAATAAATGCTTTGTTTAAAAGATATTACATCAGCAACTTCGGTAGTTATTTCTCCGTAACAAAGCGTTTATTTGCAAACTTCATATAACATTTTTTATTCTTTGTACAGTCATCTACGAAAATATTTTAAATTATCGCGTTTCGATTAATCGTTCATATTTAAACTGTTATAATCTTGTAAACATGAAGCGTACAGCAATAAAGACTCTACTTTAGCAACCTACATTCGCATTCTTGTAATATGTTCCTGTATTTCTTCGAAACTCGTTTTTCACGTTATCTATCATCTGAAAACTGTTAATAAGACAACCGGTTCTATTTTTAGAAAATCAGTATCGTTTAAAGAGCGTATGCACATTTATGCAAGTCACTATATTTGAATCTTGATTCACGAACACACCAAAGAAAACAAAATTAATCGGTGTGTCAAGGTTTACGAGAAAAGAGCAAGTTGAGTAAGTAAAATATTTTATTGCGAAAAGTAGTGATAAATAATTTACAGTGTTACGGCACTAACAAATCAGGGAATCGACTAAAACGAACGCGCGCGCGTAATATATGCAAGCGTGCGAAAATATCGCGTTTCACGGATATGTTATCCAAATCCATTTCATCGAACGTATGGTTGTGTTTTATTTAATCGATTTTCATTGATTTCGCATCACGATTCCAATCAAAGGTCGGATATTACCGCGGCCCGGCGGCTTGGCTATTAACGGGTATAATTATTATGCCGGTTTCTACTCGTATATTGTTTGCTCGACACCCAGTACGATGCTCCCATCGTTCAATCATTTCAGGTGTCCACAAAACGTCGGCCGTTTTTATCACGGAAAGTTCGTATACAAGAGAAACATGGCGTAATGATAGAGGATCCAATGCAGGTGCAATCATTAAGCCGGCTAATGAAACGCCTCTTAAGTTACCGAACAGTCGAAATTAAATTCCACGCGGGATAACTGTTGGGGGCATTTAATGATGCCGGTCGCGACGATTTTCGATCATGATCTTTTTGGGATATAGGACTACCGATAGTGCAGCACGGATGAAATATTAGCGAAGGTGCAAACGTGTTATTATTCAGATCGCTGTGTTTTCACGAGCTTCTACAAGATCTCTCTCGTTCGGTCCCTGTGTACCGTAGTGCGAATTTCGAAACAGTAACCGGATTGCCGCAAAAGGAGCAGCATAATGGCACCGTAATACGTACGGCTAGCCAATTTCAACCTGCAAAACCGGCTAAGCCCTCAGCGGGAGCACAACACCAGGTTACGGCTGAGAAACTCGTTCGTCCTTCGTTTAGAGGCTCGGTTTCAGCAAATCGAATATCACTCGACAGTACTCATATAAGTCCAATTTATTGAGCCAGAGAAAAGTTTTAGAGCCGAATGAAACCGTTGTCGTAAAACGATCCTTCCGACCACTTCGTGTTAACGTGAAACCAACAAACGATACGTAGCAGCGCTAACTGATCATTAACAGCATAGAAAGGCTTCGTAATAATAAGCTGCGGGCGTATTTCTGTCGTTGTAAACAATAGCCAGTTCGAGTGGACGACTTCATCTCAAGCTTAAATTTCCGAATAATATTATTAACTGTTACAATCAACACGAAGCCATCCTGAATATTGATATTATTTAATGCTTCCAATCTGAAATCGTACGTAATCAAGAAGAAAAAGAAGAAAGAAGATATTGCGAACTTCAGCAAACGCCTGAACAAACTTTTTCAATCAACTAGCTACTCTTAAAATACACTACACAATATACTCAAACGATAGATTCAAATAACGGAATTTTATCACAATTTCACCTCAGAGCATTTTCACCATAAATTACACTTCATGCTATACTGAAATATTTTATGAGAACATCGAGAAAAGTTAACAAATTTGCTAAGCCACTAAAGTAAATATTTACCGAGAATTTTTCTCAAAGTCAATTGTAATATTGTACAAGTACAGTGATGTAAATAATTATAGACTGAAAGTAACTTTTACATTTTTAATGACATTTAAACGAACACTTAACGAAACATCATATTTGTCTGTATTTATATTTATATATTAGAAATAATGGAAAGTAGGAATATACAAATATGATATTTTATTAAGTTTTCGTTTCGATATCGGTAACAATAGCTACTTTGAGTCTATAATTATGCACACCACTGTACAATAGAAGAAGAAACTATTAGAATAACCTCGGTGATGAAAATAATGACAAAGTAAACGAGATTCGAGACTCACAGTGTACCATCAACGTAGGAACCAGTATTGGACGTTGCGAAAAGACCTATAGATGTCAGATTTACCCGCGATACGTCACGTGGAACGAATTCTCTTTGCTTTTTCTCGGGCGATATGCGGTCGCGGCGAAATCCCAAAGTCGACAAACGGATTGCCGATTGTGAGTACGCCCGGGAAGTGGTTTCAGTTGGTCCTCTACGAGAGAACTGTAAATATCGATGCAGCTTTGCCGTGCGCACGCGGTTCGAGGACCAAAACGGAGTAAGCCCAGCGAAGCAAGCGAGGCAGACCCCGGAAAAAAGGCACCGAGACAAATTCGTTTCCGTTGCCAACAATATCAGCTGGCAATTTGAATTTAAATCGAACGATTGAGCGGTGCGCGCCGTACCCACTCGTGCCGATCCACAGCATTGAAAATCGACCCTGCTTTATCCGAAGAGAAAGAAAAGTCGTCGGGGGGTTCTCAGGGCTCGCGATTTTCCGCATGCGTCCGCGAATTTCGGAACACGCGGACCGGAAACTGGCGGTCGAGGCCACCTGCGCTGGAAACTGCACCTTGAGGACGGAGTTTCTTCCGCAGAGGTAAACATTTCCCGAGAGTTGCTCGAGTCGCGCGAGATTTCTTGTTCCGCTCGTGGCCTCGAAGCGAGAAATTCTTGTCCCACCTTTCTCCGGGCAACCGACCTCGAACGTGACAAACGATTCTGTTATACGCCCGAGGACCAGAATCTGGACCTTCTGTTGTTGAGAAACAGTAGCAGTTTCTTCCGAGCTGGACGAATTAGGGCGAGATGGGGCGAAAACGCTTGTGATGATCGGAGCTAACAGCGAGGATAATCGGAGGTAGAAGGGTTGGAGAACGGAAGGTTTTACTTACTATTACTTTTTAGGGAACGGAAGTTAATAGCCCAGTTAATTATTAGAAAGTTGCAAGGAAACGGAAATTCGATTATTCGGACCTCCGATAGCTGAATTCTTAATTATCCAAATTCATTGTATATGTAAATAGATATATTTGATGCGACCTAAATGCAACACTAGTTATTCTACAAGTCGGTAAAGATTTACTCTAGCCCTTTAATTCAATAACGGATTCCTCTGTAAAATCGGATGATCGAAGATCTACTGTATTGGAAAGTAGAAAACTACGAAAAAGGTGATAGTAGACATCGGATCCTTCTGCAAAATAGAAATTGTTTGCGTCTGTTGAAAAAAATAGAAGTATGCAATAGAATGTTGCATTCTTTCATTAATAATTTTAGTTGGTCGAAAGTAATATATTGACATTATTAACTATTTGTAGTCTTTCTCATGCTTGACATTACACACATTCATTCATGACAATATTGGGAAGTTGCAATTTGAAATAGTAGACAGATTTAAAGTGTTAAAAAACGCCAATGTATTATTATTAATCTACTAAAATGATTAAAGAATGAATAAGCATTAATACTTTATTATTTATTTATTTTCTATTTCCTGCGGTTGATGCAGACTATCTTCATTTTATATAAAAATCTGCAATCGTGTTATAAGTGGCCAGATGGGATAAAAAGATTACAATATAACTTGAAAGGTTACAGAAACAGACAATCGGGAAAAAGGAAGAATAAGTCGATGAATAGAAAACAGGTGCATTCCATTTTGAAAACAGTGACAATTTCTTAAAGTCATTTCGTTTCCATCGTATTGATCTTTTTTCATAATGTGAATGTGACATCAATGACCACCTTCTGCTGTAGAAGTGGAAGGTAACAATGGAATCGTAAAGCGAGAAATATTTTCTTCATATCAGTAATTTCAATGTACAGAAACGTAGAGAATGTATACTACGCGGCGGAATTTTAATCAACGGCGCCAAATGCAACATGAGAGAGAACAGTCAAAATCCCTCGTTCGTGACTCGAGTCAATTTAACGGAATATTCGCAAATACGAAATAAGTATAACATTTCCATACAGCGTTTTGTTCGCAGCACACGATGCGAATAATCGACAACTGTGTTAGCTAACCTCTGTTGTTGCAAACAGTGGACGTTAAACAATTTCGCCGTATCTTCAGGGGGAAGAACGCCAGAACTAGACAAGTCAGAGGAAGGCGAAGACACGTGTGATAATCGGAAGAATAGCAGAGGACCGGGTAGCTATTCGAGAAAATAACCGGGGACAGAAAGAGGGGAGTAGGCAAGAACAAGAGCAGATGCAAAAAAAACTGTTGCAAGAAGACGAGGAATGAGACGGAGTTCAAAAGAATGAAGGAAGAATGAAGAAAAAGGAGGAGAAACTGCTGGTACGGGAATAAAAGTGTACTCAGGCCTCTGGGGGAGACTCAAAGTACGCGAAGTTATGGCGGATAAAAAGGGTTGCCGAGATAAATATCTAAAACGTCATGCGTAAAGTTTTAATGAATTAAAGAGAAGCTTCCAACCATCGTTGCCGCGCTTATTTAGTTCAGAAGCTAGAGACGCGCGCGAGCCACTGAATGGTGCGGCCGTTTCGACTGTCCCGTTCCCCTTTTCCGTGACGGAAAAGGTGACGAGACACTTTCTTTGACCGCGCTGCACGCCTCGAATAAACACGAGGTCCTGTGTAACAAAGTATCAGACCCATTCGGTTCGATTCGTTCTGGAGGCCGAGACGCCGATCGTTTTCCCGAAGGGGAAAATTCCGACCTAACGAAGGGGTAGCCATGATTAAGAGTGGAAAGATACGACGCCGCGGCGTGTTTCGCATTGAAAACGCCCACAAATCTGACCAAAAAGCATCACCAGGCTCCCACCTTCGACCTTACAACTTCTCCGGGACATAAATCCAAGCTGCTTCCTCCGTCGCTAGCCCCCGTACCCCGAATCCCGACACATCAGCGTGCAAGTACCACGTTGTTCCCGTATCCGTGGACGTTGCGAAGCTGGCAGGTAGAACCGACTCGGAGTCGGTAAATTAGTCCCTGAACAGCGCCAGGTTGAGAAAGGAGCGAGAGGGAAGGGACAGTACAGGAACGGAGGAGGAGATGGGGAGATGGGGGAGGTGGAAGAGAAGGCGGAGATCAAAGCAGATTATGGCGGAGCGAGACGGAGGAGAAAGAGATGTACAGAGAGAAGGAGAGGAAGCAAGCGGCCACCGGATGAACGGAGAGGACGACAGAGCAGATGCGAGATTCTTGGCGGGGTCAAACCTCCCGGCATCTTCGAGAACAGCTCTCTGTCCTGCTCGCTACCATCCTGGTCCTCATCTCGGCCCTCGTTCTCCGGTTTCTCCGGCAGCTCGCTGTGAAAAAGTAGCGGACGCGTACACGTACACAGAGGCGCGCGCCCGCTCGTCCGCTCGCTCGCTCGGGCGCGCGAGTGCGCACGCGTAAGCGTGGTATCACACGCACGGATGAGACCGGGCCGGTTGTTTGCCCCTCCAGACCCACCTGGAAGATCCCGGACTGGTCCAGCCAGGTCGGCGATCGCGTGTTGTTCGCGTGGCCGAGGCCGTCCGAGAAACCACGAAGACGGCCGAGTCTCTGACTATTACAGAAATTGCGCTATTACGCGGACCCCGCATTAAAAAACTATAGGGAATAGACGAAACGACGACGCGAAGATGTCAAGGAGGGAGGATTCGACCGAAAGGAATGCGGCCGATCCGCTCCGGATCCGAAGGACGTTGAATATTATTACGGGCGGCTTCGTGACGCCGGGATTACCGATGGATCCGCTCCGAGCAGCTCAGGGGCGCAACTTGACGAGCCTTATCTCTCGCATGTCCGCCGACCAAGCTGGCTGCCAAGCTTATTACACGCACGGATTCTATCTCTCTTCGGTGCGCATAAGCGCTTTCGCCTTAATGGTATTTAATAAAGGCTGCTGGAACTATTTTATCTAACCGCGTTTCGTTGGGCCGGAGCTGCTGGTTATCGAACAGCTGGTAAAATAACTTCCTTTCTTTATTTTATATGACTCATTCTTGGTCTTCCTCCTACAATCTTCTTCTAACGACGTTTGCAGATATAGTACATTTGGCCGCTGGATTCATCTTACTGCAGTCCTTCGTGCCATTATTCGACACCAGAACTAACTTTAAACTAAAACATGAGACAGACATTATCGATTGCTTCATTTCCTTTGGTAAGACTATGTACAGAGTGTCTTCGAAATCATCCTGCAAGATTCGACGAATATGTACTACTGAATCGACTGACGCATCGGTTTGACACCTACCCGTTCTACTTCTGATACATATTACGACCGTAACAGATTTTCAAACTTATGTTTCTCGAAAACGAGAATTTATTTAAACGGGAGAACGTATACTGCCGCTTGTACCATGATTTTGGGGAAACCTTGGGTAATTAAAATTGGGTAATTAAAACCCTTTGAGTGCTGAATACTCGCGGGCAATGCGGTCCGTACGGACGGCGCGCGACTAGCGCTGATGATCGCTGTTGGCGAAATACTTTTTCACTAGACTGAACTCTGAAAAATTGGCAAACGCATATATGCGCATTAAGAAAAAACGCATACATGCGTCCTTAGTCCACACTGATAGCGCTCAAAGGGTTAAAGTTCTAATCATTAAACCATTGCCTCATCAAAATTAAACCACTATGAACTAGTGGTGCAAACTTACTGAGCGAACTTCATAAAGTTGTGACCAGGGTTTTAGGAAGTATTGGTACTAACTAGACTGAGGAATTTTATGCAAAATCTCATTTTCGTACGTCATTTGAGAAAAATTAGTGTTACAGAAGTTTCTAAATGCTCTGATAAATGCATAAGGATTCATATCTTATTTAAAAGCATTCGATTGCGACAGATGAAAATGTCAGATTGTTAACAGTAACTGTAGGTACATTAGTAAAGAAATAAATGATATACGGTAAACCTGCGGATGAAAACACTTTATATAATAACATTCGCATTATGAAATGAGACATTTCACTCGTAACAACCTAATGATTTATTCAAATTCACCGAGAATCCAACAAATTCCTAAGTCTAATCTCACGAGTCATTTGTTTACCGTACGTTATTCCATTTATTTTATTAAGCTATCCTTTATCCGCAGTTGACTATTATTCCTCGTTTAACGATAAGCGTGATAGCTCGCCATTAAGCCGACGATCGAGTCCAAATGTTTCCAAGCCAGGAACACCCTGGTAATCATTTAATTTCGCGAGTCGCTTAATGCGAGCAGATATGAAAGTTGACGAGACTCCGACCCCGGAGATATTAATGCTCGAATATATTCGCCGTTCATTTGCATAGATTAGACAAGCACCGAGTCCCTCCGTAGTGTATCTTACGGCGGTATTCGCTAAAGTATGTCCGTTGTTAATTTATTCACGATTACGGCGCCTTTTAAGAAGACAGGAAGAAGACGAAAGTTTCCAGTGGATGGATCTTAAAATCTAAAGAGACTCGACGTAGGAAAGGCTCGGTCTCCCTGAAAGGCTCTAATAGCCTTATGAACTGCTACGCTGTATTAGGGGCCCAAACGCCAAGGGCGATCACGGGACTCGCGCGAGAAACGAGACCGATAGCACCCAGCGCTCGAAAGTATTTGCTGGTCTAACGCTGAGGAGGAAATAGTCGCTCCGAATTGTTTCACTGAACGGTCCGGTCCGCTAGTCCATGTTCCCACAATTGGTGTAACAGTAAGCGATGAGGATCCGACAGTAGCTGATCTTCCTTAAAGAGAAAACAGAAATAGTACCATCAGCAGCTATTTGTTTCGCAAACACTTTAGAATTCGATGCCAGTTTTACAATTGCAAATAATTTTTAGTTTTAACAACTTTGCTGATTGCGTTTCTCCGTCGAAAGAATAAAAGAATTTTAAAGCGACTTACATTTCAGATTAACTCGGTCTTATTTCTGTGATCTGTTTCTTGTTGTATACAAAAATTGAACAATTTACAGGTGTTGCATTCCAAAGTCAACTTTTGCAGATCGTGTTCAATTTTTCTTAAATCGAACTCATTCTATTGCAAGTAAAATTATATCTTCCTTCATATTATTCGAAACAGATGCATTACATAATTTTGCGTTTGAACATGTAACATTATATGTCCATATGATATAATTGTTTTACAAAAATATACATTTTTTCCGATGTTACATCAAAACACGAAGACATCGCATGTCGCATCGTTTTGATATATTTAATTCTGTGACTGCTAAAGTAGGCCCCCACAAGTCTAACAATATGTACGAATGGCGTAAATATACGCTCCTTCCATTTTGTGGGCAACTACGCTGTTGCATCAACTTATCGTTGTGTTAAATACGTTGAATGGAACTTGTTATTTACTATCAATATCGAATTTCTTTGTGATTATTATACATTTAATTATTATTATTGTGCATTTATGATTACGATTATTATACTTTATGATTATTTATACATTTACAATTACAATTTATACATTTATAATGAAAATATTCAGAGAATTTAACGCCATCCACGTATTATTTTCGACTCACTAAAATGATCAAAAAAGATTTCTTTCATCTTTGTTGAAATTGACGAAGATAAGTTTTATTCCGCATAAAGATCCGCAATCTAGTGATTATCTTCGTAATGATATGCAACGAGCCAATCACAGCGACCGGTTTGTCTATTCGTATCGATGGTTCGGGAGTAGGCCGCAATCAAAGGGTTAATGACAGCAATGTTTCACTTCATAATATTTCTTAAAAACAGATGGTACACATAACGATTTCATTGCCTCACTAAAAGTATATTTTCACTCGCTATTTTCTGTCTTGCTTACGATTACGTGAATAAATTCGACTTATCAATCAGATTTGAAGCACTTCTTGTCCGATTTTCGAGAAATATCGACTACTGTGCAACGGTATTTCAGGTTTCCGTGGAATTATCCTTGCGCCCGTACATGGAAACAGAGCTGCATAGTTCTTGTGCTTCCAATCCAGCCGTTACTAATACACGGAAATTTGTAGCTTCGCGAGTGCAAAAAGAAGGCGAGCGTTTCTTTGTAGAAGAAGAGGAAAAGAGATGAGTCTAATTCATGGAACCGGGATGACGGAATCTGCGGGAGACAAGTGGAAGCGCGATGATATACGAGGGAAGTTTACTCTCAATCAATTTCTTCCACGGCGCAGCAGCGCACGATTGCTAAAAACCGGGAAGAAGTCGAAATAAATTAGAGACCGTGAAAAATTATTTGGCTCCGGGGGTAGCGCAGGTGGGAAACTGGACTGCGCGGCCAGGCACTTCGCGCTTTTAATTACTGAGTGTCTCGAGGCATGATCGATGAAACGAAGAACCGTTTCCGTTCGCAATTGTTTCACGTAACCGTAATGCTTCCTAAATCATGCTCGCGTGAAACTCCGCGTGCATGTGTGAGGAGCGCGTGGGCGTCGGCTCGCCCCTTAATACGTAACTACGAACGATTAAGCTCGTCGGGAAAATTAAGAGAACATTGTTGGATCCTTAATGTCTGCAGTTCTCCATTATATTCGGTGTATATCAGACGTAATATCGTTTAACTTCATCCAGGGCGATTTCATTTACTCCGGGCACGTTTAAATCCCTCCTCGAGGTCGTTTCAAAACCCGTGCGATTCGTGAGTCCATTTTCAGAGACATCCACCGTTCATAACGGCAAGCAAGATTGCTAAAGGTTCGCGAGAACTCGGAGTGCGCGCGCGGGCGCGTTAATTTCACCACACACGCGACCCGCCGTATTAAGTAATTAAAATTCAAATGCCCGAGCAGGATGTAAAATTTCATTGAAATTAGTTTGCTTCCGGTAAACGGCGGATCGGCCCCGGCCACGCCATTCACGCCCGTTTCAAACGGTAATATCCTCTTTCCGCGTTAACCGGACCCGGCGTGGTGCGCGAACGAACCGAAAGTCAAACTTTCGGGATCGGATAACGATAATTGGCACCGGCGAACAACGAGATTGTTGAAATCAATCGGCCTAACGTGACGCAGCAATTCCGAACCATTTATAATCAACTGATACATTTTATAATCGATGCGGCCGAGACGGAAAAAGTCGTCGGCGGTTTACTGGTTTCGGTTCGCCTACCCTGGAGGCGATGGAAGGTAGAACGTTTGCGCACGCGGTTGTAATCAAATTTACATTTCTCTTGTGCCTAGACGAAATATTATTGATATCGGTTTCGCGGTTGTTGTGTGAAAATACACCGTGCTCGGTCTTCTGTGCTTCGCGCTGGCCAACAACGCTGTTGATGCCGGTGCGGCGCGGCGCGTGGAGACAAAGAGATAATGAAAGACGCCGGAGACCGTGTACCCACCGCCGACGAAATCCAAACTACGAAACAGCTTCGCGTGCAGGGATAATTCACACACGGTCCTTCCCTTAGCACGCGGATAATTGCTCGCTATTACCAACGACGCGACGGCCACGCCACGCGATATCGAGCGTGAAACTGCGTGAACGAATTCGGCCCGCGTACACCAGAATGTTTCCACGGCTGTGTGTACAGCCGCTTCCTTTCCGAGCTCTCCTCTTAACCACGGTCGTCTTCGTGTCCTTTGTGCTCGCTGTCCGACCGGGGGCAATTTTCACTCGGAGAATTTCTGGAAAACGAGAAACAAACATTCGAGACCGTTTATAACATTATTAACTCAATTGCGCTGCACATCCAGTTGCCGCTCTGTAGATACCAAACAGAGAAGAAATTCACCGAATATCGGGCACGACAGATAAATTCGAAATTAGCTGCTGCGCTACGGCTCGCTAAATTAATTAAAATTTTCTGCGGCCGCGCGCTCCGAAAATAAACTTCAATCGTTACATCCGCGCGCCGCCGACCCGCAAATCGAAATTATAGTTCTAAAATATCGGTCGCCCCGATATTCAATGTTTCCAGCTAATTTTGTCGTTCGAGGCTTCTGCGCCGGGAGAGAATCATCGGCGGCGGTCAATGATTGGGGCACGAAAGATAATTGGACGTCCACGACGCCGAAAATATGCTCAAAGCAGCCGACCTTAAAACTGCCGTCCTTAAAACTGCCGTCCTTAAATCTGCCGTCCTTAAATCTGCCGTCTCGTTATTGCGAGATCATTTCTCGCGGGCATTCACGCGATCGAACTCGGCGCGCAGCGAGCGAACAGTTTTTGTTCGTCGAAAACAATAAACAAATTTTACCGTGGAGTTCAAGTCAGCGCATATCGAATTTTTCGAATATCAAATATTCCTGATACGAAATGGTACATACGGTTCGTCGGCAAATGGGTACGTATTTCGCATTGCAGGAATTTGAATTTCGCGATCGAAGGCTTTTTTACC